>CM034238.1:36145874-36730874 GCA_019916065.1 Vitellaria paradoxa
ATGATCAGGAGAAATGGTTATGAAGTCAGCTCGTGTTCAGGTAATAAAACCACCTGTTCACCTTCATGAAAATCACACAGGAAACTGATAGTTGTACTAGATATATTGGGTCTGTCACATCATTGTTTCATAATCATATTGTTGTTACCATTTTGAATTACTGTTGGAATATATTGATGCTTCAGCTTTATTTTTGAATTGGATATATAACCATTTTGTGCTTAGGCCATTTTCTAGTTTTTCAGCAAGGTTAGATCATTCTTCGGTAGATTATATACGTAGGTATTTGAATTTGTGTAATTTAGGGTGTGTTTGGTTGATAAAAAATTGGCTAAAAAGTACAATAAAAGATAGAAAGATACGACGTGAAGGTGATATGTGGAGAAATTTGATTAGAAGAAAGTGCAAAAAATTAGTTAAAGTTGATAGATTTTGGTGGATTTTGGTGCCCCAAACGAGGACTCAGTCTGTCTTTTTGTGCAATTATGTGGCTTCTTGATGCTTAGCAATTCTAACTTGTGTAATTGAGCATCTCTGTAACTGTGTAATTCTCTCTGTTTTGATAAATTTTCTATAACTGTGTGATTCTCTGATCTGCTTGTCCAATTTGTGGAACAAGATGGTAATTCAAAAAAGAATGGTGAGCATAGTGGAAATTCAGTTTAGTTTTACTAGATTTTCTGTTTTTTCTCTTGACAGTATGAAAAAATTTTAGAGACAATCAAATAGTGGCTATAATCTGTAGAAAAACGCTATTCTACCAGAAACATTTACAAAGAAAAAGAACACGATTAGAATCATGTGGTTGTAGCAAACTTGTTGTTAATTTCATTGTAACCTCATTTGTCTGTGCATGCGCTCATGACACCCCTGAAATGGAAAATTTTGTTAGTATTATTCTGAAAACAGTGGGTCTCAGACTGTGCTCTGCAATCTGTGGGTGTCTGGCATTTTCCACCTGAAATATGTGAGCCTATACAAGTTTTTAACTCAAAATCCCTAGTCTGATTTAAAAATTTCAGTCCCTTAAAAACCAATTGGGAAGTCAGACTTAAGAATTTTCAGTCTGGCATTTGTTCCCTAAATTTGGTTCTTGCTTCTTCAATTGGAAGTAATTGAGTGGTACTCCTGTTTCAAGAAGTTGCGTTCCAAGTTTTACCTTTTTTTTTTTTGAATTAGTTATTTATTTTCTGATTTACAAATTGTTAATGTGGCTTCTGAAAAAGAAAGTGCAGTCAGAATATATACCAAAGTATATTATTAGAATTCATTATTGCAAGAATGTGTAAGGCAGGCATTGAAATATCCTTCAATTCACAGTATTCAGTCCATATATATATATATACACATATACCCCTTGGTCCATTATATATGTTATCTTACTATTATATAAGAGCCAATGCAGATTTTGACTCTCACCATTTCTTACCCCTCACTTTCCCCCATTTTCCCTTGACAATTCTGCATGTCCTTCCTTTTCTTGTGCATATGTCTGGATCCTTCTTCTATTGGTTGTGAAATGTCCCACGTTGCTTTATCTCTCTCACATGTCTTCTCAAGGTTTTGCTAGAGACCCATGCCTTGGTACATCTTTGGTACAGAGGCCATGCCTCTCTTTGTTTATTAAGTGAGGATGAATGATAGTCAGTTTGGAAGATGAGAGTGGTCTTAGCAGAGGGAAGTGGTTATCACACATATCCAAAGCCATCTCTCTGGCTTTCTCTCATCTTCTTCAGATCGAAGGTCGCTGTTGCTGCATCAGAGCTGCCACAACTTGGTGTTGCTGGTCCAAATCTGCAGTTGTCACTGTCGCTGCATCATAGCCACCAAAACTTGCTGCCACTAAAACTTGCTGTCACTAGTCCACCACCTGTTTGAGGCCACCCACACTGCTAATGGCTGACTTTGCAGCCACCAGCGTCGAATCCGAGGCATAACTTCTACCCAAGAAGGGTCTGTTTCTCTCACCAAACCAAGTATGCCCACTGCTCAGTTAACTCATAAATCAGAGATCTCGTGAACTTACTTGATGAATATGTGCTTTTTGGTTTGAAATGGTTTCTACTAAATGAAGGACTTCTGTTGGTAAAAATTGCTTTTTTATTATGATTGATTTATTATTTTTTCCCTTAAAATCTTGAAGTCAATGATGTTCTTCTGCTATTGGTTCTAGTTGATTGTTCTTATTCATTTTCGGTTTGTTGTTCGAACCGGATTCTTATAAAATGAGCTACTGATTTCTCATTCCTTTTTATTATGGAATATTTCTTTTTTCCTCTTCTTCCTTATTTTTTTTTTTTTTTTTTGGTTTGCTTCTACTAATTTTCCTCTTCCCTTTTAGTCATCAGATTGAAAAGAATTGACCCTTCCGCATGTTGAAGGTAACATGTTCAGTACTATTTCCTCATCTTTTTACTTGCTTTATTTTTGTTTCTTCAATTTGTCTGCCTTAGATACCCAATAATTTTTGTGTTGCTCTGGATTTAATCTGATATTTTATTTTTGCACTTCATTGTATTATATCAACTTATACATGATGGGTGGTTCTATGTAGATTTCTTGTATTATTGGTAAGAAGACGGTGCACGTCAATCTATAGTGAAGCTGTAATGACTACATGGGTAGGAGATTTGCTAATTTGTATATGTTCTGTTTGACTTGATGATGAGCAGTATGTGCTTTTTCTTTAGCTTTAGATTTTCTTAGTTTGCATTCTGATCTGGATTTCAAAGAATGTAAGAAGAAATTTTAAAGGTTCACGTGGAATTGAATATTGTTTGTTTTTTCTATTTTTCATGATGAGTTCAAATTCATGTGCTTATATGTGTATATGTGAAATAGGCCGTTAGAGAATATAGAAATTGAAATTTCAATTTCGGCTAAAATTTGACAAAAAGAAAAAAAATCTAAATTTGCTTTATGGAGTGGTTGATTTTCAATATTCTTAATAAATCATATATTATTTTATTTTTTTGCTATTGTAGGTTCTCTGAATGATCTATTCCCTTTAATTTGTTAGATTCTGTAACCAAAAAAGGTTAGGAAATGATTGTTTGTTTGTTTTTGTTTTATTTTTTAATTATTTTTCAAGTAAAGGTGTTTGCTGAATGCCCCATCTGAGCAATGGTGAATTGAGCAAGCTTCTTTAGGAAGGCAAGTCCCAAAGTGTTTAATTTAACTTTTTATTATCCATCATGATTTGAGCTTTATGGTTTGAAACATAAAAATATTTCTATACACTATGGAGTGTAAGCAAATTTCATATATATTTTTTTAAATCTCACAATTACAAGACGAAGATAATAAAGAAATATCTCTTTACATAAAGAAAAATGATAAAATACATTTCACCTTCTTCAAACTCCACTGTGACTTGGAGGACTAGTAAATACATCTCACCTTCCTTCCCTTGCCATGGTATTTAAAGTTGTCGTTGATTGTTTACCATTTTATCTGATTCAAGGTTTCAAATTTCCATTTTGTCTTGTTAAGATGAAACTATTACTAAGTCAATAGCCTTAGTTATACACACACTGACATTTCATTATTTCTTTATTTGTAGATTAATGAGAAGAATTCATCGGAGACCAACAAAAAGCGGAAAGCCTTGGGGACTTGAAATTTCTCCCAAGAAGGTGAGCCATTTTTTAATGTATTTTTTCTAAATTACTGATACTGGAGTATTTTTGAAAAATAGTAACTCAATTATTCTTCTTTGTTTATTTTTTACTAGCTATTGTCTTCTTGGAGTTTCTATTCTGATAGTTTGTCCATTTGAAATTAAAATAATGCGTTTCCAACTCCACTTTACATATTGAGTTTCTATTTTGATAATATTTCCATTATAAATTAAAATAATGAATTTTCAACAGCACTTTACACTTTATTTTTGGTGCTGCTTCTTCATGTTGCTAGACATAAGTTAATATACATTTAGATTTTATATTGACGCATTTGATCTTTTACCATTTTTAAATTGATTAAGTTAATATGACTCTTTGGTACAAGTTGTGACCTGGTCCTCTTTTAAGTGCTTTTAGAATAGATTCATTCCTTGTGAAGAAGGTAGCCAAAGGTATGTCTCACCATCTTTGTGATTTGATTGTCAGTGTGATTATTGCTTAGGGTTTATAGTTAATGTTCATGAAATAACACTTGCTTTTAGAAGATAAAACGACATTCACTTTTTTCATCGACTGTGATAGAGGTGCATTTCTTTCTTTGGTATTCTCTTTGTTTTGTCACATTTGAGTAATTGACATAAAGAATAAGGTCCCTAAAAAGTTGGAGTGGGTAATGTTCATGTGAAAGCAAGGAATGGTTAATTGCTATGCATTTGGATTGTGTGGAAAAACATCAATTAGTTAGATTTGTGTAATTTTCATTTATTGTTTGAATGTATTAAATAAAGATTGTCTTATTTTGATTTCTCCATTATTTTGTACATATGGGTTTATTTTTATGTTTTGTGAACTCGATGTTATTAAATTGTGGCTAAAACTTCAACTAGTTACTTTTGCTGGTTGTTTATGGCCTTATAGGTACTACACAAATGTTATAAACTTGAGCAATTTCTCTTTTTTCACTTACTTGCATTTTGAATTTTTAACTAATTCTTCATATCAACTTTCTCTAAATGGTATCTGATGAAATTCTAAGGGGAATAGGTAAAGGGTGGGAGGGGCATAAGCTTATCATGAACTTCTAGAAAAGATGGCATCTTGGAAAATTAGTGCATCCTGTACTCAGTGACACTTTTGTATACATTGTAGTTTTTTTAATTTATTTTAATTTTTTTTTCCACAAATTTGAGTCTGTTAAAAATTAGCTCCACTGCCTTTTGCATTCATACACGTGTAGCAACTGGTTTATCTTGTATTGGACTTGGTTTTGATTTTATATTTTCCTTTTTACCTTGATGGTACTGCCATTAGCCTCTATAATATTAAATTTAAATTTAGACAATATATGGTTTTGGACCACACTTTGATTGTTAAATTTGCTCTAAAAATACATGGGCATGTAAAAATCTCAGCTGGAGTAATTGGTTTGTTGCTTGCTTGCAACAAATGTGTCCATCATGTTAATTGATTTCTAAACCTCACATTGTTCTGAAATTTAAATTTTGACATGTTGCAGTCTTTCAATTTAGTTGTACTTCACCCACGAGGTTGATTAAAGCTATTTTTCTTTTTTGGCTGTTTTAATTATCATTTAATGCTCTGATTATTTTTAGATGGTGTAATGTGGTGATGCAGAACTTGAAAAGAAAATTAATGAAAAGATTGACAAGTTCATTGATAGAGTGGATAAACACCCAAACAAACACCCAGGTACTTGTTTGCCTCTGGCTTTAAGTTAGCAAATCATTCAAAATTGATACTGTGTCATATATATGTTGTTTTAAGAATTAAAACTATTTTAAAAATCATTTGCATCCATTTAATTTATTCACTTTGGTGTTTTGTTGGTATATAAAGTGCGGCTTTTGTATTTTTATTGTAATTTTCATTATTTTCTTTTTATAAAGACTGTTATTGATGGCTTTTAGAGCTTTCTATTTTTATCATGTGGGGTGTGACTTCTCTTTGCTATTTTTACTTTTAGTTTGTGTTCCTTTAATAATTTGTTTAAGAAATGGGTTGTCTCTTGATAACTATATGGAAAAAAATAGTAGTTGGTTTGCTTAATTTAGATTATTAAGGAATGACAGTAATTTTATTATTTTCTTCTTTGTTATTCTAATAATGACCGCCTTTTTAACAATCCCACTTCCTACTATGAATCATTGTTCAGGAGAAATACCCCCCTTGGGGGGGGGGGGATATCAGCTGTCCCTGGTGGCAATTTTGATGACTGTGTTTAGAAGTCTTTGATTGCTTGTCGGAGTGGGAAGGTTGATGAGTTCTCTTCTTCTTCGATTGAGATTGGGTTGCCTAAAAATGTCAGACATGTAACCTATGTTGAATTTGGTATGTTCAATGGGTTTCTTGGTCTTCCTGTTGAGTTTGAACCTAAAGTTCCTTGGTGGCCTCCAAATGCTAAGTCACTTTTGATCTTTCTGAGTTTTAGATAAAAGAAAATTAATCTGTAGTTTGTATGCTTATGATTTTTGTGAAAAAAATTAGAAGAATGAAGAATTTTTCTTGTATACGGAAATTTGTACGACATTCTTAACACATACACAAGATGCCCTGAATATAAAAGGAAAACTTGACTATAATAGATCCCTCAATCAAAGGGATTTCAACAAACTAATATCGTCTAATTCCAGGAGAACATATTTGCAGCCTTCCTAAAATAGCTAAACCACTAATTACGTTTTCCAACACTCCCCTCAAGCTAGTAAATAGACACTATCCATTCCCAGCTTGGTAACAATTGTTTGAAACATGGGATTTTTCAAACCTTTGGTAAGCATATTTACAAGTTAGAAGTTTGTGGACACATAAGGTGTGCAAATCAAATCATGTTTAGCTTTTCTTTAATGTCGTTTCTGTCCAACTCGATGTGTTCTATTTTGTCATGTTGCTATGGATTGTGTGTGATACTGATTGTAGATTTGTTGTCATAGTAGAGTCCCACAAGACCCTCACATTTAATCTTTAAATCTTCTAAGATATTCTTTAACCATAGTAGCTCACAAACTCTCTGTGCCATTGCTCAAAATTCTAATTCAACACTTGATCTCGCCTCCTTTTTTTGTTTCTTGCTTCTTTATGTAACTAGAATTCCACCAAGAAAAGTGTAATAATCAGTGGTAGATTTTATGTTGTTCACTGGCGTAGCATAATTGATATCTGTGTATGTTTGGAATATAAGTTTAGCATTCTATTAGAAGAAAATCTCTTTCCTTGGAGTTGTTTTAAGATAGTGCAACACCCTCTAGAGTGCCTGTAAGTAAACTTTTTTGCGATTGTTCATGAACTGACTTACTACACTCATAAATAAGTAATATTAGGCCTAGTGTGAGATAAGTAAATAAGTCTCTCAAGCAATCTTTGATATGTGTCCTTGTTAACAGCAACATCCTCTTTTGCCTCTCCAAGTTTGTGGTTAGAATCTATGGTGTACTTGTTGGTTTGCACGCTAATCGTATTTTCAAAAGGTCAACAATGTATTTCTGCCAAGATATAAAGATTGCCTACTTTGAGTGTGCCACTTCAATTCATAGAAAATATTTCAATCTTCTTAGGCATCGTTAATTTCGAATTCTTTTACCAGACTTTGTTTCAAATTCTATCTTTTCTTGCCATTTCCTGTCGCTATTACAGCTCGATTGAATGCAGCTAAAACACGGGGGCAAAACTCATCCCCCGTATTAACCCGTGAGGTGACGTTTTTTGCTTGATTTGGAATACACAATTTTTCCCTGAAAAAATCTTCTCCCTTATTCGTTCATCCGGCGTAATCCAAGAATGAGGTGTATTAATTTTTGAGAGGGTTTGAGGTATCCAAAAATCATCCCCCTTTATCAGGCGTGAAATCGGTCCATTTTACCCCTTCTCATCCTACTTCTCACCCACAATCTTACCTCTTGTTCGCTGTGATCCTATTCGGTAAAGCTGGTTCGTGCAATTTGGGCAACTGGCTTGAAACTTCTATTTCAGGAGCGTATTGATTTTATTCATTGTGATTTGTTCAACAAGTTGTTGATTCTTGCAAGATCTAGGGTTTTTACTTGTGTATATTTACAAGTTTTTATTTATCTGTAATTTTTTTGTGAATAAAAACAATTTTATTCTAATTACAATTTTAGCAATCAGCTTACTCTTGTCATAACATTCTCCCTCTCATTCCTAATATATTTTTTGACCAAATGGTATCTTCCATTCATAAAAAAAGAGTAGAATTTTGGCCGGTCTCCCTCTTTCGGTCGGTTTTGTAGGTAATGCTCGTTTACTTTATGATACAGTGATTGAAATCAATTGATTCTTTTCTCTATGTATTTTACTTTTGTAGTCATCTTCTGCTTTTGTTTTCTAAACTGAATCACAATGATGATCCAATTTTCAACTTCCGGTGATTTTCTTTGCCTTTTAAAGTTAACACGTGGATATGTGTATATATATATATATATATTTATTCTCTGGCTCGTTTTATTCTTTATCCTCAAATAAATTCATTTCTAGTAAAAGAATTCGAGATTCCGCTTTATACGATGCATTTAGAGTATCATACGTTTTAAATTATTAAAAGATATAAGAAAAATGATTACAGAATATTTGACAAAACCTAAGGAATTCTCTTTCAGCAATAGGAATGTTTGAATTTAAATGATAATAAGATTAGGTTGTGTGAAGGGTTTTTTTTTTTTTTCTTTATGTGAACAAGATCTAGGGTTTTTTTGTTATTCTTCCCTTCATTTTTTTGGTTTTAAAATTTGGGGTTTTGATTTTGACAGTTTAATGCAAAGTAATTTCATTTTTATTTTGTGCAACCGTAATTCTTAATAAGTTCTATTCTTGTCACAAATGTTTCCTAAATTGCAAAAAGATTAGAATTTTTTGATGCAAAAATCAGTGTGAGTTAGATATTTAAGCAATTATAATGCCAAAAATATAGCCTCGTATCCCACTTTGGTAAAATCAAAGCTCCCAAAAGTTTTTTGTCTTGGTAAGATCAATAGTCTAATTTGTTTATTGCATCAATAATTTTGATATAGTGCATCTCTTTCTTCAACCAAAATATTTTTAGCAAACTAATCAAGTTACATGTCATTTTTTTGCTTGAGCATGTGAAACCAACTTATCATCTTTCGCTTTGAGTGAATTTGTTAGCTGTCTATCTTCTAAGATTTCTATGATATATCTAAAATGACTTACAAAGTAATTTAAAACCATATCTATGATATCAAGTCAATGTAGTATTTTTGTGATATACCCAATATGTTTTTTTGAAACTTTAGGTATTTATTTAAATTATAAAATGTATATTTAAATTATAAAATAACATGATACTATTTTCTTAGATTTTTATGATATACCTTAAAACGACTTATAAATTAATTTAAAATCATATCTATGATATCAAGTCAATGTATCATTTTTTTGATATACCTGATTCTTTTTTAAACTTTAGGAATTATTTTAATTTTAAAATGTATATTTAACTAATAGGAATGACATGACAGTATTTTCTTAGATTTTTATGATATGCCTAAAATGACTTATAAATTAATTTAAAACCATATCTATGATGTCAAGTCGATGTAGTATTTTTATGATATGGCTGATTTTTTTTTTTAACTTTAGGAATTTATTCAAATTATAAAATGTATATTTAAATCATAGGAATGACAAGATTGAATAGAAAACAACTAAGAAGAAGACAAGAGGAAGAAGGAGTCATGGCGTTATACGCTTTTATCACTACTGCAGTAGTTGTATTTCGACTCTACTTCTTCATCACAGCCATGACAAGGCATCGTCGCCATCCTGAGTTGTCCCCAAATCCAAACTTTTACCAAATCCACAGAGACAGAATCAATAGGCTTGTAAAGGGTAATGACGTTGATTGCCACGACCAGTTGAGGGTAAATAGGCACATTTTTGAGATTATGTTGTTTAGTCCGAGGTGTTGGGTTAGGGGACTCTCGGTTTGTATGTCTTGAAGAGAGGGTAGCCATTTTTTTGTGGATTCTCGCACACCATACAAAGCAGAGGCGTACAAAGTTTGAGTTTGTGAGATCGAGTGAAACAGTTAGTAGGCATTTCAATGCCGTTCTCCAAGCTGTCTTACGGCTTTACAACATGCTCTTAGTAAAGCCCGAGCTGTACCTCCTAACTATGAAGATAATAGATGGAGTTGGTTTCAGGTATACTTAAGCCACACTCGCTTTCATTTGTTGTTAATTTTTCATTTGGCTTTTGGTTTTGTCAACTCTCCCATACTTACTTATTGAACTGAAATTGTAGAATTGTCTTGGGGCATTAGATGGGACGTTTGTGCCAGTTCATCCCCCCACTGCCGACAAGCCACGCTATAGGTCAAGGAAGGGTGAAATTGCCACAAATGTTTTAGGTGTTTGTACGCGAGACCTAAAATTTGTTTATGTCCTCTCTGGTTGGGAAGGGTCAGCCACCGACTCTAGAATCCTTCGCAATGCCATTACAAGACCTCATGGTTTAAGAATTCCTCATGGTATGTTTGAAACCTTACTAAAATTCATTTGCCCTCTAGTCTAATGATTTTTTGTAATAAACAACTTGTAACTTCTATTGGTTATAGGATATTACTACCTTGCGGATGTTGGTTATACAAATGGGGAGGGTTTCCTAACACTATACCGTGGTCAACGCTATCACATTAACATTTGGAGGCAAGGTCATTTGCCGGTTAGCAAGGAAGAGTACTTCAACATGAAGCACTCTGCCGCTAGGAATGTCATTGAGAGAAGTTTTGGTATTCTGAAGATGCGGTTTGCTATACTAAGGTCTGCTTCATTTTACCCAATAAAGACTCAATGTCGTATTGTCACAGCATGCGCCCTTCTCCATAATCTCATTAAAAAAGAGATGCCCAACGATCCCATTGAGTTGGAATACACGTGGGAACAAGAAAAACTTACAGAACGTAGAGGTAGATGATGATCACATTACAACATCGATACTTCCAATGAATGGACTGGGGAGGGATGCATTGGCAACCGCCATGTACAACCATTGGTTAGCAAATGGTGGGGGGCAAGAGGTTTATGCACCTTAGGAATATTTTTTTTTACTTTTTTTTTATCTAAGTGTTTGAACTTCTTGTAATGAAACAATTTTAATACATAGGTGGTTATTCCACAACTTGTAATGTATGACACTTGTTATTGAACAACTTATATTTCGTGCTTTAGCAATTGAGTTTCAAGTTTTGTAGCAATTGAATTTATAGAAATTAAGCTAGTAGTTTTATATTTTTGGTAAATCTTAAATGTATTTACAGCAATGGATTCCCAAAGTACCAACAAAGTGGTCCATCTAAACCAAAGGGCCGAAGGGTGTGGAAGAGATCTGAAGAGGAAGCCCTTCGTTGCATGATTAATGAATACTCCGATAAGTGGAGTGCCGACAATGGGTTTAAACTTGGTTTCTTCACGTTGTTGGAGAAGGAAATGAAAAAAGTGTTACCGGCAAGTGACCTTAAGGCCAACCCCCACATTGACTCGAAAGTAAGGTATTGGAAACAAACATACCATAAAATATATGACATTATAAACCTTAGTGGGTTTGGTTGGGATGATGCCACTAAACGCATTGTGTGGATGAGAAAGTTTGGGAGGAGTATGAAAAGGTAACTTCCATTGCTTTAATTGAAAGTTAAGGCATGAGTTTTCCTATTTCATAAATAATTCTAATATTATTGCAGGCCCATCCGAAAAAGGCGAATGGCGTGTATGGGAAGTCATTCCCTTACTATGATCAATGGTGTATTGTCTTTGGAAAGGATAGGGCCACGGGGGAGGGAGCGGAGGATCCGGCACAAATGGCACAAGCAAACCCTGTAGAGATGAAAATAACGGTGAATTCTACTATCCCCATTTCGGGGATGAATTTCTTTTTGCTTCCGTAAGTGAAAACTCTATTAACTTAAGTGATTCACCTCCGATAACCACACCTCCAACCGCCACACCTCATAGCTCACTCCCAACGTCCACGCCTCGGACCTCTACTCCTCCGGTCAATTCTGGAACTAAAAAGGGGAAGAAAAGGACAAGAATGGGTGATGATGAGTTGGCCATCCACGAAAGTATGACTGAATGGTTGAAGGAGACCAAGAGCCAATTGGGGGACATAGCGAAATCGTTGAGCTATTCCAATAATCTGTCAACTCGCCGCGAAAATGTTCCCAACGAGCTAGAAAAGCTTAACTTCACGGATTTACAAAGATTCAAGTTGGGTGCTATCATTTGTGCCAACGAAGAGAGGATAGACAACTTCTATGGCATCAAAGAGCACTTGAAGCAACAATGGGCCGAGGCCGTCCTCAATGGTGATGTTTACGGTCCCGTTTAGGAAAGAGCGGAAAGAGTGGTATGATATTTTGAAAGTGGCCTATGATTTTTTGAAAGTGGCCTATCTCTCATGTCAACTCTTTAGTGCCATTTTTTTGTTTAAATATACGAAATATGGACCACCTAGACTTGAATGACTTAGTCGATCTATTTCTGGTAAAATGCTTGTATTCATACAACTTGTTTTTTGTAAAACTTGAATGACTTGTGTTTTTGAGAAATGTAAGTAGAAATATATCAATGAAATGTTTATTTGTGGCAGGTTTTCAATTCTTGATTATGTGGTATTTGGCTATAGATTATGTGGTATTTGCAACTTCAAGTAGTAGAGAAAACATAATTGGTTCTAGAATAACTTTAACATACCTTACAAAAGAACCTTAATTGGGTTGCTGATGGTTTTGTTTCCTTGATGCTAGGTTGATTATTTTGCTGCAGGTGTATTCAATAAAACCTTGGATTGGACTGTTGGTACATTGATTATGTGTGTTAGTTGGTACATTGATTATGTGTGTTAGTTTCCAATTCTTGAAACTTTTATATCAAGAGTTAACCACTACCTGTGTTCTAGTCTCATTTTTTGATGACAGGTTTATTTTTTAGTCATTGAGGTAGTCATAATGTTTTGCTATGCTGCTATCTGGTATTGGAGGTTATGACTACTGACCTAACTATCACTATCTGGTTTGTCTCCTAGCTGGTATTGGAGGTTAGATATTAGCCATATCTAAAGTTGTGGTTTTCTTGGCAATTCTACCGAAATTTATTTGTGGTGTGATGGAAACTTGACATGAAGATTTTTTTGTTTGATGTGTTTCGATTAGTTTAGATTGATAAATTCAAATATTGCTCGCATCGTTGATGGGAGTGAATTTGATGAGTTCAAGAAATTGTATGGCACGGTGAGGACATTTGTATTCTGGAAGCCTATGTTAATTGTGTTTCTTTTTAATGTTTTATGTTATGCTAATCCCCATCACATTTTTGTAGACCCTTGTAACTGGCTTTGGTAGAATTTTTGGGCAGACTGTTGGAATCATTGGAAACAATGGGATAGTATTTAATGCAGACATGTATTACTGCAGACATGTAATTGTGGTTTTGTTGGGCTTGATAAGTTCTTCTTACTTTGCTGCATCTGGCATTTTGCTAATTGGAGGCTACTGATTTGTGGAGATTGGTTTATTATTCTTTGTGATGGTAGCTTGGTGTTTCATTGTTGGTTTGGTTGTTGTTATTGATTGTTTTTTCTGCACTTGGTTTTAGCTACTGTGTAGTCTAAATTAGTTGCCGTGGTTCATCTTTCTCTTTGCTTTGGGACTTATTTGAATTCTGGTGACTTGATTGTTGCCCTTCATCTTGACAATCCCAAGTTAATTAGGGGGAAGATCATTGATCATTGCAAGGATGCCAAGGTCTGCAAGTTGCTAGAATGTGATTTTGGAGAGAGTAAGTGTGATTCTCCAAGCAATATAATGAAGATCTTTCAGAGCTCTATTTTATGCTTACAACCTCAAGGTGATTCATACACATAGAGTGGTATATGTTGAATAGGAATTCCTTATTTGAATCTTCTCGATGTGAATTTGGTAGTGTGAATTAAAATCAAGTAAGATCTCGTCTTCCACTCTCTTACTAGGATCCCTTCTAGAGGGAGTGATATTGGCGATGGAAGAGCAGGACTTGGAAGAAGAGAATATGGGTGTTTATTTGAGGAAGTTACTCGATCATGGTTCTAGACCCGGAAGGGGGCTCAGAACTATGCCTTTCATAATTGGTAATCATACTAACTTACAAACCCATAATTAAATATGTTAATTTATTGCATATTCCGATTAATAGATTCTGTTGATTTTCATTTGGGTTTGCTTTGCAAGTGAACGAGTCATTTGAGAGGGTGGCAAGCACTGGGTTGATGCCCAACATGATCTTCTACTTGATAAACGGCTACCACATGGAAGTAGCCACTGCATCTATTGTGATCTCTCTGTGGTTAGCTATGTCCAATGCCTTGGCCGTTTTTAGAGCTTTTCTCTCTGATTCCTACATAGCTCGGTTCTGGGTCATCATTTTAGGATCTTTCTCTAGCCTCTTGGTGAGTCCTATTTCTTTGGATTTCGCCCTAATTTGTTTAAGGACTCTGGTTTTTGGTGGTTTGAGGGAAAGGGTTTTTTTTAGGAATTTAGTCTAGGTTTAACTTTTCTGAGGCAATATAGTTTCTGGAACAATTTAATGATTATCTGTTGCTCACTTTGTACGTGGAGAGAAATTCTATGTTTTATTGTTTGTTTAGCTAACGTTGGAAATTTTATGCTTTACTGTGTCTGTTTCTTTTTTTTTTTGGGTGGCTTTGTTGTGTCATAGCACGAAACTGTTCTTTTTCCTAACTTATCACAATTACATACTAAATACATCCCATTGTGTCATTACCTTCAAGTTATATAGTAGAATTTTGTATAAATTTTTCAAAAAGAAAGAAACTAAAATAAAAAAATAAAATAAAAAAATTAACTTTTAAGCAAAAGTTAGATTTTTCAAACAAACCATAAGTATTTTTTTTTTTTGAAACTTAATTTGACTTTTTATGAGAAGAAATATTTGAAAGAAAATCAAGAATTGAAAATTTTTATCATAGCAAAGTTACTCATAAGCTATAAATAAAAAAAAACTAAAATAATAGTTGCCCAACACTTTAAAAAAAATTAGAAAGACAAAATATTTGGTCTCTTCTCTATATTTTGTTTTAAAAAATGATTTTGTAAAAAATTATTTATATTTTACATTAAAAATAAATTTTACAATTTATATTTTATAAAATTTAATTTATTAATAACATAATTTATATATCTAATTTGTCCAAAATTAATTTGTCTTAGTTGCTTTTCAAATTATATAATTAACATAAACAAATAATCAAGTTTAAGATTACATAAGGGCAAAAGAGTCATTTGATAATTTTTTACATCATACACCTATCTTTATACACCATGTTAAAAATCATCCAAACCAAGTACTATTTATTACCCCTTCTTTAATACCTCATCCAAACCAACTATTTTTTAAATGCCCTTCATAAACATCACATCAATGTGGGCCCACCCTTCAAAAACAATACCCCTTATTACCTTATACACCCTTCATAAATCAACCCCTTAAAATTTTGGTGGCATCCAATCGGGCCCTTATATCATTAACATATACCAACAGAACTGTAACTTCTCTCGAATCCGAGTGCGTGATGAAGAGTGTATGGTCTCCTTGGATTTGTTCATACCCCATGGCTAACATTACTTTGGTGAATCTTCCAAATCGAGCTCTTGGGGACTAATTTAGTCCATACAATGCCTTTTTAAGTTTGTACACTTTATTGGCTGCCAAATTCCTACCAAAATTAGGTGAGATTTTGATGAGGACATCATCCAGAATCTTATTATTATTATTATTTTATTTATTATTATTTTTTTATTTTATTTTAGGAAGTTTGTTGAGAGTAGAATTTTTGATTTTCTTGTAATCTTGATTTGATATTATTTTTAGCTATCTTTAGAAATTTTTAGCCTATTTATAAGATTGAGTTGTTAGGGTGTTAGAGACTTGGCTGATTATCAAAGAATATTGGTGGCTGTTTTTTCCCCCCTCTTTTTCTTCTAATTCTTCTTCTCTTCTCTACTTTCTTCTTTCTTTTACTTTTAATCTATTCTTTCTTTACTTTCAATTTTTGTTCCGCATCAACTTGGAATCAGAGCGAATCCTTGGTGAGAAAAAAAAAATCAAACCACTGTTTTCAGCCGTGACAAAAAAGCCTAGGTATTGTGTTTCATCTTCACAGAGGAACAACCGAACTTCTGCTGTAAACAAGTACCCTGCAAACTACTTCCAATAACTATCTTTTCCCTTGCTGATCATCGACGAAAATCAGTCCTTTCCCTTGCCAATCACAGAAGAAAACTGGCCGTAGCCACAGCTGCACGCGTACGCGTTCGTGCCCTCAAGACTTTCATATACATTTTTGTGTATTTTTGGCAACACCTAGCTTCGACGACTTATATCACCGGAATTGCCTACCTCCAGTAACGCCTCCGGTGAGTCCATAATTTTCCGGCGACTAGCTAGCAAAGCTCAGGCGACTTCTAGGACACTCCAAGACACTCCGAAACATTTTTCAGGACACTCGAGACATTTTTGGGTCACTTTACATCAAATCAAGTGCACTTGTTCCTCACCTCTCCTTTAGTATTACAATCTACGCACTCCAATAGTATTGTTTTATTTGTGTGGTACCCTAATATCCCTGTTTGCTACTCAACCTTGAACCCAATTTTATAGCATCCAATCCAATTTACCTAGAACCACCTTCATTTATTTGCTATTTTTTTTTTTTTTGCATCCATTGCATTCCAACATTATTTTTGGTACCTTTTCTATTTGACCAATTGGCCATATTTAAAAAACAAATGCTTCTTTGCTTTCAATTTTAATTGTGGGCTTGATGAATTCATGAGATTTAATAACTAGTGTTTAGACCTTCTTTTAAACTTTTGAAAGATAAATTAGTCTACTAGTTGCATTACATTGAATTCGGATTTTAACAAGTTCCCCAACAAAACGTTAAAAAAAAATTATATTTGGCTTGAATTTTGTGATCATTCACTTGCATTAAGTGGTTGGTTATTGATTTCAATATTTGTTAGTTGAGTTAGTGTTGCATGCAATTGCGTAGTGGTCATATTCTCACCTATAGCTCACTTACTCGTAAGATGAGTACTCCCGAAGATAATGATCGAATAGTTTAAATCCTTAAGGGACTACAAACTCAAATAATGGCACTTCAGGTTGAAATAAATGCTAGTCATCAGGCTACCCAGGAATTACTTAATTGAGTAATAACCCTAGAACAGTGCCATCGTCCGTCGGATGGTGACCTTTCGAATGTGCCTGAAAATTTGAGTCACCGCAGTAGAAGAGAGGATAGAGTACCTCCTAGGTATAATCTTGTTCCTCGGAATCGTAAGAGAGATTGTGGAAAATTTCGTCCTCAAGACAATACCTATCTTCGTCAAGAGGAATGTCTCTTTAAAAATATTAAGTTAGTTGTCCCTTACTTTTGATGGTCGTCTAGATCCTGTCGTTTTTAGCTAGTGGATTAGAGATGTGGATCGATATTTTAATTGGTATAGGTTCACAGAGGAAAGAAAAGTTGAGTTTGCGAGTTTGAGATTGTCTGATAATGCTCAGCTATTTTGGGAAAGTGTTGAAGATCTCTTGGCGAGGCGCTACGCGCCCCCTGTTCGAACTTGGGATGAAATGAGACGTCGCCTCCAAGAGAAATACCTACCTAGATCATATGAGATTAATTTATTAGATCAGTGGAATAATCTTAAGCATGGAAATAGGTCTGTAACTGAGTATGTGACTTAGTTTGATGAATTTAGAATGCGGTGCAATATCATAGAGGCTGAGTCCATGACCTTGAGTAGGGTTAGACAAGGCCTCCATGATGACCTCAAGAGAGAACTTGTTCTTAGAGGTGTGACCACTCTCGATCATGCTTACACTTTAGTTCAGGACTATGATTGGTTACCAAGGGTCCCAGTGGACCAAGTTTTAACAGGTAATTCTTCTCACACCAAGTTTCCTCCTCAAACTCTAAGTCAGTCTTAGGTCCCCCTCCACCTAGTACTCAACCATTGAATGAAAACAAAGGAAAAAGTACAAATGACTAATACCCTAAGGAACTCATCCCATGTGCAATGTTTCAATTGTAGGGAATTTGGTCATGTGTCTGCTAATTGTCCAAGAAAAGCCTTAGTTATTGGAGAACATTCAGGTCACATTGATGATGACCAATTAGAAGAACAGGTGTATGAACCTAATCTTGAAGACTTTGGTGAATTAGAGGATGACTGTGGTGATACTATCCTAGCTTGCTTTAGAAGTTCCACCCTTCCTCACCCACGTTGATCTTTCATATGGCAGCCTTGATACCCCACGACTAGGTGTAGTACATTGTACTCTAACCAGCTTAAGGAGGCTGATGATTGGCGTCGTCATTCTATTTTTCTTACATTTATCAAAATCAATGGTAAACCTTGTAAGTCATCATCGATAGTGGGGAGTTGCATCAATGTTGTTTATGTGAATACAGTCTCCCTGCTAGGGTTGAAACCCATCCCTCACCCTAATCTCTATAATGTTTCTTAGGTTGATACCTCATCTATGGCAATGAAAGAACGCTGCTTGGTGCTGATTCAGTTTCTTGAGTATAAGGACCATATCTGGTATGACGTAATCCCTATGGACATTGGTCACATAATTCTAGGACGACCTTGGTTGTTTCATATGGATGTAACCATTCGCGGCTGCACAAGCTCATGTTCTTTTGTATTTAAGGGAAAGAAAATTCACCTTAATTCTCTACCATCCAAAGCCTGTTGATCCTATAGAGAGAACAAAGTTGTGGAGACAACAGGGTTGCATATCCTTAGCCTAAAAGAATTTGAGCGTGAGGTTGTTAGAGAATTTGTTGTGTTTGCAGTCATCGTTACAGAAGTTTTTTCAGATTCTCAGCCTTTAGATCTTGAAGAAGCCCATCAGGTACTTCAAAATTTTCAAGATATTTTCCCTGAGGATTTACCTGATCACTTGCCTCCTCTGCGTGACATCCAGCACGCCATAGATTTTGTTCCAAGATCATCCCTGCCGAACTTGCCCCATTATAGGATGAATCCTTATGAGCATGCCGAACTACAGCGACAAGTAGGTGAACTCTTTCATAAAGGGTTCGTTTGTGAAAGCCTAAGCCCCTGTGCTGTCCCAACTCTCTTGACGCCAAAGAAAGATGGCTCTCGGAGGATGTGTGTAAATAGCAGAGCCATAAATAAGATTACTGTGAAATACCTTTTTTCCCATTCCTAGGTTAGACAACATGCTAGACATGAAGATAGGTGCCACAATTTTCTCTAAGATAGATCTTAAGAGTGGGTATCATCAAATTAAGATTAGGCCAGGAGACGAGTGAAAGACAGCCTTCAAGACGAAGGATTGCCTTTATGAGTGGTTGGTAATGCTTTTCGGGCTTTCTAATGCCCCTAGTACTTTTATGAGAGTTATGACCCACGCACTTCGGTCTTTTTTGGGACGATTCTTAGTGGTCTATTTTGATGACATCCTTGTATACAGTAAGTCTAAAAATGAACCTCTGGATCACCTATCTCAGGTTTGGTCTATTCTTAGGAAGGAAAAATTGTTTGCTAATCTGAAGAAATACTCATTTTTTGTTGATAAAGTTTCTTTCTTAGGTTTCATTGTCTCCTTTGTTGGAGTTTCTACTGACCACCAAAAAATTCAAGCCATTGTAGATTGGGTTGAACCTACATCCATTCATGATGTTCAAAGTTTCATGGGATAACCTCTTTCTATCGCCATTTCATGAAGGGTTTTAGCACGATCATGGCTCTTTTAATGGAGTGTATGAAAGGAGGTGATTTTTAAATGAACGGACAGAAGCTATTTGGGCATTCAAGGCTATAAAGAAGAAAATGAGGGAGGCCCCTGTGATGCGTTTTCCGGATCTTTCTAAAGTGTTTGAGGTAGAGTGTGATGCTTTAGGCGTGGGTATAGGTGGTGTTCTCTTAGCCAAAAGCGTCACCCTGTTGCCTATTTTAGTGAAAAGTCAAGTGAGGCCAAGCGAAGATACTCTATATGTGGTAGTACAGGCTTTACGACATTGGCGATATTACCTACTCCCTTAGGAGTTCGTACTCTACTCTGATTATGAAGCTTTACGGTATCTTAACTTTCATAAAAAGCTTAATTATAGGCTTGGTCGTTGGAGTGCGTATTTACAAGCCTATTCTTTTGTTTTAAAACATAGGAAAGGAATTGAGAACATAGCTGCTGATACTCTAAGTAGATGCATTTCGTTGTTAACTGCCATGAGAGCGTCAAGTCATAGGATTTGAAAGGCTTGAAGAAGATTACATGTCATGCCCTAACTTTAGAGACATTTATGTGCCAGTGCTTGAGGGCTGATTTGACCCTTCTAGTGACTTTTGCCTTCAGAATGGTTTCCTCTTTAAAGCTAATAAATTATGCATTCCTAGGACATTCGTCCGTGATTTCATAGTTTGGGAGATTCATACAGGTGGTCTCGTTGGCCATTTTGGGCGTAACAAGACTATATAGGAAGTTAAGCGTCAATTTATTGGCCTAGTTTAAAATGAGATGTGGCTAGAATCATTAGTCAGTGTCGCACTCGTCAGTTGGGCAAACAGAAGAAGCAAAACACTGGCCTCTGTACGCCCCTTCCTATCCTTAGTTGTCCATGGCAAGATGTGAGCATGGACTTTGTACTTGGCCTTCCAGGCACTCCCAAAAAGCACGACTCCATTTTTGTTGATGTGGATTGTTTCTCCAAAATGGCCCACTTCATTCTTTGTAGTAAAACCTCTGACGCTTCTAGGATTGCGTAGTTGTGCTTTGATGTGATTATCAAGTTATATGGCCTTTCTAAAACTATTGTGTCTGACAGAAATGTGCATGTTGTTGGTCATTTTTGGAGGACCTTATGGTACTTAGTTGGTACTAAATAAACTTTTCTGCTGCTTGCCATCCTCAGACAAATAGCCAAACTGAGGTAGTCAATCGTAGTTTAAGAAACTTTTTGAGATGTTTGGTCAAAAGGAAAACCCTAAGAATTGGGATCTAATCCTCCCTGTAGCCCAATTGGTCTATAACATTTCTGTCAATAAATCATCAGGTATGAGTCTATTTGAGATTGTGCATGGCTACAAATCTAGGAAACCATTAGACCTAATTCCCTTGTTTTTTGCATTCCCCTGTGTCTATGACTGCCGAGTCTTTTGCACAACATTTACATGACTTGTATATTGAGATCAACAAACAACTTGAAGTGAGTAATGCAGCTTACAAACTTCGAGCTGACGCACATAAAAGTCATATTGAATTTAATGTTGGAGATTTTTTTATGGTTCGAATTCGCTCAGAACGACGTCCATCTGGATTCAGTTCAAAATTGCATCCTCGTAATGTTGGTCCTTTCAAAATTTTAAAACGGGTGGCTCTAAATACTTATATTATTGATATTCCACCAGAATTTGGTTTTAGCTCTACATTTAATGTTGAGAACCTAGTTGCTTATAAAGGCTAAGCTATTATCTTAGTTGATCATTTTGCTTCTTCTCCAAATGAGCCTAACCCTGAGCGTATGCTTTTCCAATTGAAGCCACCTATGACTGTATTAAACTTAACCATGAAATCAATTATGAGCTTGATTCTATCCTTGAGCCTATTTCCTTACCTACATTAACACCTGTTAATTCCACACACACAGATAAAATTAATGCTATTATAAGTGATCAAGTTGTTTTTACCAAGGAAGGAACGGTTCAGCGCTATCTGGTTTATAGGGTGGGCCGATCTGATTCTGATTGTACTTGGATTTCTGCTGACACTTTGCAGCGCATTAATCCTTATTCTTTGGAGTTTTATCGTAGTCAGCAGAATCTTTCTTCTCCAGCGGTGAGCCATACCAGGGTGATATTACCTCCCGCGTGCGTCTACTAGTATCGAAGGAAGGTAACATAGCACCTTAGCTTGTGGCTAGGTGACAAGCCACCTACCTGACTGACAGCGTCTTTGGTTTAGTTTTCACTTGATGAAGCCGAGTTCTTGTCAGCCTGGGAGAGTTGATGAGAACATCATCCAAAGTCTTATTTCCCTTATTATTATTTTTATTATTTTATTTTTTATTATTTCTATTTTTATTTTTATTTTATTTTAGGGAGTTTGTTGAGAGTAGAATTTTTGATTTTCTTGTAATCTTGATTTGATATTATTTTTAGCTATCTTTAGAAAATTTTAGCCTACTTATAGGATTGAGTTGTTAGGGTTTTGGAGACTTGGTTGATTATCAAATAATATTGGTGTCTGTTTTTTTCCACCATCTTTTTCTTCTAATTCTTCTTCTCTTCTCTACTTTATTCTTTCTCTTACTTTCAATCTATTCTTTCTTTATTTTCAATTTTTGTACCACATCAGATTTCCATGTATAATTCCTCCTCTAGATCCTTATGCAAAAAGGTGTTGTTCACATTGAATTGTTGTAAGTGCCAATCATAGTTAGTAGTTAGGGACAACAGGATTGTGACTGTGTTTATCTTAGTAACAGGAGCAAAAGTTTCTTGATAATCTATTTCATATGTTTAAGTGTATCCCTTACCCACTAGTCTTCCTTTATATCTCTCAAGTGTGGCATCTACGTTATACTTCACTATAAAAACACATCTACATTCCACTGGCTTTTTTTCTTTAGGGAAGTCCACCACTTCACATGGGTTGAGGCTAGTCTTGACAAAAAGGCTGGTTCTAGTTTTGGGAGCATACAAACTTGGGTTGATTTTGAGAAAATAGGATATAGGTACCTACGATGAAGGCAAATCAAGACGGAAAAGGTCTTGATCCTTATCTTCCAAAAATATTGTCTCCTCTTGAAGACATTATGTAGGGAAGTAAGATTCATTTTTGGCAATGCGGAGACAAAAGTTGTTTTGGTAGGAGGATGATAGTTTAATATAATTTTAAAATAAATTAATTATTTAACATGTCAATTAAATTTTTAGTTATTTTAGTACAAACACGAATTAATCCAAACATAATACGCTACGACTGTCACTCCTAATTTAAAGTAAAGTAAAAAATTTACGTTGGTATGTATGAATCTTACATGAGCTTTACACAAATAAATCATTGAGATCTATCCTTCCAAGCAATAATGGTGCTTGAAAAATAAATAATAATTAAATGATAAACTCAGTGTCAGCTATTTAGAAGCTCTATTTTTTCCTAAAGAATAAAGATGTCAAGTTGTGTGTTGGTGACTTGCCTTTAGGGGCGACAATTTCAGCTCATACTCATGAATTCACCGCCCTCCAAATAAAAATAAATAAATAAATAAAATACTTATTAGGCACCCGAATAAAAAAATCTTATGGAATGCTAATTCATTTTATAAATGCATTCACTCTTGCACGAAGAAGATAGTGGAAGAGACATAATAGTAAGGATTCAAACCCTATTTCAATCTATATTCACATTATGAGCATCTCAAAATACTGAGAATGTATACCTTCACAAGTTTCATATTAGCTTAACAAGTTTCGGACCAATTTAAACTCAGTTAAAAAAATAATTATTTTATCTATGAGTCTATTTTAAGTCCAAATTTGTATTCTGAGCATCTTAAAAGATTGAGAATATATTCCTTAGCAAATTTTATATTCTCTTAGTAGGTTTCGAACTGATTCAAACTCAGGTTATAAAATAATCATTTTTGCTAAGTTAATTTTCACTTTAAATTTGCATTTTAAACATCCCAAGAAGCCAAGAATGTATTTCTTA
This sequence comes from Vitellaria paradoxa, assembly GCA_019916065.1. NCBI lineage: Eukaryota > Viridiplantae > Streptophyta > Magnoliopsida > Ericales > Sapotaceae > Vitellaria > Vitellaria paradoxa. The sequence goes on from CM034238.1 coordinate 36,169,294, forward strand.
ACAAGTTTTTTTTCTTTTTTTTTTTTTAAGTCACTGTAACAAATTTGGGACCAATCCAAATTGGGATGGTAAAACAATTGCTTTACATTTGAGTCCGTTTTCAATCCAAATTCGCATATTGGGCGTTCCAAAATGCTGAGAATGTAGTCCTAGTAACTTTCGTATTAGCCTAGCACATTTGTATCTGATTCAAACTTGGGTCCTAAAATAATAGCTTCACTCCTAGGACTTTTTTGGGCTGAGATTCATGTTTTAGGCTTCCCCAAAGGTTGAAAAAAAATTCATTGACATGCTTCTTAATGCCTAGGCAAATTTCAGCCTGATTTGAACTTAGGTTGGAAAATGACCGTTTTACTCTTGGAAATCTTTCTAGTCCCATATTTCTATTATGGGCTTCCTAGAAAGTTAAGAAATATTACTTGATACATTTCTTATCACTAATCAAATATTGGCTTGATTTGAAATTGTGTAAAAAAATACCTGTTTTATGCCTAAGCCTATTTTTGAACCAAAATTGTATTCTAGTTTTCCTCAAAGACTAAAAAATATTCATTAATACGTTTTCAATAGCTAAGCAAATTTTGATTCTATTTGAACTTTGACTGAAAAGTGACTGTTATACCCTTGGTTTGTGTTCAGTCAATTTACATTCTGGGCTCCCCCAAAATTAAAAAATATTACTTAACGTGTTTCATATCAGCCAAATCATAGTTACCTAGTTCGTGGGTCGATTTGATACGTAGTACGGGTACGAATTTGTGGTACGGTACCTTGGTTGGTACGTGGTACAGTGGAGGTATACTTAACTAAAACACTATTTTAGATTGCAATTCGCCTGAAATTTTTATTTGGTTCGACACATAGGAGTATTTGCAATATGCATAATGTGTATTATAAAATATGTATGAAGTGTTTAACAATAATAATAAACATGGTAAAGAAAATTATCTAAATAATAAAACTTCATTTAAATCATTATACTAGTACCCAAAATGAGTTGTAAATAGTTTAATTATTCCAAACTTCAAAAGAAATCATAGATGAAAACAAGTCTCAATGAACCTAAAAAGTTAAAATACTTAAAAGCACATCAATTGTTCTGTGACAATCCTTTTCCCTTGTCTTTAAAACTGTTTCCTCTTGCAGAGTCGTAAATATGAGTCTGCTGTATTCCTGGACGATGAATTGGTGCCTTGTTTGAATTCAAATGATGTGGTGGGACAACCTTTGATTTTTCTTTCAAAACAGTTGTTACATCATCATCTTCATCTGAATTTAGAAATTCAGAGTCAAGGGATTTCCACATCAAGTCCTCTAATTTCACAACAGATTCATCCAAATAGGTGTGCTCTGGATCAACATCCCATTTCTTGAAAGGGCCATTGTTATAACTCTGAGTAAAACGCGATTGGAGACGTATATTGGAGTGGATAAAAACCAGTTTGTCTGCTCTTGCAGCATTCAAACGGTTTCTCTTGACATTATGAATGAAAGAGTACATGCTCTAGTTCCTTTCAGTAGAAGAACTCGATATGAGTTGAGCAAGCACCTGGTAAATAAAATGAAGAATCATAATATTAAACCAACAATAAAATATATGTAGTTGATTACTTTTATTATAATTTATTTAACGTGTTATCAATTCTTAAAATTAAAATTTAAATATTACAACCATAATAACATTAAAAAATAAATTTTACCTTTTTAGCAACCTCTGCTAAGTCTGAAGTTTTCGAAACATAGGTTGACCACCAGTCGATTGTGTCCATGGTTACAGCATCCATTTGCGCAGTTGTGTGAGCATAAAGGCCCTTTCTCGAGTGAAAGACAGCAAATTGTTCTCGTAGCAATTTAGCTTCTTCTACACTTTCTAAAATCTTCCCAAATGCTTCCATCACACCCATTATGACTTCCTTTTCTTGATTCGGGCTCTTCCTTCCTATACCTCCAGGTGCCAACTTAGTAAGGTATTGGGTATCATAAAATCGTGGAGTGAGTGCAAACCCAAGACAATGCAATGGGACATTCATTTTCTCCCACCTATTGAGCACAATTTTTTCTATTATGAGATATTTTTCTATATGCATCCCATCACTCATGATATCTTTAATTTCACTAGGCATGTTGTCTATTTTTTCATAGATTTCTCCCATTTTTTGTCCTTCACCATCACAAAACTTAATCAAATAATATATGGGCTTTGTAATTTTTATTATATTATCCACATCATCCCAAAACTCATCACTTTGAATAGTGTCTGCAATCAATGAACCAAGTGTCCTAGAGTACTCATCTCCAGATTTTACCCAATCTTTCCATGACCTAAGAACCACCGTAGTAGCAAGAGCCTCTCTACAATCGACTAGTCGCTTTAATAGAATATAATGCGATGCAAATCTAGTTTTAGCGACTTTTAAGTAATTCTAGTTTTGATTGGGCTCGAAAAATGTGAAACTCCCAAATCACTCACTAGTATCCAATACAGGAGATAATAAGCTGAAATTAACTAACATCCATAAAGAAAAATTTGCTCATAATAATCATCCACCACAAAGACACAAGAGTTTTGTTAACTAGGGAAAAACTCCTTTGAACCCAAAGGAGAGACAACCCCGGATCCGTAAGTGGATCAGTCTGAAAATCTTCACTATATAGAAATGAGGTTACAAGGTAACAAAGAAGAGTTATACAAGTTTACCCAACCAATAAACCATTGATCTACTTGTACATCACATTCCCCTAACCTTGGTTGCTAGACTACCCCCAACTCACCTCAACCCATGAAGATTTTTGCCTTCAATCTATGAAGATATCAGCTTCCCAATCTGATTCCACACCACAGATCTGAGCTTCAAGAGAGAGAGATTTTTTTGCCAAAGATAGTAAGAAAAAACCTTAGATTTGAATCATCAACAACCCAAGGTCATCCTCTCAGCTTTTTGCAGAGAAAAGTAAGTATCAGCTGTGCAGAACCAAAAAGCTTAGGGTTGGAAAAGAATATTTGCTTTTTATATCAAGAAGAGGGGTAAAAAAGTCTTTTAAAATTTCTTAAAAAATTCTGCGCGACTGATTGGGGCAGCTCTTGGGCACAAGCTTCCCTGCTCATGCTCGCGAAGCCCACTGTTCACTTACTGTCAAGCTCCAGAAAAAGACTTTCAATTAAAACAGAGAGAATGACCAGAGAACAGAGTATAGCAGCAACCATTTACTCCCTAATTCTACTCCCAACGACCTCAAAGATTCACAGACATTCTCTGGCTTATATTTGTGAAAAAGTTCATCAACAATGTGACATTTTAGGAAACAAATACAAGCAAAGTGTTTGCTCGGGAATTGCCAATCAAAAACCTATACAGACACTAACAATCTCCCCCTTTGGCAATTCCGAGACAAAACACACCCAACCCCCAACATTACAAAAAAAAAAAATGTCACAAATCCTAATTAAATCAACATTTTGAGCAAACCTGCAAAACTGAATAATCACAACAGTGCATTCAAAATGTAAAGCATAATTGTCAACAACTTGCAAGCATTCACATGACATGAAAACAGATACAGTGCTCCCCCTCAAGTACTACTCCCCCTCAATCAAGCAAACTCTCCGCAATCACAACTAAAATCAAAAGTCATCAAACAGTGAACCACAACTAAAATCAATTCAACTAAAGTCAAAATTAAAGTCAAAATTCATTCTCCCCCTTTTTGTGAGGAATTGCGAAAAAAAAAAAAAAAAAGACATGAAAGCAGTTAGTGGCGTGAACCCCTGCGGCAAAATTGTTCGATGCGAACAAAAGTACGGTTTAAGTCACCAATGTCATTGGCCAAGCTATTCAGTTTGGAAGAAAGATCAGATAAGCTAGCTTGCGCTGGATCAACTAATCCCTGCACAGAGGAGACAATGCTAGCCATGTGAGCTTCAACCCTGGAGGCAGATTGAGCAGCAGTTTGCAGTTGTTCCAACATGTGCATTTGGAGAGTGTCGAGGTGAACTTGGACAGTCTTTTCCAGTTTCTGAAGGCGAGCATCAAGAGTGGCCTGAATGGAATGGTTGGAAGTTTCCAAACGAGAGAGGTGCTCAGTAAAAGAGGTCAAGGTGAAAACTACAACCGAAAAAGGATCAGTAGGGGTCTGAGTTTCAGACGACAGGCCATGAGGCCGAGGAGCAGCAGGAGAGGGTTCAGAGGAAGGTGCTGAGGTAGAAGGAGGAATATGGGAGCTAGAGTGCACTGGTTGTTTCTGAGCAATTGTTCGACAGATGGTGGTCCTATTGATGGGAGGATTTTGAGTCAGTGAAAGCTCATTGACACGTTTTACAGACGAAAACAGATCATGGAGTAAATTTGTGATGAGAACACCGTAGGGAAGGGCAAGCCTAGAGTTATGCTGATTGTGGGCAAAAATCATGGAGTGAAGAATGAGAGAGGGAAGATCAATGGAAATTCCATGTGAGAGACAAAAGAGGAATTTGATTTTGTTCTCAGAAATTTCAGAGGAACGATTTACTGGAGTGAGAAGAGAGTCACAGATGATATTCAAAATTCGATAGGGAACTGTGAGGTCACTTTGCCGAAACTGTATGCCAGGAAACCAGGGACTAGGATTGTCGCGCATTGAGACAACTAATTCAGTCAAATGAGGATACGAGGGCCAATCAACATTGGGAAAAAAGGGATTAGGTGTGCGGGTCACTCTCAGAAAAGAAGATAAAATTTCAACAGTGACATGGATGGTCCTACCACGAACAAAAGTATCAAAGCTGCCAAGTTCAGGAGAAATGTTATGAAAGTTTGTATAAAACTCTCGAATGAGATTAATAGAAGCATAGCCCTGAAGAGTCCCAATTTGAAGCCAACCCCTAGTTTCAAAGATTTCACGAATGAAAGAGAATTCCGCAGTAAAATGAGAGAAATTGACTTGTCTCTTTAGGGTAATCGGTCTATGAGAAAAGCAAGAATCAAAAAGAGGTAAGTGGCCTGGTAAAAAGCGATCAGAGGAAGGGGATGGAGAAACCCTAGGGGGATCAGAACCCGCTGGAACAGAAGAGAGATTGGATGAACTCACTGGTACCAGAGCTGTTTGTGCAGCAACCTTTGGAGATGGAAGATAGGACTGGTCGGAATCTGAGAAGACATCCAACGGAGAGGAGGGACCAGCAGCGGTGAAAGCAAAGCGCCGAGAAGGGTTGCGAAGTGAAGCCCGGCGAGGATGAGGAGTCGGTGGCTTACTTCTGTGGCCCTTGGTTTTGAGAGTTTGCTGGCCGCAGATGATTTGTCCTTGACACTGGTAGCTTTGGATTTGGCTAAGGCTGACTTCAGGCCTTTTGTTTTGGCCATGGAAGAGAGATGAGGGTTGGTACAGAGAGAGAGAGAGAGAAGAAGGTAAAACCCTGAGCAAGGAAGCACTCAGGTGTGAGACACAAATGGTCGCAGAAAGACCAAATAAAAAAAAGTAAAAGGGAGACGAAGGAACATCCACGGCTGTAAAATGAGTTAAACCCATTGAACGAAACCCAAAGTTCATAAACCAAACTTCTCTCTTCATAATGCAGTGACATAATGACCTGATTAGGAATTAAATGCAAAAGACACCCTCTCTCTGAAATGTTGGAAATTAAAAAGATATAGAGATACAAAGCTCAAGTCATAAAAGAAATTAAGAAAGAGAGATCAGAGACTAAAACAAAATGTCCTCTACCCAATAAAATTGAGCCAACAAAAACAATGAAACATCAGTAAATGACAAAGAATCATTCCCACTACTCCACAAAATCTGCAACACAGCAGGACGTACCACTGTTTGTCTGTTTCAGCCCAAAAAAAATGTTAGTGGATGAAATCTGAACAGATACCCCCCACTACTTCTGAGACAAATTGAGCCAAACAGCAAAAGTAAAACTTTGTAAAACAGTTTTTTTTTTTTAAATAAAACAATTGAAATTGCAGTGGGTGTAGAAATAACAGTAGAACAACCAAACAAACTTAACCCTTCCTCACAATGGCTATTTCAAGCATGAGAATAGAAGCTCGCGACCACGAGCTGCCAGAGAGCAGTCGTTTTTTTTTTTTTTTTTGAAAACAGAGTTCATAGATACAGCACAGGTGCTGCAATTTTCACAGAAATCGCTTAGAACCAAGTCAAAACAGCATTGAACAATGAAAAAAAAATCTTTAAACAAACAATGAAGTCTATGAAAATTCATGAGCTTTAAAGCAAACAAAATGTGACAATTAAGCGTTAAAATGCTGGATTTTTCAGAACATATAGGAATTTGATATGTATGAGTATAATTCATCAAAGACAAAAAGTTAAAGATCTTGCAAAAATCTTTGACAAACCCATAGGAATATGAGTAGCACTTCTAATGACATATTCATTTCACCGAAAAGAGTCATGATTAGCTCAAACGACATCTCGAGACATAGTACTAGTTATAGTTCCACATTTAAATTTTTTTAGATAATGTCCACATGAAAGTCAAACCAATCGATTGTCCAACACAAGGTGATGACTTTCCCATTTGGGGAATGTAAAAACAGATGAAATTCAAGTGGATGTACACTTTCCTTATCTCTCCATATAAAAGGAATTTATTAAGTGCAATGTGATAATGGTTTTCACACATCTTGTTTTAGTCCCTTTTTTTTTTTTTTTTAATAAAGCCCACTCCAACGAGGCAATGTAGAGACCAAGATGGTAACCCTTTTTATCACTAATATATAAGGACAATCATAAAAACAAAACTGTCACTCTTCCAACTTTGGACAATAGGGATATAAAGTTGTGGACTAGTCCATTATAGGTTAATCCAATGTAGACATTACACTAGAAATTCAAGAAAGGCACTAGCTCAAATGACTATGTGTGCGATATCACATGAGCATGATCAGGAGACAAATCTGTGCCATCAATATACCATCTTCAACACAATCTCAACAAGCTATGGGATTTAAAGAATTTCACTTGAAATTGACACTTGTCTAAGATTCAAGATACAAACAAATATCAAATGCCAATATACTCTTATTTATCCAAGAATTCCAAAACTTAAAAATCTCATAATGATCTTATTTACTGATTACACTCGAAAAGTGTAATTACAAACGACACTTTTGCACACTCATTTACATGTTTTACTACGTTTTCCTCATGATTTATCACTATTTTATCACTTACGTAAGCCATTTTGTCAATTGCAAGGAAAATGGTGAATTCAACGAAGAAGACAGTGATTTTGACAGCTCCAAGGAGGAAGGAAACAAAGGAGAACAAAGCGTGTCAACAATGGTTCAAGCTTCCCCAAGAGTTGGCTTAGATGGAGGAGCAAACATTGAAGAAACCTATACACTGTGGTCCGGACCCTCTCTTTGATGGTCCCGACCACAGAAAGTTGAAGCCCAGCCAAAGAAGAAAAGTTCAAGCCCAGCCAAAGAAGAAAACTATAGACTGTGGTCCGGACCCCCTCCTTGATGGTCCCGACCACAGAAAGCTGGAGCTGTTGAAGAGGATTTCATATACACTGTGGTCCGAACCCCCTATGGGATGGTCCGGACCCCCATGTGCGGGAAAACATTGATCCGTTCTTTACACATTAGGGTTTTTGGGTTTGCTTATAAATACCCCACTTTGCAGCCGATTAGGAAGGGACAGAATACTTCTTCTTCTGCTTCTTTAGGGTTTTGTTTTAGATTATTTTTCATTAGTTTTTTAAGAGTTGGGAGATTGGTTATTGAATGTTCATGAATGTTTCTACAAGTTTTTGAAGTGTTAAAGACGTTCGTCTCAGCTATTGCAATTCAGGTTTTAATTTTGAAGTTTGTTTTTACGTAAGTTAATATTTCGTTTCCAATCTACATTCGTGTTTAAACATTATTTGATTAATTTTATATTCAATAAGATTGTTTTAGTCGCTTTCTTAAATCTTTAAAGCATGTTCGTGTTGAATGTTTACGTTTCAATTAATGCTTTTGTTTCGTTTAAAATCATGCTAGAGTAGAAACCCTAGTTCTTGATTCACTGAATCAATGAAGGGTGATTCGTTATAAGTTGAGGGATGAATGTAGATCCTTCACATGGGTTTTGAAAACCTATGTGAAGTGATCTACAATTTTCAAATCTGATTTGTTTGTTTAGAAAACTTTTTAACTCGAATGTTTTTATCATAAAATATTTCCAGTTTTATTTTCCATAATGAAACGTGAGTTTAAAACTGTGTATCGAGAAATTTTGGAATCTATTCACTCCTAAATCAGATTTGAACTCGAATGTTTTTATCATAAAATATTTCCAATTTTATTTTCCATATTGAAACGTGAGTTTAAAACTGTGTATCGAGAAATTTTGGAATGTATTGAAAATCTTTCCCAATCTATAGATCCTTTGACGTGAACTATAGATTGTATTTTAAATCATCCCTTGGCAAAATAACGAATTACCTGGAATTGTGAAAGTTGAATCAAGAACTCTTTTAAATATTATTGTCTTAAGTTAAATCACTTTTGCTTGAATTGATTGCATTGCAAGTTCTAAATTAGAATAGCTTTTAATTTGAAAATATTCAATTCTCTTTACATTTAAGTTCAGTAACTTTAAATTGCTAAGTTATTTCAAAGTAGTTTGCATTCTAGTTTAAATATCCCTTTAATTAGTTTGTATCTTGTTTAATCCTTCGATTTGCAATTCTCTTAAATCCAATTTAATTCAATTGAAATCTCAATTCACATTTAAACCTAAAATTCATATTTGAACTTAGAAACTGAAACTTATAGGCTCCCTGTGGATTCGACCTCGGACTCACCGAGATTAAAACTACACCGCACACCCTTGCACTTGGGGGTTAATTAGCACTGCACTATTCATAAGCGGTCATTTACTCAATCAAGTTCATAGAAATAATTGTAAGAACATTTATTCAATTTTCATTGAACAAAACTATTCAATAACTATAACTCCTAGAGATGAACGAAGATGTTCAAATCTAGAAGCCTCTAGAGGTTTTGTGAATATGTCAGCAAGCTGTCTAGCTGTGGGAATATGCTTAAGTGTCATGACACATCTCTCAACAAGGTCCCTAATGAAATGGTGTCTTATATCTATGTGCTTGGTGCGAGAGTGTTGAACAGGATTCTTTGAAATGTTTATGGCACTCAAGTTATCACAAAATAAAGACATGGTACCTTGTTCAATACCATAATCTGAAAGCATCTGTTTCATCCATAGAGCTTGAGCACAACAACTTCCAACTGCTATGTATTCGGCTTCAACAGTGGACAGGGATATGGAGTTCTGCTTCTTGCTATGCCAAGCTACCAAATTGCTTCCAATATAAAAACACCCTCTAGAGGTGCTTTTACGATCATCACAACAACCTGCCCAATCTGCATCGGAAAAGCAAGAGATCTCCGCAGAAGAATCATTAGCAAACCAGATGCCATGATCTAAAGTCCCATTCACATAACGAATGATTCGTTTGACAGCAGTCAAATGAGACTCTTTAGGACTAGATTGGTACCTAGCACAAATTCTCACACTAAATGCTATGTCTGGACGACTAGCAGTTAAGTATAGGAGACTACCAATCATGCTTCGGTACAAGGTTTGATCCACACTTTTTTCAAATTCATCTCTATTCAATTTGGTAGATGTGCCCATGGGAGTCCTAGCATGCTTAGTTGTAGAAAGTCCAAATTTTTTAACCAAATTTCTTGCATACTTGGATTGTGATATGAAAATGCCATCTCTCATTTGTTTAATTTGCAGTCCTAAGAAAAAATTAAGCTCTCTCTTCATGCTCATTTCAAATTGACTTTTCATGAGTTCAGCAAATTCTAAGGCATACTTTTCAGATGTAGAACCAAACACAATATCATCCACATATATTTGAGCAACCGTGATGTGTTTAGTGTCTCTACAAATGAACAAAGTTTTATCAACACTCCATCTAACAAAATTAGACTCAACTAAGAACCTAGTAAGTCTCTCATACCATGCTCTAGGGGCTTGTTTTAAACCATACAGTGCCTTATTCAAAAGATAAACATGATTGGGATACTTAACATCAATGAAGTCTTTGGGTTGTTCAACAAAAACTTCTTCTTGAATAAGACCATTTAAGAAAGCACTTTTCACATCCATTTGAAAGAGTTTAAATCCTAAGTAGCAAGAAATAGCCAACAAAATCCTAATAGACTCTAGTCTAGCCACGGGTGCAAATGTTTCATCAAAGTCAATTCCTTCAATTTGAGAATACCCTTGTGCGACTAGTCTAGCTTTGTTTCTAACAATGGTGCCAAATTCATCAGTCTTATTTTTGAAAATCCATTTGGTCCCTATAACATTCACATCTCTAGGTTTTGGCACAAGCTCCCAAACATCATTATGAGAGAATTGTTCAAGTTCTTCATGCATAGCATTGATCCAATGAGAATCAAGAATAGCTTCTTTGACATTCTTAGGTTCAATGCATGAAATGTAACACAAGTAAGTTACCTCATTTCGAACTTGCCTCCTAGTTTTCATAGGGGCATTTACCTCACCAATGACTTGTGTAGTAGGATGGTTTAGCTTCACTCTTGATGATGGATTGAGTGTCCTTGAGTGATCCTCAGCTTCTTCTTCCAACATGTCATCATGATGTTCAATCTCGAGTTCCACATTGTTTTCCTCAACTTTATCTTGTGTCTCCAATGATGATTCATCTCGGGGAAGCAGGGTGAATTCTTGCTCTTCTTCAGAAGAATTTTTCCTGCAAGTAGAATTCACACAATCATCATCCACAACAACATTAATAGACTCCATAACAGTTGAGTGTTTTAAATTAAAGACTCTATATGCCCTGCTGTTAGTGGAGTAACTAAGAAAGATGCCTTCATCACATCTAGCATCAAACTTACCAAGAGATTCTCTGTCCCGATATATGTAACATTTGCTTCCAAAGACATGAAAATAAGAGACACTAGGTTTCTTACCATTCCAAGTCTCATATGCAGTGGCCCTTGTTCCTCTTCTCACAAAAACTCTATTGCTAATGTAGCATGCCGTGTTCAAGGCCTCAGCCCAGAATTTTAAAGGCAAATTCTTACCATGAAGCATGACTCTTGTCATTTCTTGGAGCACCCTGTTTTTCCTTTCAACAACCCCATTTTGTTGGGGTGTTTTAGGAGCTGAAAATTCACGCAAAATACCCTTTTCATCACAAAAATCAGAAAATTCAGCATTCTCAAACTCTTTACCATGATCACTTCTAAGTCTAATAACTCTCCACCAATCAGCGTACCTTTTTCATTTTGAAGTCTGTTACATAAGGATTTAAAAGATGGGAAGGTATCTGATTTTTCTCTAAGAAAATTAACCCAAGTGTATCTTCAAAAATCATCTACCATAACAAAGATATACTTTTTACCACCTAAACTTTCAGTTCTAATGGGACCCATAAGGTCAACATGAACAAGTTCTAAACATGAAGAAGTGGCTATCCTATTTGTTTTCTTGTGGATAGCTTTGGTTTGTTTCCCTTTTTGGCATGGCCCGCAAACACTTTTCTTCACTTTTGTCAGCTTTGGCAATCCTCTCACTACTTCAGACTTGGATAGTCTAGCAAGATCTCGAAAATTCACATGCCCAAGCCTTTGGTGCTAAAGTTCAACAATATTATCCTGAGCAACATTACAAACAGATTCACAATTAGCAGATAAAGCATAGCAATTATCAGAAGTTCTCATTCCTCTCAACACTACTTTGTTGCTTTTATCAAGAATAGAACCAGTATCCTTAGCAAACAACACATTGTAGTGTGAATCACAGATTTGACTAATGCTAATTAAATTAGCTTTTAGTCCATCAACATATAAGACATCTTTCAATTTTGGAAAACCAGGAGAGTCAATACATCCAACACCAAGGATCTTAGACTTGCTGCCATCTCCAAAAGTAACAGATCCTTCATCACAATCTTTCAAGGAAGAAAACATGGATTTGCTACCACACATGTGCTTTGAACAACCACTATCCAAATACCACAAATTTGAGTTATGTGCCCTAAAAGCGGTGTGAGCAACAAAACAATTCGAATCATTACACCTAATCCAAGCCTTTCTAACCTTATTAGGTGAATCACTTTGACCTTTGAAAATAGTTTTTGTGATTTTATGGGTGTTGGATTTAGAGACTTTCTCCTGAAAAATTTTTTTATTTGATTTACATGGAGCTCTATTTGTTTCATCAAAATTCTGATCAAGAGCACTGTATCTGTTTTTTAAAAACAATTTTCTTCTAAAATTTCTGACAGAATTAGCTCTTGACTTAAGATAATCAAGGGGTAATCCATGGAGTTTATGACAGTAAGGTCTAATGTGACCTCTGACCCCGCAGAAGTGACAAATGGTAACAAATTTCCAAGTTTGTTCACGGTTCAACAAGGGTGCATTAGTGTTGAAAAGATTTTTACCTCCATGCCGAGACCAGCAATTGGAAGATGAATTACCTCTTGGATGATTCTTACTTGCCCCGTGAACACCCTTCTCTTGAATATTTCTACTTCCACTGGAATTCTTCTTCAATTCTCTGATATTTGAACCATAAGAGTCTGATGTTGAATGCAAAATCTCACGCTTCTTTTCCAAAGTTTTCTCATTTGGAACTTCCACTTTACTCTTGCTAGCTGCAACAAACATGATTTGTTTGATTACTTTACTTGAACCTAACATAGACTGATTTTTGTTCCAAGTCCAGCTTTGTCATTTGGATCTCTCTGAGCTTCCAATATATCATCCAGTTTCTTAGTACCCGATTCCCATTTCTTAAAGGACTGAGTTGTTTTGAGAATGTTTTTCTTCAATTCTTCCACTTCCTTTTCTAAATTCTGATTTTGAGAATTCAGTTTCTCCTTATTTCTTTTTAAAACTTTAATCAGATTTTCTAGCTCAAGAACCTTGATTTGCTAATCTTCAACTTCATTCATCAATCTTTCCTTTTCCGCTTCAACAACATTAAGCTTTGAGATAGCTTTTCCTTTATGTTTAGCTAGAACTAAGCTCTATTGATACAACTCAGAATACTTTTCTTGCAACAACTCAAATTGCTCATGTACATCACTTTCACCATCAGATTCTGAAGTTATGCTCTTGTCATCTTCTGAGTTCTTCTTCAAAGCATCACTGACTTCAGAAATCTTGTCTTGAGTGAGACCTTGAGACTTCACCATGAAGGCAAGTACTTGAGAAGCATTATCTTCAGACCTTATGGACTCATCCTCCTCCTGATCTCCCTCACTCTTCGATTCATCTTCATTATCCCAAGAAGCTATGAATACTTTCTTGTTTTTCCTTTTTAGTCTGTTTGCACACTCATGTGCAAAATGTCCATACCCCTTGCACTCAAAGCATTGTTTGTCTCCAGATCTATCCGGCTTCTTCACACTTTTGAAATTTTCTCCATCTCTTTTCTTCACCCCTTTGTTGAATCTAGCTGGTTTGTTCACAAAATTTTTCTTAGAAAAATTTTTGAACTTCTTAACCAACAAAGCTATGTCATCTGCACTGATTTTAGAAGTGTCCACATCATCAATTTCTTCCTCTGTGATTGAGCTTAGTGCAACTCCTTTACTCCTTTTGTTCTGATTTATATTCACCTCATAGGTCTGCAATGAGCCCACCAATTCTTCCACTTTCATCTGATCGACATCTTTACTTTCTTCAATTGCTGTCATTTTGGGTTGAAACCTCTCCGGTAAAGATCTAAGAATTTTTCGAACAATCTTAGACTGTGAGATAGTTTCGCCCAGATTAATGGAGGAGTTAACAATGTCACTCAATTTGATATAAAACTGATCAAATGTCTCATTTTCTGCCATTTGAATGACTTCAAAACTGGTGGTCAGCCGCTGCAGCTTTGCTATTTTCACAGCAGTAGTACCCTCATAGGTAACTTGCAACACATCCCAAGCTTCTTTAGCAACTTCACAATTAGAGATCCTTCGAAATTCATCTTGTAAAACACTACAGAAAATTGCATTTAGTGCCTTACTGTTCCAACCAGCAGCTTCATTATCTTGTTGTGTCCACTCCCTTTTCGCTTTAGGTGTCAAATCTGTATCACTCACTGTAGGGGGCTTCCATCCATCTGTAACTGAGTCCCAAACTCTTTCATCTATGGATTTAAGGAAAGCTCGCATCCTAGCTTTCCAGTAATGATAGTTGGACCCGTCCAAGAATGGAGGTCTAACGGTGGATTGACCTTCCCTTTGATTGTCCATGAAAAAACGTTTGGATCTACTCTTAGACAGAAAGTCTAACTTAAACAAAGAGCACCCAATGCTCTGATACCAATTGAAACTCCCAAATCACTCACTGGTATCCAATACAGGAGATAATAAGCTGAAATTAACTGACATCCATAAAGAAAAATCTGCTCATAATAATCATCCACCACAAAGACACAAGAGTTTTGGTAAATAAGGAAAAACTCCTTTGAACCCAAAGGAGAAACAAACCCGGATCCGTAAGTGGATCAGTCTGAAAATCTTCACTATATAGAAATGAGGTTACAAGGTAACAAAGAAGAGTTATACAAGTTTACCCAACCAATAAACCATTGATCTACTTGTACATCACATTCCCCTAACCTTGGTTGCTAGACTACCCATAACTCACCTCAACCCATGAAGATTTCTGTCTTTAATCCATGAAGATATCAGCTCCCCAATCTGATTCCACACCACAGATCTGAGCTTCAAGAGAGAGAAATTTTTTGCCAAAGATAGTAAGAAAAAAACCTTAGATTTGAATCATCAACAACCCAAGGTCATCCTCTCAGCTTTTTGCAGAGAAAAGTAAGTATCAGCTGCGCAGAACCAAAAAGCTTAGGTTGGAAAAGAATATTTGCTTTTTATATCAAGAAGAGGGGTAAAAAAGTCTTTTAAAATTTCTTAAAAAATTCTGCACGACTGACTGGGGCAGCTCTTGGGCATGAGCTTCCCTGCTCATGCTCGCGAAGCCCACTGTTCACTTACTATCAAGCTCCAGAAAAAGACTTTCAATTAAAACAGAGAGAATGACCAGAGAACAGAGCATAGCAACAACCACTTACTCCCCAATTCTACTCCCAACGACCTCAAAGATTCACAGACATTCTCTGGCTTATGTTTGTGAACAAGTTCATCAACAATGTGACATTTTAGGAAACAAATACAAGCAAAGTGTTTGCTCGGGAATTGCCAATCAAAAACCTATACAGACACTAACAAAATGGAAAGAGCATGTGTGTGGTTTATAAAATACTTCACAATTGATTTTCCCCTTCTATAAGTATTCGCAAACAACTCACACTCCTTAGAAAAATCTTTAAAAATCATATTTAATGTATGGAAAACACAAGGAGACTAGAAAATGTGCTTATGTACCTTTTCAACCTCTTTCCAACCAATTTGCAATTCGAAGCATTGTCTGTCACAACTTGAAGAACATTTGATGGTCCAACCTCTTCAATTGCCTTTGGCAAATACCCAGCTATAACTTGACCATTTTTTTCAACTCCTGAAAAATCATCAGCATACAAGAACATTGCCTCTCGACTATTAACAACAATGATATTGATTAGTGAATTATGTTTCACATTAGACCACCCATCTGATACAATGGAAACACCATGTGAATACCATGTGTCTTTAACTGGAAACAAGTCTTTCTCAACATTCTTTTTACACTCATCCAACAGAGTGGTTCCAGCCTTTTTATATGAAGGAGCCTTATATCCCTTTGGACTATTATTTATAGCGGTGACCATCTCACAGAATTAAGGATTGTGCAACACATTGAAAGGAATTCCATTAACACATAATCCTATCATAACTTTCCAGTCAACCATATCTCGATCCATCACTTTGAATGCATCTTCAATTGATCTTGTTGGAGTTGGAAGATGTTGCTTCGTGAGGGTAGAGTTTTTCAAAGAAGAAGAAACTCCTTTTTTCTTTGCATCATATACTTTTTGCCGTACTAGCTCGTACACTGACTTATTGTTCATTAACATTGGGCACCGTTTAATATTTGATTTTTTTCCAGCAGGGGCACCAAAAAAATGATAGTGTATCCTAGTATAAGAACTTGTATGAGTGTTGTGGCAATGCTTGCATGTCCAACTCTTTGCCCCCCTGGATTTTTACCTTGGGCAACACCATTGAAAATAACTTCGCTTAGCAATGGCTTCAGCTTTATATCCACTTCCACTTGATTATCTGATTGGATTTTCACTGATTGACTCTTCTTGATATTCTTAGTAGCTTCGTCTTGTTCTTCTTCATTAGATGAATTATCTAATTCTAGGATATCAACTCCTTCGTGCATGGTATGACTATCTTCCTCTTCCACTGCATCTATTTTTCTTTTTCTAAAAACCATTTTCTAGAGTTTGAGGGTATGAAGATGAAAAGAAGATGGCTAAAGTTCCTTCTTTGGGGGGAAAATAAGATGACGAACTGAAGTTCTTTTTCTTTTTTTTGGGGGGGGGTAGGGTGGGGGAAGATGTATATGGAAACATCCAAAAAGTTTTTGATATCTAAATCAAATTAGGAAATCAAATTAGAAAATCGAATCAATTATATTATTTAATTATTTCTAATATAAATATTTTCAAATAAATATCACAATATTTAGTCGAATTTTTTTTCATGGATTTGAGACCTAATGAAATTTCGTGAGGGCGTCCCCTACTTAGCGATGTGCTATATGATCCGAGTACAGTGTTAAATAAACAAGGACCACTGTATCGGCGCCTGGGTGCAATGTTAAATAGGCAAGGTTCCTCACACTTTCTTGGACGAGTGAGGGGGGTAAAGAAGTTAGTCCAAAATAGAAGGCTGAGATTAGGTATTTGGAACATTGGGAGCTTAACTGGGAAACTTATGGAAGTGATGGATACAATGGAAAGGAGACGAATCGCAATTGCTTACTTGCAAGAGACAAGGTGGGTGTAACAGAAAGTTAAAAGAGATTGAGAGGACTGGGTAAAAGTTATGGTATACGGGATTTAATAGATCGAGGAATGGAGTCGGCATAATAGTAAGGACCTAGAGGAAGATATAGTTAATGTAAAACGTTATGGAGATAGGATTATTGTAATTAAATTAGTGTTAGAAGAAGAGATAGTAAACGTAATTAGTGCTTATGCCCCACAGGTAGGCTTAAGAGATGAACATAAGGAGAAATTTAAGGAAGACTTTGAAGGAATGCTATTAGAGATACCCCAAGGAGAGATGGTCTTCATGGGAGGAGATTTGAACGGTCATGTAGGACACGACGTAGATGGATACATAAGAGTACATGGGGGATATGGATAAGGTAATAGAAATGAAGCAAGGAAAGATATTTTGGAGTTTGCAATGGCTTATGATCTCAGGGTGACGAACACTTTTTTTAGGAAGAGAGGAACATTTGGTGACTTATAAGAGTGGCTCCTCAAGGACACAGATTGATTTCTTCTTAACTAGGAAAAGAGAGCGCATAGCTTGTAAAGATTGTAAGGTTATACCGGAGGAGAGTTTGACTTCCCAACATAGGTTATTGGTCATAGATGTGTAGCTTCAAAGGTGGACTAGAAAAAAGAAGTTGTATAGATGCTCAAGGACTAAATGATGGAACTTGAAAGGTGATAAGTTATGAAGCACGAATACTTCAGAGATACAGATATGGCTAGGAGACGGCCAGATACGTATCGTGGCGTATCCTAATTTTTTATTTTAAATTTTGCATAGGATACGGCTGGGATACGGCTAGGATACGGGAAGGATACTTCCAGGATACGGCGGGGGTAATATTTTAAAGCCTTTTTGGGGGTACAATTGATATGATAAAATTTTAGTTGGGGCAAAACTATAATTAACTAAAATAGATTGATGTGATTGAAGTTTGATCTAACTAAAATTTAGGAAATGAAAAAACTATTTTTATTTTGGGATGTATGAAATTGTATTTGATACTTTTTGTTATATTTGTATTTTGTGTATGAATGATGTTGGTAGTTTTGAGTATGAATGATGTTAATTTATGGATTGAATAGTATTTTTCAAACTATATAATTGTTATTTATAAAATTTTTAGTAGTATATACATGCTATCTTCAAAATTATTTTAAATAAAATATATATTTTATTTTTTTTTTCCGTACCCGTATCATCATTTTTTAAAAATTGCTGTACCCGTATCCGTGCTTCATAGGTGATAAGCAACTAGCATTCAGGGAAAGAGTACTAGATGAAGACGTTTGGACCGGTAAATAAGAGTGCAAATAATATGTGGGACTAGGTAGTAGAGTGCCTTAGGAGGGTAGGGAAAGAAGTCTTAGGAGAATCCAAATGGAGTGCTCCGACATAGAAAGAGGCATAGTGGTGGAGCGAGGCCGTCCAAGACAAGATAAGAGTTAAAAGAGAGTGTTTTAAATCTTGACAAAATGATCAAAATGTAACGAACTTGGAGAGGTATAAAGAAGCAAAAAGAGAAACCAAAAAGGTAGTTAGTGAGGCTAAGGCAAAGGCATTTGAGGATTATATAGGCGACTCGACACTAAGGAGGGCGAAAGAGAGATATTCAAGCTTGCTAAATCCAGAGATAGGCGGACCAAGGATTTATACCAAGTTAAATGCATTAAGGATGAGGATGAAAAGGTATTAGTAAAGGAAAATAAGATAAAGGAACGTTGAAAGAGCTACTTCTACAAGTTATTTAACGAAAATAGTAGTAGTGACATATAATTGGGGTAGTTTACCACCTTTAGGGAAGAATTAAATTATATGTTCTATAAGAAAATCAGTAAGGAAAAAGTAAAAGAAGTATTGAAAAAGATGAAAAATGGAAAAGCGGTTGGGCCAGATGGTATTCCTATTGAGGTTCGGAGGTGCTGCGGTGTATGATATTTGCAGATGATATTGTTTTAGTAGATGAGACGAGAGAAGGTGTGAATGCTAAGCTAGAATTGTGGCGGGAAATGTTAGAGACAAAAGGGTTTAGGTTGAGTTGATGCAAAACGGAATATATGGAATGCAAGTTTAGTCAAAGTAGAGTAACTAGTAGTATAGAAATAAGTTTAGGCACACAAAAGATTGTAGAGAAAGAAATTTTAGGTACCTTGCATCTATGGTGCAATAAGATGGAGAGATTGATACTGATATAAGTCATAGGATTCAGGCCGAGTGGACCAAATGAAGGAGTGCTTCGGGGGTTTTGTGCAATCGAAAAGTCCCCTTCAAAATGAAAGGAAAGTATTATAAGGTGACGGTAAGACCAGCGTTACTATATGGATCAAAGTGCCGGGTAATAAAACATAATCATGTTCAGAAGATAGCAGTTGCGGAAATGAGAATGCTAAGATGGATGTGCGGGATTACAAGGAGATATAGGATTAGAAACGAGGAGATTAAGGACAAAGTAGGAATATCACTTATTGAAGATAAAATGAGAAAAAATCGATTAAGATGGTTCGGTCATGTTAGAAGGCGTTCAACGGAGGCACCTGTTAAAAGGTGTGAAAGCATGGAAATTGGCAGGAGTAGGAGAGGGAGAGGAAGAGGAAGACCCAAGAGAAGTTGGAACGAAACTATTAAACATGACCTTGTCTACCTGAATCTAATGGAGGACATGACCCTAAACAGATTTGATTAGCATTGTCAAATCCATATAGCCGACCCCACCTAGTGGGAAAAGGCTTGGTTTAGTTTGGTTTGGTTTGGTTTGGTTTGGTTATTTAAATTAATTAAATAATTAAAAACAAGTTAGTTAAATCAATTTATGATATCCAAATCAAATCAATTAAATTATTTAATTAATTGTGATATATATGCTTTTGAAAAATAGTATTAATTGGCCATTATAATTCCTAACTATAAATAAGGAATTTTATTTAATTTAGGAAATCATACCAATTATATAATTTAATTATTTGTAATATATTTATATATATATTAAAATTAATATTTACTTTAGGAAATTAAATTAAGGGAAGTTATAGATATATATTAGGAAGTTGCAAAGTTTCTTCTTTTGATTTGAAAAAAAAAAAGGAAATTCTTTGGAACAAAAAATATAAATTAATTATCTTGATATAAAAAAAATAAAAGAAAATAAATTGTAGGGTTTTTTACCAAAATTTGACTTACATATTAAATAAAGCTTGGAAGCTAAAAAGTTTCTTATTTTGATTTGAAAAAGTAAAGGAAATTTGAAGAGTTTTTTTGGGTTGGAACAAAAAATACAAATTAATTATGTTGACGTAAAAATTAAAAGGGAAGAAGTTATATAGTTTGTATTAATTATCGACCAAAATACGAAAAATGAGCTGTAGAATCTTGTTTGGGCAACAAAGAGTCCGTAATTAAACTAGATAGGCGGTGACGACTCTATCCCTAAGCCTTGCGATGCCTATGGCGATGAAGCCCTAAGGGCGACAACTTCGAATCAAAGAAGGCCGACGGCGATGAAGGGCAACCACTACGAATCAAAGAAAGCCGGCAGCGATGAAGGGCAACGACAAAGAAGGCCAGTTGCGATAGCGATGAAGGCTAACTACAACAACGAATCTCAGGTACTCGTCATATCATGAAACTGGATTGCTAAAATCTACGATCTAGATCGCGAACGCACCCCATTTGGGATCGCACGATCTAGTTCGAGAGTCGGAAGGGGGGGAGCAAACTAGGTAACTATGGGTTGGAATTAGGCAACCGTTAGGATCTGCCCAACCAATCTAGAGAGAGAGAATCAAGTGGGTAATCTTTATCTATTCATGGTGCACTAGGTTAGAGCTGGATATCCTCCTAACATATTCAAATCCTCGACTTCCGCCTAAATGGATTCTCTCCTCATGCATATAAAGCCTCCCCTTTGGAGGGTTTGGCATCGAACTCTCGTTGCAATACCACCTTTCTCTCTCTCTTTCTCTCTCTCTTTCTTGTTTCAGATTGTCTTGATTCTCATCCATCCACAGTGACCTTGCCATTTCTTGGTAATTAACATAATTCCCAGAGAGGTTAGACTCCTCTATCTACCTATCCCCTATAAGGCCTACACTGCTCAAACATTTCCACAAAGCAAAACTATAAAGGTACCTAAAAATTATCTTACCTCTAAGTGGGGAAGTCAAAATACATTTCTTAAATGCAAAGTATATGCCATATCTAAATATTAGCTTTTACAACAATATTCTACTTGTGTCAAAATACATGGCATATATAAAAATTAGTGTTTATAACAATGCTCCTCATTATTAAGCTCTTCTAGAGTCAAAATGTCTTACTTGCCCTTCGTGCCCTGCAACATTAAGCTCTGTAGGATCTTCTTCACCTACATTTAGCTCTATATTTGATATTAATTGCAAATAAGATTCAAATGCTATGGAATCATCAATGCTCTCTCTCCCACCCATATGCAAATATGTTTCAAATGCTTTGTTCAATATGAAGCTATTTCTCATACTCACATCCACCTCCTTACTTGATATTGATTGCAAAATAGGTTACAAAAACCAGGTCATATATATTACCCATATAAAAACTATTTCACATTCAAATAGAAACATGGAAAGTAAGTCACTTGAACGGGTTGTGAAGAGTTGGTTTGACTTGTAGCACCTGTTTGACAACTAGCCAATTTAGACACTTCAATAAGAGGTGAACAGATAGGGAGAGAGTGAGAGAGCTACAAAATCTTGACTTCGTTTCAAATTTAGGTCCAAAGTAGGTTCTTGCAAATGTTACTAGCATTAATAAATATGCATAATAGTTTTATTTCTTTGTTAAAATTACCTCATTTTTTGTTTTACTTGATTAACTCATATTAAATAAAACCCACAATATCTTCTCTCTCTCTCTCGACTTTTTTTAATGATCAAAAGGGACATGGTATAACCATTACCATATTGCATTTCATTTTTTTTTGTTATTCTAGGCAACATATTGCATTCCATTTCAATTTTCCTGAGGGTTATGGTATAACCATTACCTTCTTAAACTGGAGTATCGAAACAATCTATTGTTGGTTCTTTATGCAAGGTCCTTTGAAGATAAAGATATTGGACCTTCGTTTTTCATAACAAGAATAACCAGTATATTGAGGGCCCTTGATGCATACTTCTAATGAGTGCTAATTTTTACCCCCCACCCCCCAACCCCCAAAAAAAAATCAACTTTTACCGACTTTGAGGTAATTGGGGGTTTGGTGTGCTTTTCAAAAAATTGAATTAAATTAGTAAAAGTTAAAAAAAGTTTGTAAACGTGGAAAAAAATTTGTGATTTTTTTGTGGAGAAAATTAAAGAAGATTAGAAAAATTTGGAGAAAGTTGAAGTTTTTGGGTAAAAATTGGCACTCCAACCGGGGGGAATATTTTCCTCAATGTAGTAAAAATATTATAATAGAATGTTTAAAGGGCATTAGTGTAAATTACCATGGTTAATAATCTTTCTTTACTGATTGAAAATGACAATCTGATGGAATTGGGTTATGGTTATTTGCTGAAAACAACTTCATTTGGTGAGCAGGTTGATGGTCTAAAGTTGGATTGAATTGGTGAGAATATGTTAGCTAATTGTTTGTTAACTGTAGAGGGTCCAATTTTCTTCTCTGTTGTGGTTCTATAAACATTTCAGACATGCAGTAAAACATATATACCTTTAATAAAAAGATAGAGTGCATTGGAAGTTTTCAAGAGTTGAATCTTTTATAACCCTGTCCACATGTATCATGATACACGCAATAATGTCTTATCAAACTGGATAGTTGCAATCATGAGTTTTCATATTGGTAGAATTTTCACCCCACTCACTACTTGTCTTTGACTATCTGTTTTTGATTATCCATAGGGACATACATGGATTTTACTGACACATCACATTCAAGCATCCAGTAAGATTGCCACCTAGCAACTGAGATCACACTTTCGGTGGGAGCCATGAAATTGGTTGTTCCACTTCCGTCCCTTCGCATACACTCCAACTTTTTCAAGTGACCGATTGAGGATAACTGTGGGTGCATCAATGGTGAAGCTCTGCTTGTCACTCGACGAAGCATGGGGAACCTCCTTTTGTCTTTTGATCAAGCCTATATGTGAGTTATTATTGACAAGTTTAAAGCTTTCTTTTATAATGGATGACCTTTGTGCACCTACTGGAATAGTGTACGATCACAGACAAAGCCACAATTAGCAGAAGTGGAAGCTGGAGGGTGCTTTTTGCTCCCTTTAATTTTTTTGTACCTGGAGAAACATCAGAGATAAACTTACCGGTGAATGACTAGACCGAGGCTTTACTTAATTTTTAGAGCTGCTAGGATCCAAAGACTGGATGGTTTTGCACAAATGTCTGGATGCATGTGGTTCAATTGTTGCGTGTTTTTGTATACGTTAGCAACAAATTGGTTGTTGGCCATCTGACATGTTTAGGAGATATGAAGTACGGGCATGGATACGGGAGTAGGTACAGGTACAGATATGAAATACGACAATTTTTTAAAAAATAAAAATATTAATATGGCGAAAATACGGCAAAAAATAAAATGAAATATATATTTTATTCAAAATATTTTTGAATACAGTATTTATATACTACTAGACATTATATAAATAATAATTATATAGCATGAAAAATATCATTCAATCCATAAAAAAGCTAGATTTAATTTTCAATCTTTTGTGTTTTAAAACCATTATCTCTAAATTTTAAAATTCATATATTTTCAATTTATATTACTATTCTAATATTAATACAACACAAATTTAGAATAAAAGAAAAAAGGAAGAAAAAGATGTGCACAAATACAGGAAAGTAGTAGCGAAAGACAGCTGAAAATCGCCGAAAATGCCGGAGTCGAGCAAACATGCGCCATCAAAATTTGTCAAGGTTTAGGCCTTTTTTTTTTTCCGTCTGTACGTCTTAGGTATAACAAAACAGAAGAATAAGTATTGAGTTATATTTTAGTTAATTACAGTTTGATCCCTATTAAAATATTTATCATATCAATTTTATCACCCAAATAAAGTTTAAAATATTACATTTGGACTCCCGCTGTATCTCAAAAGTATTCTTCTCATATCTCACTTGTATCTCAGTCGTATCTTAACCGTATCCTATGTAAAATTTAAAATAAAAAATTAAGATACACCACAATACGTATCCAGCTAGCACGTGTATATCTGCTAGCAAATATTCTAGACTATTCTAACACTACCAATAATGTCTTGCATTGTTAGGTTCTAAAATGGTGAGGAACCAACTGAGAGATTTATTTTTGTTCTTTGATCAAACGGCGTTTTGTAACTATTAATTTAGCTTGTTATACATTACTGAATTCATTTTGTATCAGAGCTCTAATTCTAAAAGAGTCTTGTTCAAAATTTCGTTATCAAGTTTGTTTTTCCAATGATTCTAATGCACTTTGTTCTGTTTCGGTTGGTGTACTATTTTGTTTAATTTGTTTGTCTCTCTACTCCACATGCACAGCATGATTGCACGTGAAAGTATTAAATTAGCTTAATATACATTAATTGTTGAACTTATTTTTTAACAACTTAATGCTTTGTGACAAATGGTGCATAAACAGTAACGTTTATAGAACAGTTTGTAAGATTGAGTTGTGGGAAATGAATGATTGAAGATATAAAAAAGGTTGATTTGTCATGCTGTGGTGGAATTCAACTAAATCTCAAAACCTGGAAAAGGGAGGGGGGGTGACAGGTGGGGTTATTTTGACTTTATGAATGAAGAATAAAAACAGCTGTTTGTGGTGTCTATGTTTCTGGTTAGGAATTCATTATAAGGAGTTAATAGCTGGTTCAACAGTGTATTAACTATGGTAACTAACTACTAATTCTAATTTTAGTGGGTTGTGTTGGGCTGGCCACCACTTCCACAACTACCGCAAAGTCCCCACCACCCATCAACTGCAAATAAATAGGAAACTTCCCTCTTGACAAGGCTTTCAGATCCATATAGTTGCTTCTGGCCTTTTTCACATTGGAAGAAAAAAATTAAAAAAAAAAAAGTAAAAATTTATCTGCTTCTTAGGCAATTTCTTTCCCCTCCATTGACAGCAATATCATATTAGAAAGAGAGAGAGAGAGAGAGAGAGAGAAAAAAAAAAAAAAAAAGACTGGGTTCTAGACTATATGTAAGAACTTGCATCTTAAGTTTTATCAATGAGTTTAGGTGCTAATAGGGATTCCATCTCAAAATTAGTGTTGGTTAATCAATTCGTGTATGCATAGAAGTCTTCTAATTAGTACTCCTAGTCCTTCAAATGAAAGGGCCGGTGAAATTATCTAAAATAAATGAAAAAAAAAGGGTAATTTTACATTTATGTAGCCTATGCAAATAGATGGGAATCTTTTAGGGTGCGTTTGGTAAAATGACAAACGCTGAAAAATTTTAAAAATCTCTAAAAATCTCTAAAAGTTATTCACTTTTTATCTCATTGCACGAATTACAAACTCACAAATTATCTCGAATTTTCTTACTTTATCTCACTTTTTGTCACTTCAAATGTCCCATTAATTGTAATACGTTATGTATGTTTGCCATTAATCAATCAGTTTGAAACTCTTTTGTAGCACATGCAACATCAGAAAAGGGAAAAATTTGTGTATGATAACTTCTTTTTAGGTGGATTTAAATTACCATGATTGTAGCTGTGAGATAATGATGGAAGTTCTACATGATAAACTTTTGTGTATGGCACATGCCTGCGGCTACTGTATTAATGATTGGCGTTTTCCCAATCTGCAAGAGCTGTGAAACAAGGAGAGAGCCAAGGTGAGTAGCTTACTTCAAGAGCTGAGCTCTCTACTCAACTCAAGCAAATTAAAGCACATTACAAGGAGGGGGGAGAGACCTGTAACTTACTAGAAGTCTTCTCTCAGCTTCAGAGCCATTTAGTTACCGCGGAAGATCAGTTGATTTCATTTTCCAATAATGCATAAAAATGACAAACCCTTTGTACTGATTAAGCTGTGGGTGGAACTGTGTGTGGTACGTGCTTAACTGGCTACAGTGCCTGCTCATCTGGATTTTTCCTCTGTTGTGGATTAAAGTTGGTTGTCATTTTTCATTCTCTCTATCTAAATCAAATCGAGCCACCAATTAACCGTATGCTGTGTTCTGATCATGGATGTATGGAGGGAAACAAAAAGGAGGAAAATATATAAATATAAAATTTGGTGAAAGTATATCCGAAAATAAAATTTATTGTATTTTCGTTTTGTGAATGATAAATAGTTGGATGTTTTGTTTGTCCCGAAACAATGCTAGTTGTCACCAATGGCAGGACTCACCCGAGACGAATGAAGGGTGAGAGCTAAGACAGTTTAGAGTAAGAGAGTACTAGATCATAGGTTCGAGTATGGTAAAATGTTCAGATTGATGTAACGTAGATTAATGGAGTTTATATAGGATAAGGGTTACGCCAGAAATGTTGGCAAGGGAGGTGGTTCCCAAAATAAGTGGCTAATTTTGCATGACTTAATCCAACCGTTAGCAAGAGCTCCCGCCATGTGGTTCCAACATGATTGTGCAGTTGTGTGGTACATGGATCGTGGATGTATGTACTACGTTCTGTTTGGTTTACTCAATAATACAAAAAAATACAAAAAAAAAAAAAAAAAATTTACAAATACGAATTACGAGAATGTATAATTTAAATTTCTTACTCATTGTACAAAGTACAAAACACTAACTTTTAAAAATTTATACAAATTTATATAATCTCAAACACATCCAATTACCTCTAGGCTGGTCGAGGATCCTCGATGAATCCCCTAGCCTTAGTTACAAAATCTTTCACCTATAATCATCCCGGAAGTGAGAGCGTGACCACGAGACCCCTGGGGAAGAAGGGTCTTCACGAGGGAAAACTACCACTAGGATTTAGGCCCTGGTCAATGGTTTAGTGCAACAATGAAAAATAAAGCACCTTTTGTCATATTTTACTGGCAGTCTGGCACGGATAAATTTAGAGCAGGCTTAATGCTCATGAGGATATCATATGAAAATGACATCTTTTACCTGTGGTTGTAATATTATTATCTTCTTCCTCTTATTTTCTTTTTCTCTTTTCTTTTTTGAAAACGTAAATTAATTTTACCTTTTCTTTTCAAGAAAGCAAATTCCACTCACTTTCACTTTTAGGCTGGAGATGAAGTTTCGCGGCCAATATCCATCAACACGCCTCGCTAGTGGTCAACCCCATCTACAAGCTCGTGGGATCTGCTTGTGTATTTAAGATTTGCTCTTGTTTTTGTGTTATTTGAACGAATTTGGCAAAAATTTTAAGCCTTCTTTCGCCTGAAGATATTAAACGTGAACTATATCAACCGTATTCACTATTTACGTCAAGCCCGGTTGGCTTGCCAAACTATGCTTGAATAAAAATAAAATGGCTCAAGTTTGAATTCAAGCCTTTATAAAGTTGCTTGAGTTTGGCTCATAAATCACTAGTAAACTTTCACAATTAAAAAGACCTAATAATATCTTTTTAATTTATAAAATCAAGAAGTTAGCCGTTTTGGATTTTTTTTTTTTTTTACTTTTATTTTTAATTAATAAAATTTATTTGTTATGAATGGCCCACAATTGGAATTTGGGTGGCCCAACAAATAAAGTCTTTTTTATAAGAGATAAAATTTGAAATTTTATATATAATTGGACAATGAAGAATAAATATACAAAATGGGATACGTTCTTTTATAATAGACAAAACTTAAAATTTTAAATATAATTGGGTGACGTGGGACAAACATAAAATGAGATGAAAAAATGTTAAAATATTTTTTGAGTCAGTTCATAAGTTTTTGAGCCTAACAGCTTGAGTCTCAAGTTTAACTTGAAATTTGGTCGATTCAAATTAAAATTTAAGCTTGCCTTTTATGAGTCATATTATATTTGCATAAGAGATACAATGGATTAAGGTAAAGAAAAATCAAGCCAAATTATTCGAGCTCGACTCTATAATTGCTTGACTCAAACTCATATTTACTCCACACACTCACACACATACACACACACGCATATTTGTATTTGGACACACTGTCTCTCTATGTTTATACTTCTGAGGTCGGGGAGAAACCCGTAGTCATTACCCATGAGTGCGCACTGAGTGAAACTCATCCCATGGCCCTAATCGGCAAAGAATCACGAGGAGGTAAACTAATTTAGGCAAGCCCTGACTGATCGGCTCAGCTGAGGAGGCTGTTAGATGGCCCTCCACAATTAGAGGAAGGACTGCCTCCAAGAGGAGTCGAACCCGGGACCTATTGGTCCCAGGTCCTTCAACCCGCCATCCGAACCAACTCAACTACCCCTTTCGGGGCCCCTCTATGTTTATACTTGTATATATGCATGGACGCGCATACGGTCTGTTTATAAATATGTTGATTTCTATGAGTCACCGTACACTACAAAAAATCACACAATTACCGATCAAAAATTTGGTCGCTAAAGGGTATAATTTAGTCGGCGAAACATTTCCCGACCAAATTTATTTGGTCGGTATTTGGTCGGCGAAGGGTCGTCGGGGAAACTTTTCCCGACCAAAAAATCATTTGGTCGGCAAATGTAAAACCTTTCCCGACTAATTGGTCGGCAAAGAATTTTTAATGGGAAAGAATACAAAATCTTTTGCTGACCAATTGGTCGGTAATTCTTCACTTTTCCCGACCAATTGGTCGGCAATTGTATACTTTCCCCGACCAATTGGTCGGCAAAAAGTTTAGAATTGAAATTTTAAATTAATTTAAAAAAATAAAAATTTAAATGTGATGCCACGTGGCATTATTTGTTGACATGTCATCATGCCACATGGCACCTTGGTGTTATGTCACATGTCGATCTATGATTGTGCCACGTATCGATCTATCATTATGCCACGTGTCGTCTCTATATTTTTGAGATTTTTGTTGTTGTTGTTAGTGAGACTCGAACTTATGCCATCTCTTTGGAAGCTGGCGTGTTTGGCCACTAGGCCAAGCTTTCATTTGTATATATATTTTACATATTTATATATATATTAAAAAATTTTAATACTTTTGCCGACCAATTGGTCGGGAAAAGTTTCCCTTTAGCGACCAATTGGTCGCCAAAAGTGTTAAAATTTTTATTATTTTTATTTAATTATTTTAACTTTATTTGTAATAATTTTTTTTATACTTTTGCCGACCAATTGGTCGGGAAAAGTTCCCTTTTAGCGACCAATTGGTCGCCAAAAGTGTTAAAATTTTTATTATTTTTATTTAATTATTTTAACTTTCTTTATAATAATATTTTTACACTTTTCCCGACCAAGTGGTCGGGAAAAGTTCCCTTAAATTTTTATTATTTTTATTTAATTATTTTAACTTTCTTTGTAATAATTTTTTTACACTTTTCCCGACCAATTGGTCGGGAAAAGTTCCCTTAAATTTTTATTATTTTTATTTAATTATTTTAACTGTCTTTGTAATAATTTTTTTTACACTTTTCCCGACCAATTGGTCGGGAAAAGTTCGCCTTTAGCAACCAAATTTATATTTGGTCGGAAAAAATTATCCTTTAGCAACCAATTAGTCGGGAGAAGTTATCCTTTGGCGACTAACATGTTTTTGGTCGGGGAAAAGTGACTATTGGCGACTAAATTTATATTTGGTCAGAAAAAGTCACCTTTAACGATCAAATTTATATTTGGTCGGAAAAAATAGTCGCCGAAAGTGTGATTTGTTGTAGTGGTACAATCCTCTAAAATTACCTTCCACCGCCAACTAATGAGCAAATGTTCAATCAGGAAGGAATTATGTGGGGCTAGGCCATTTTATGAGTTTATTGGCAGAATTTCAAGGCAAGCCTTTGGCTGACATTGTATTAAGTGCTTACTTGGATAGTCAGGCAAGAAGAGAATTATTGGAATTTTATTTATCTAAATCGGAAGGAAAAGAGAATCAGTGGAAGTATATATAGCCATCAATATTTTAATGTACGGGGAAGTATTGACTTGTGTAACATACCCCTACAAAAGATATATACGGTTAAAATTAAATATTGGCTAATTTTTTTAACCTCAGGGAGTTGGATTTTATCATTTATATTTAAGGTGGACATTTAAGGCTTGTTTTATTTTTTTATATCAAAATTTATAAAATATATATATATATATACATATATACACATTTATTTTAAACTAAACTAATTACTTTTTTAATTTTTTAAATTATTTTTATCTAAAAATATAATTTATTTTTTAAAAAGTAAATAAGTAATGAGAGTTTACTTGAATGAAACTAAAAATTAAATTTAGACCTGATAAGTAGTAAAATTATTCTCAATCCAGGCCATTAATTGTCCAATTTTTTCTTTTTACGAGTAAACCCTACTTATACATGTTATATTGGTGTTTGAAATTTTAAAAAATTTTTTAAAAAAATCAAAAGTTAATGTTGAAGTGATGTAGAAATAACATATGAAAAAATTTAATTAGAGAAATTTGAGAACTTTGAGAGTTTTTTTAAAATTTTTTAAAAATATTTAGAGGTCCAAACAAAGTTTTATCAATTATTATTTTTTGTACGTTTCATATGAATTATAGTTAAGTTATTGGTTGTATTTTTTTATTTTTTTATCATGATATCAAGCTTTCTTGATGCAATGGTAAGGAGCGATTCTTATTGGAGGTTCATATATTATATCGATATGTATATATATATATATATTCGAATTCGTATATCTTCAAAATACAAAATTCTTTTTAGTAAACATAAAGCACTTTGTAAGTAGGCAATATAGGAATAGGTAAATACTGCATGTACTAATAATGAAGAAAATGTAAAGTCGCGTTTAGATGGTAAAAGAGTATAAAAAAAATACAAAATATTGATATAAAAGTAATATTTGATAAAATTTTAAAAAAAGTATAAAAAATTAATAAAAATTAATAAATTTTGACGTATTTTAAACTTACATATAGCCCACATCTCAAACAGCAATCTGAAAGCCTCTGTTACATTTTGCTGGCTGAAATAGATAGTAAAATAACGATATATAATGTTTTTAGTTTGGAATTACAGGTCATGTCAACCAGCTTAACTAACCCCTTTCTTTTTGTACATGAACTCCAATGGACATGCGTAGAAGAAGATAGAACTCATTGCTTTTAAAAAAACTAATTAAAACTATTCTCTACCTCTGCACACTTTTATCTATATGTATATATATATATACATGGGTGTGTGTGTATCTGGAGCACAGTGTCCTTTTAATTTTGCTTCTATAAGAGGTTGTTTTCATGGGGTCGGCTTGGTGTGTGTGCCATTACATTTCTGCCCACCAAGGAAAGACACCGAAAGCAAAGGCATAGAAATTGAAAAAAAAAAAGGAAAACCCAACAAAAACTCCCTCCAATATAAAGAAAGGACAAGCGTGAAACCCACTCTGATGAATTCTCTTCCTTTTCTTTCTGTTTTTTGAATACTGAGTTTCACAAAGACGATAGGGAGATAGAGAGAGAGAGAGAGAGTACCATCAATGTGAGAATGAGGTCCGCTTTTCTTTCATCTTTTGTATAATGAGCAATGGACTAAAACCTCTTCTTCTCTCAGAAGAAGATGGCAATACAACAACATGAGCATCAACAGCGCCAAAACCATTCTTTTCTGCTAGATGCTCTCTACTGTGAGGAAGAGCAATGGGAGGAGGAGGAAGTTGTGGGAGAAGAGGGCTTAGAAGAAGAGGAGGGAGATGTAGATAGCAACAGCACTACTAATGGAACAAACCCTTCTCTTCTTCCTCTGCTGTTATTGGAACAGGACATGTTTTGGGAAGATGAAGAGCTCCTCTCTCTCTTCTCCAAAGAAAGAGAGATTCATCTCAACCTTGACAATAACAATGATCCAGACTCTGCTGCCCTCCCTGTGGCAAGAAGGGAGGCTGTGGAATGGATCTTGAAAGTCAATGCCCATTATGGATTCACGGCTCTTACTGCAATTCTTGCTATTAACTATCTAGATAGGTTCCTTTTGAGCCTTCATTTCCAGAGAGACAAGCCTTGGATGGTCCAACTTGTGTCTGTGACTTGTCTCTCTCTGGCTGCAAAAGTTGAAGAGACCCAAGTTCCTCTCCTCTTAGACCTTCAAGTATGTGCAGAAAAAATAAAAAAAAAATACCCTTTTTTCTTGTTGGATCTTGTTATGTTTCTTTTTTTTTTTTTTTAATGATTTGATCTAATGATCATTAAACTCAGTACTTCTTCCATTTGCTTCTTCACTAGGTGGAGGGGGTAAGGTATGTGTTTGAGGCAAAAACTATCCAGAGAATGGAGCTATTGGTGATGTCCACTCTTCAATGGAGGATGAACCCAGTGACCCCACTCTCATTCCTTGATCACATCATAAGGAGGCTTGGATTGAAAACCCATCTCCATTGGGAGTTCCTGAGGCGATGTGAACACCTTCTCCTCTCTGCTTCCACCGGTAAGCATTGCCCCCCCCCCCTCACAATAATGGCTCGAGTGCATGAAAGAAACAAGCCCTTCTCATCTCATGTCTTGTTCTTTGTTTCACAGTTTCACTTTTCTTGCTGATTATACATGGATAATGTATATGCATCATTCATTATATGTATGGTTTCTTCCTGTTTATATAGATTGGAGATCCATTGGATTTCTTCCATCTGTATTGGCCACCGCAACAATGCTTCATGTTATCCAACAAGTTGAGCCTTCTAATTTCATCGATTATCAAAATCAGCTTCTGGGTGTTCTCAAGTTGAGCAGGGTTTGTATCCCTTCTCTCTCTCTCTTTCTCTCCCTCTTGTGGACATCCGTTCAAGTTTTAATACAAAGTCATTAATGAAACGGACTATTATTGTGTAGGAGAAAGTGAATGATTGCTACCAACTTATAGTAGAGCTATCGAGCTCCACTTGTTTCTGTGGCCAACAAAGCGGCAACCCACACAAGCGCAAGTATCAAGAAATTCCAATCAGCCCCAGTGGTGTGGTTGATGCAACTTTCACCTCTGATAGCTCCAATGACTTGTGTTCTGTGGGGTCATCACTAGTTTCTTCTTCTCCAGAGCCACTCTTCAAGAAGAGCAGAGCCCAAGAACAGAGGATGACTGTGCCCTCACTCAGCAGGGTGTTTGTGGACATTGTTGGGAGCCCTCATTAGTCTCTCTCTCTCTCTCTCTCTCTCTCTCTACAATACTCTATATATTTATTATGTCTATTAAGTCTTAAATTATGGCTCAAATGTCTCTCATCTCTCTATCTCCATTCACTTATGAGGAAGATGAAAAGCAAGAGTAGAGGTTGCAGAGATGATGGGTGGCATTTTAGAGAGAGAGAGAGAGAGAGAGAGAGAGAGGAAGGGAGAGGGAGAGAGAGTAAAAGACAGAAGCAATGAAGAATAGCTGCCACTGTGCTTCTCTATATATGTTATGGCCGTCTCTCCCTTTCTTTTATCTCTCATGTCTCTTTCGAGCATACTCTGTATGGACATATTTAATATTTATCATAAATTAAAGGCCTGCAATTTTTGTTGTTACATTCCTGTTTCAGTTCTCATTTCTCGGACTTCTCTTTGCTGGGTTGGCATAGACATCTTAGCTGGAAATGACAGATACTTCGTGACTTGGGTAATCAAAATCTAATGGTCATTGTTCTTTGTCTAGAGTATAGATATAATTTGTTATATGTTTATATATACATATATATATATATAGAGAGAGAGAGAGAGAGAGAGAGATTTTGTTTGCATGTGAAAGAAAGACAGGGTTGTTGGCCGGTGGGGTTATGTCGGGAGAGGCCTTTGATTGGATCTTGGCGGTAGGGTGAGGTGGGGAGGGGAATGGGGTGGGGGAGAGATTTGACCTCGTTTCAATAGCGTCCACGATGATGTGTGTGAAAAAAGGGAGGCTGATTATCGCAGTTTTGGAGTTATACAGTATTTTGGGTAAAATGTGATTTGTGTTATTTTTCATATTTGGGATATAAATCGTAAATCACAAAAAAAGAAAGGTGAATAGTTTTGCTCGAACGAATCTAAAAGGATATTTTTTGACATTTTTGTCAAAATTTTTTAATGTAAAAATATCATTAGAATTTGTAAAAGTATTATTAGAATTTATAAATATTTTTTTCGATTTACAGAAATTTATATATTTATTTAAACTTATAAATATTTACGTAGTTCCAAGTAAAAAAAAATTATAAATGCTTTATTTGGAATGATAAAGAATTTTAAAAAATGTAAAAAAAATTGAAAATTTTTAAAAGTTATTTATTATTTATTTCAATGAACGAATTAGGAATCTACAATTTATTTAATTTTATCTCATTTTGATAGCGTGTGGAGTGATAAAAAAAAAAAGAAAAAATAAGAAAAAACGTGATTTGGAGTAAAGAAGGGCGTTTGGGGTTTCTTTCTTTCCAAACCGTATTTTTTGGAGATGAACAATACCAAAACTGTAAGAATGATTTCTCAAATCCGTTCTAACGGATTAAAAAAATGTTTCTTCTCTCTCTGGACAATGCCAAAACTGTTAGAACGGTCTTACAAATCTGTTCTAATGGATTCTATACGGGTAAATCGTTAGAACGGTTTGTTCAAATTCGTTCTAACAGATTTAAAAAAATAGAGATAAATTAGCGACAATGGTACTCGTTTAAAAATTTTCGACGCAAAAAAATATAATTTTGAAAAAACAAATTTCTCGCTCGATTAATCTCGTTACGAATTCTTTATTTTTTTAACGAAATATTAAGATTTTTTTAAATTAGTAAATACAAAAAAAGTAAAAATGTGATAGAGAATTTTAGCGACGAATAATATAGAATTATGGGAACAAAAAAATGCTTTTCATTTTTTTCCCTAAGTGTATTTGAATGGTCAAAATCAACTAAAATTTATTAATTTTTATTATTATTTTTTTTACTTTCTTTTAATTAAATTTGGATACATATTAATTTTATATTAAATTTTCATACTTTTGTTGTATTTTTTAAGTCAACCACGGCCCTTGCCGCCTTCCTTAACAAGCTGTGCTTTCGGAATACTTTTCCGTTTCCGTACCTCAATTCACTTGTGAAACCATCTAAGTTAGAAGGAAACGCGGGACTAGGGGCTTCTGGCTCCTGAAAGCTTTATCAAATGGACGGACCTTGGCAGCGACTAAGAGTACGTTTGGAGGTTCAAAAAATAAAAAAGTATCAAAAGTTATATTGTGTAATTTTTGATGTGTTTGATAGAATCATAATTTTTCTCACTTTTTTACTCTGCTTTAGTAATTTATTTCAAGAAAAATTTTATCAAAAACACAAAAATTGTTACTTTTCTACTTTGTTAGAGTAAAAAATTTACCAAACAGCTAAAAATTGTAAAGAATTGTTAAAAATTACATTTTGTTCCACCAAACACACCAAAAAATTATAACTACAAAAAAAAAAAAACATAAAAAACTACCAAAAATTTTATTTTTTACTTTTTTTGAACTTCCAAACAGATTCTAAGCCAAGGAAAGGTGGAGGTTGATCTTAAGATTTTAAAAAATTTTCGGTGTTTTTCAAAGTTACAAACGAGTCTTACATAATTTGATTAAAGAGGTTAAAGATTATCAGATTAAAATTTTTAAAAATATGTAAATATATTTAAATAGTTAACGATTCAAAATTTAATGTCACCAAACTCTCCGTTTGATCGCTATCAAGTCTCTTAATTCTTATGCGTGCCACGTAATTGGAAATCATAGCAAAGTTGCGGGAGAATGAAAGGACCAAATCTATCCACTTTTAAAAAGTATAAAATTAAGTGGACGTTTGGTAACGTAAATTTTAGTATTTTTAGTAATTTTTAGTCAAAAATTATTAGTTATAATTTTTGATGTGTTTGGTAAAGTAAAGTGTAATTTTTAGTAATTTTTTTTTTGTAACTTTTAGATATTTGGTAAATTTTTTACTGTAGCAAAGCAGAAAATGGTAACTTTTTATATGTTTGGTAAGCTTTTTATTGTAACAGAGAAAAAATGTGACAATTTTTGTGTGTTTGGTAAAATTTTTTGTGGAATAAATTACTGTAGCAAAGCAGAAAAGTGAGAAAAATTGTGATTTCACCAAACGCACCAAAAGTTACAAAATACAACTTGTAATACTTTTTCTCCTTTTTTGAACCTCCAAACGGGTTCTAAAAGTGTTGTTAATAAAATATTCAAATATATATTTTTTTATAAAATAATGGTAAACATATAACAGATTTTAAATTTTATTTATGTATGAATATAATATGGTCATATTATTTTATGTATAAATTTATATAATAATTTTATAAATAAGTATTATATTGACGAATTATGTAATTATTTCAAAATTATTTATAATAATTTAATGTATTTTGATCATCACAATATTAAATATTTCAAATATTGAATTAAAAATAATTTTTTTAATACAAAAATTTTATATCAAAGGTTTGAGTAATTTCCGTATTTATGAGTTCTTAGAAGAAGGATTATACTAGTTTGGTACATATGTAGGTTTGTGAATTAAATCAAGGAGACCTGAAAACACACACCATCGGTGAAGTGTGCTCTTTACTTTCTAGCGCGTAAACAACAAGACTCGAATGAATATATCTGCACACACATGTAGGGTTTTGTTTGGTTGGGGGAGAATAGAAAGAAAAAAGGAAAAACAAAATGAAAGAAATGTAAGGAGAAAATAAGATAAATTTTATTTTTGATTTTTTTTCCTTTTTTTTTCTTTTTGAATTCAAAATAAAAAAATCAAAAAAGCGAGAAAGAAAAATTTTATTTTTTTATTTTAATTCACATTCTTTTTTTTTGTAACTCAAAGCGTCCGAGTCAACTTGCGTGTACCTTAACTAATCTTTGGAGTCCTAAACTTAACAATTGAGTAAATCCTCCAGTGATCCTGAAAAGATTTAAATTAACGACCTCTAAAGAGTAATTTTAAAGTCTTACTAATTGAGTAAACTTTCAAGATTTTTAAAAAAGATAAGATAAACAGGAAATTTATTTGAGCAATAATAATGAGCTTAGTGTGCTAATCTTAGAACATTGTTACATAAAATAATAGAATCAAAGTATGCAAAATTTTATTAATTTATAGTTGTGACATTTTAATTTAGAAGTTTGCCAATTTGTAATTATGTCATATTTGAATTTAAAAAATTAAAATTAGATTATTAGTGCATGATTTTATTCTCTATCACAAACCGTATGACAATTATTAATGAAAAATTCTTTTTGTTATTGTAAAAAGTGGGAACCTAACCATTTTATATAAGAAAACCCTAATCACACTAAACCCTCACATAAAAAGTTTTAGTGGGTTTAATAATTTACTCACACTTAAATCTTTCAGTTTCATTATTTCTATTAGGTGCACATAATGGTAACTGAATATTACTGCAAAATAAACTTATCATGTGTGTTTCATCCCTAATTTGATTCTAACCCATTTTTGTTAAAAATAAAATTAATTAATATATAAGCAATATAAAAAAATATTCAACAACTTATATAATATTTTCTTAATTGAAAATTTGAATTTGGCCTTTTTAAATCAAGTTGACAACTAGACGTAAAGAGTTAGGTGGTGTTTGGAAGATAAAGTTTTTTAAATTTTTACCGACTTTTATAATTTTTTATTAATTTTTAGTTATTCTCTTTTTTGACAATTATTTTAAATTTTATAATTTTTATTAATTTTTTATTAATTTTTACCAATTTCTATTAACTTTTTAACCGAAACTATTCAAGTGAATAAGTCATAGTTACGTTAAAAAGTTTGAATCTATCCTCTAAAAAAATAAATAAATAGATAAAAATAATTGGGGCATGTAACTCTTTTTTAAAACATTTTGTCTTTCACGTTTAAGGTTTTGTTTGAAGTGACAAAAATTCTTAAAAATGATAAAAAGTATTGAAAAATTTTAAAATTTATTTACTTTTTATTTTATTATACGAATTATGAATCAACAACTTATCTCACTTTATCTTATTTTATTTCACATTTAGGCTCCGTTTGGCATCAAAATAAAACACTAAAAATCTCTATAAATCTCTAACAACCCCTTTACATCTAATTTTTCCGCCATCACTAATTTCAAAAAATTTTAATATTTCGCTAAAAAAATAAAAAACTTAGAAATAGGTTAACCGAATGTGTAAACTTTTTATATAATCATATTTTTCGTGTCGAGAACTTTCAAACTAGTATCATTGTTGCTATTTTTTATGAATTTTTTGAATTCGTGGGAACAGATTTAAAAAATCGTTCTCACAATTTGTGACTTTTTAAAAAAAAATGGTGCTAAAATTAACTTAAAACTATATTTTATCTCAATTTATTTTATTTTTTTCTTACTCCAAACGAGTATCAGTGACTCCAAATGCGTCTTAAGTCATAGTTATATTAAAAAATTTGAAATTATCTTAAAAAAATAAATAAATAAAAATAACTGACACCTCAAGCATTTTTTTAACGTTTTGTTTTCCAAACGTCCCCTCCGCATCAAGCTCTGATTTAGGTTGACCGGTGTCAGAGGAAACCATTCCAAGACTTGTCTTTTTAAAGCTGTATTACTAGTGCTGTACAGCTAGGCAAATCTTAACTTTCGCAAAAATTTTATTACTTTGATTGTTTACCACAGTTATTATAATTTTTAAGGTGTTTGAAATTGTTAAAATTGGTATAAATTTATAAAAATTATAATTTTGTAATTTATGTAATAAATAAAAAATTTTAATTTTGTATAAATTTAAGGTAGTGATAGCGTCAGATCAAAAAATTTAATGTCAAAATTATTTAATGTATTCTTTATATCTATTGATAAAATTATCCTATTTCTTATCCTACAGAATGTACATTTTTTATTTTAATTTCTCTCATCATTATTTATTTATTAAGATTCGTCATTTCTCACCAAAACCCATTTTTCTCTCTGGACTCGTTTGGAGTAAAAAAAATCTTCAAAAAATTTATAAATCTCTAACAACTTCTCCACCTCTAATTTTTTCGCCATCACTAATTTCAAAAAATTTTAACATTTCGCTAAAAAAAAAAAGAAATCTAAAAATAGGTTAACCAAATGTGTAAATTTTTTATATAATCACATTTTTCGTGTCGAAAGTTTTCAAATGAGTACCATTGTCGCTATTTTTTAAAATTTTTTTTGAATCCGTGGGAGCGGATTTGGAAAACCGTTCCCACGGTTTGTGATTTAAAAAAAAAAAACGGCGCCAAAATTAACTCCAAACCACATTTTATCTCAATTTATCTTATTTTTTCTTACTTCAAACGAGCCCTCTATCTCTCTCCCCAGAAAAATATCTCTATAGTTGAATAATAAATTTCTCATTTAATATAAAAATTAAATGATAAAAATATCATTTATAATATTTTATCTAATATATTTAAATATTTCTTATTACTATGAATTTTTTTTATCGATTAAAGAAATTTTAATGCAACTATGCAAAAGAAAAATTTATGCTATTAAAAATTTAAATGTCTTTAATTTAACTATAATAATTTAAAATAAAAATTTTTGAAACAATTTTTATGAAAAATATTATTACTTTTATATTGTTTGTATTGAACTTTTTTTTCAATCTTTTTTTAAAAAAAAATTATCTTTCTATACATATTTTATAATGTAATAAAATATGAAAAATAATAACTGTAAAAATGTTATTTTTTAAAATTTATTTGTGTAAAAAACTATTACACTCTCGATGTATCAAAAATTAAACTCAATTTTTATGTTTAATTTTCAATGTGGTGTGCTTATATATAATAGGATTACCCTTGAATATGCACATAGAAAAAAATCCTAGAAATTGAATAATATTAAAAAAGGTTGAAGGAGTGGTTTGCCACACATTCATAGGAGTGGATATATATCTATAATTTTGGTGATCTATTCAAGTTTATTTATGTATTTTATAATTTAAGTTTAATTTTATATTATTTAGAATGAGTTTAGTAAATTTTTCAAATTTAATGTCATGAAAACATTAAAATGTAAATTTATTATTTATATATTACAAAAATTTTGAAAATATAAAAGTAAAATTAAATATACAATACACAAACATTAAATAATAAATATTTTCTTGTTTGTTAAGTTATTAATTGATTATTTCAATCTTGTTTATCTAATTTTGATTATATAAATTGTGAATGGGATAAATAGAAAAAAATAGTTTCGAACGGATTTTAAATTTAAGAATTAGTATACGAGTTAGATGAGATTTTTTAAAATAGAGAGATGCGTATTTTTTAAAGTTCAAAGTGATAAGAAATGTTTAAATATATTAATTAAAATATTACAAATAATATTTTATAATTTAATAATACATTAACAATTTTTATATTAAAATGAGAAATTTATTATTCAACTATATATAAAGATGTTTTTTTGAAAGAGAGAGAAATGAATTTTGGAGAAAGATGATTTTTTAAAAGAAATATTAATGGATAGAAAATAATGAGAGAAATTAAAAGGAGAGAGGAGATAGGAGTAATTTTGTTAATAGATATAAAAAAATACATTAAATAGTTGTCCCATTAAAATTTTTGCTTCTATATTATCGCTTTCTTAAATTTATAGATTTTCATATTAATTTGTAGTAAACCAAACGCAGTTTTAAATGAAATAAAAAACTCTTACATGTGCATTTTAGTTTTTAAGAAAAAGCTTTGTCCTTACCCTAAACAACTATGAATATGAATAAGCAGTTAAAACTTAAGTGAGAACAATTATTTTTATTGATTTAAATAATTGCATAAATTTATTAATTATATTTTTATTTATTTATAAATTTATTTTCTAATTATTAAATTTTTGTCCTCATTATTTTTTAACTTTTATTTTTATTTACTTTAAAATTATAATTTTACTCCACTAATTACGAACTTCAATTCCACCTCTGTTAATAAATTTATAAAATAATCTTTATTTAAATTAGGCTAAGGCTTGTTTGGCACATTAATTTTTTACCACTCTGTTATTTGTACTAAAAATTACAAAATATAAATTGTTATGCATTTGATAAAATTTTGTAGATTTTCTTATATATATCAGAGAAAATTTTAAATTTTTGTAACTATGTGTATATAAACTTTTTAAGCATTGGATAGAATATCAACTTTTGAAGAAAATATTTGAAAAAAAAAAAAGTTAAACTTTTACTTAACGAAAAAACAATATTGCAAAAACCCACAAATTACTAAAAATAATTTTGCCAAATAGGCCCTACGTCCAAAATATTTCTTACTTATTCTGCTATAAAACATACTATACTTTTGATCTTTGTATTTTTTATTTTAAATAAAATATAAATTAAAAAATTAGCAAAATGTCTTAAATAGTAAAAAGGGAATGGTTAATCTGAAGGTGTATCAAATAATAAATAGCAAATCATTAAGAATATTTAAGTGAATAGTGACTAATTAAGAGACATTTAAAATAATAACTATAAAAGTAATAATTAATTAATTTACAAAAGACAAAAAGATAAAAAGATGAGATTACTTAATTATATGTGGTAGTTATAAATTTTTTTTCCACTGCAATTAAAATTGTAGGAAGCTATATGAAATTGAAGAGTATTATAGAAAGAAAGAAAAATATTTTTTTCAAATTTGATGCTATACCAAAATTTGAGTCCAGTTACATACACATATTATTTCCTTATTATAATAAGAGTTAATTATACTGACACTTCTTCTATTATATTTGATTTTTTCACTTTTCTCAATCATTTATTAACTTTAATAGTTTAACTCCTCACCTGTTTAAAAAGGATTTTATTTAAAAATCATTAAAAAAGTTGGATGAAATGAGGTTAATAGTTAACCATTTCTTTAATACAACTTTACTAAAACAAAATACTATCAAATACCAAATAAAATAATAAAATAATACATATAGATATAACATATACATATAAATTTTATTCTTCTACTCTTTTTACCTATTTAAAAATTAATTTATAATAGATGTTATAAAAGAATAATTGAATTTATTAAAATAAAAATAAAATTTAATAAATAATAACTTATTATTAGAATGACTTATTTTAGTAATATTTTTAATTAATAAAAGCTAATTACTATTATAAATACATAATGATTTACTATTTAAATTAAAATTAGTTATTATTGAAAAAATTATTATATAGATAATATTTTATTGATATTATTATTAATATTTATTCAAATTAAAATAAATTACATTAAATTAATAATTGCCATGACATTTTTTTTAGGATTAATTAGATTGACGCTCCTTCAACTATATCGGATTTTTAGTTATCCCCTTCATCTATGAATCTTAACACATTGACCCCCTTACTTATTTAAAAGGGTTTTGTCTGAAAATCGTTAAAAAAGTTAGATGAAATAAAGTCAATAGTCAACCTGTTTTAGAACATAATTTCACTAAGATCAAAATACCCTCAAATGCAGGAGAAATAAATAAAATAATACATAGACATATACATATACATCATATATATATATACACATATATAGATATTATTCTTCTCTTATTTTCTTTATTCATTTATAAATTAATTTACAATAATTGTCACAAAAGAAAATTGAATTTATTAAAATATAAATTAAACTATAATAAATAATAATTTATTATTACAATGATTTATTTTATTATACATATACATAGACAAGAATCTCGTTACTTCACCAGTTTGCATCTTATGGACACAATTCACACTTGAAGCAATACCAATAATAATTTTCTTTATTTTTATAATTATCTTTTAGCTGGTGAAATTTGATAAAAAAATTTAATGAGAAATAATTAAATTAATGGTAATTTATTTAAATTTTTACTAAATAGTAATAAATAATATTAAAAATTTTTATTTATTTCTATAATAAATTCTTTTAGTAGTAACTAATTGTAATTTTAATACTAATTAATTCTAATTAAGTAAAAAATATTAATAAAATAAATCATTCTAATAATAAATTATTGTTTACTAAAATTAATTTTTATTTTAATAAATTTAATTATATTTTATAAAATTTATTATAAATTAATTTTTGACTGATTTATTTTATTATACATATATGTACACCAAAACCTCATCCCTTTTCCTGGTTTGTATCCTAAGGGCACATTTCTCACTTGGAACAATACTAATAGTAATTATTCTTATTTTTGTAACTAACACTTATTTTATTAATTATTGTTTAGTTGATAAATTTGATAAAAAAAGAGGGTAAATTACACTCAAACTCCCTCAACATTTGGATAATTATATCTAGACCCTCTCAATATTTAAAATTAGCAAATAACCCCCGTATTTTAAAATGTTGCTCACAACTGACCTCCTTTCTTTAGATTCAATGCTCACTTCCGTTAATTTTTGATTGTAAGAATAGATCTACCCCTGATATATGATATTACATTTCTCATTATTTTCAGAAGTCTGACTTCACTCCATTTGAAGGGCCATCTCTCACCCTCCCCATTCCCTCTGAAACAAAACCATTCCCCTCCCCTTTGAATCTCTGAAACCAAAAAAAAAAAAAAAAAAACCTAACCTCAAACAAAACCCTAACCCAAGCTCTCAAACAAAGCCCTAACCTAAATTCTCAAACTCAGATTGTCGTCTCCACATTCAGCTAGCTAGTTACTTTCTCTCTCTTTCTCTCTTCTCTCTTTCCCCCCTCTCCCTGTGTGTTTATGTATGTACCTATATGCGTACGTGTTTGCGTGGATGTATATTGATTATTATTTTTTGTTCTGTTCATTGTATTGTTGATTTTGATTTTTTTATGTCCCCCTCTCTCTGTTTATATATTTACCCGCATATGTATATGTTTGTGTGGATATATATTGACTACTGTTTTTTGTTTTGTTTGTTGTATTATTGATTCTAATTTTTTGGTCCCCCTCTCTCTCTCTATGTTTATATATTTACCGATATATGTATATGTTTGTGTGGATATATATTGGCTATTATTTTTGTTCTGTTCGTTGTATTGTTGATTCTGATTTTTTGGCCTTCTATTTTTGTTCATATTTAATTACAATCTCACTTCTGTAAGCATTGATACACAAGCAGATTGCTGAAGCATTCATATTGAGGGAGGGTTGTTTTAGTCCTTCCACATATGAAAAGGGTAAACTTGGCATATATATATATATATATATATTTTTTGGGCTAACATTATCATTTTAACTGGAACTCTAACGGTATACTAACGGACGGCGATTAGGGTGTGAGCAACATTTCAAAATAAAGAGTTATTTGCTAATTTCAAATGTTGAGGGGGTTTAGGTGTAATTTACCCATAAGTAAAATTGAGTGCACATAATTTGTACGCAAGGAAAAAAGTATTTATTAATTTTTTTAAAATTTCCTAAATTA
Source organism: Vitellaria paradoxa (assembly GCA_019916065.1). Taxonomy (NCBI): domain Eukaryota; kingdom Viridiplantae; phylum Streptophyta; class Magnoliopsida; order Ericales; family Sapotaceae; genus Vitellaria; species Vitellaria paradoxa. Next base: position 36,213,703 of record CM034238.1, read on the forward strand.
TTAAAAATGGTAATTATTATTTAAAAAGATTGAAACATTTATATTAAATAATAAATAGTAACATTAACTAGATGGTAAGTAAATAAAGGTCGCGAGTTTATTGTGACATAGTGCGTTAGAGATCGTCCAAATGATAAAAACATGTTTATTGATTTTGAAATAAGGTTTGAGTGCAGAGACTAGGAGTTGTCACCTAATATTTTCAAAGAGGTGTGTTTTGAAAAACTCGAGTTTTAGTTAAAATTTAAAACTATTTTGATTTACATTTTTAAAAAAAATGTGATAAATGACCTTTTTTATTGACTCGCAACTAGTCTACACAATCAGAGATAATGGGTCCAAGATTCTATTGCTCATGAAAATCGTTATGCCTGAATATCTAGGAATATTTATAGTCTCTTTCCACATCATATTCAGAATTTAACAAAATAATATTCTAGTTTATAATAATCATTGAATGTAACCTATAATTGCAAATGATTTATGAAATGTGCGTCAGGCAAGCTTTGCAGGGCGTGTGTGCAAGTGTAGTAATGGTATCTCAAATTGCATTAGCAGAAAATTTAGCGGATCCATTCACTAAGACCTTGATAGCTAAGAGCCTTGACTATAAAAGGACCTACCTGTGAGGGACTCTACTTGTGAAATAGTGAAGCAGGAAGTGAAATGAAGAAGCAATGCTTTCTATCCCACGTCACTTGGATAGACAAAGAAAATGGGATACATGTAATGTTCAATATTTATAAAGTACAACACGTTTTAAAGTCGTGAGGGCATTGAATTCAGTGGGAACATCAAGGTTAGGCGTGCTCCCGTGGGAGTGGTATTACGATGAGTTACCCCCTAAGAAAGTAACTAACCAAGCTCAAAGTGGATAATATTTTATACTATTTAGATGCAGGTCGTTACAAATAGTATTAAAACCAATACCCAGTCAAAAGTTTGAAGCCATGCGTGGGCGCCGCGTGTGGGGGACCTACCTATGAGAGACTACCTGCTGGAGGCTGAAGTAGGGGGCACGCGTCATAGGGGCCCTACCTGTGAGAGACTACTTACTAGAGAGTGAAGTAGGGGGCCACATGGGGACCCGTGCCCTATTAGGAGGAAGATTGTGAAAGACTGTAAGAGACTTACCTATGAGGAACTCTGCCTATAGGAGAGTGAATTAGGAGGTGAAACAGAAAAGCATGTCTCATATCATTTGGATAGAGAAAGGAAAATGGCATATATGTAATATTCGACATTTATAAAATATAATGTGTTTTAAAGCCGTAAAAGTACTGAATTTAGTGGGAACTCTAGGGTTAAGCATGCCCTAATAGGGGTAGTATCAGGATAGCTGACCTCTTGAAAAGTAGCTAACCAACCTCAAAATAGACAATATTGTACTGTGTAGATGTAGGTTGTTATATTGACCATTATATTTATGATGTGAGGGATTAGTCATATGCCTGACATGCTTTAAGATAAGTGAGAGATTGTTAAACTTGTATTACATTTATGCCATTAAAAGTATAATTTGTAATAACAATTTTATTTCTCTGGTCATTATAAAATTATTTATTTATATAAACATTTGCTATTATCTCTTATTTATAAAGTAAGTGATTTAAGTATTGGGAATAAGGGATGGTAATATAAAAAGACTTAAATCACAAGTTTTTATAAATAAAAGTAAATTCACAATTCTTAATGAAACCAACATTATATTATATTAAAATTGTAACATTTTTACTTTTTAATTGGGTGATTTTTCTTGATCACCGAAGTTGGGACTTCGAGTAAAAAGTTAATATGTATATATGATATATATATCAAATGGACTATTGCGGATTATGATATGAATTAATAAATGTCATTTATTATAATCTACTAAAGGTTTAATAAATTTAATAATCCTTAATTCTAAGTTTGTAGTGGATTCACATTTATGAATTAAAATTATTTGAGATATTACGGAGTGCGACTTATATAAACAGTTAAAATCTCGATAGTTTAAATATTTAATTTTATGAGTCATGAGAACATATACTTACAAGATGGAATTCCTTTCTTTGTACTAATCTAAGCTATTTATTGTACTTGATCATTATATCTGTGGGCACAATTTATTCAATAAATTGTTTACTAAATAATATTATCTATTTGTAAATTATCTTACAAATAAAAAAATATTGAAAATAGTCAAAGTTTAGATAAATAGTGATGTAGGGATAAATATGTAATTTAAGAAGTATAGCATTTTATATGGGCCTAGTTTAATTACGAGCATATAATGGATGATTAATTAAATGGATATTACTGGTCTAAGATCAAATTTATTTTATTAAAAATTTCTTTAATTAAATAAATTTAACATGGACAAGTAAAGTGTAACCTAAGACTTTTAGTGAAATAGTTCGGAGTTGACTTAAAAGATTGATGGAATATTATGAGATGATAAGACCCAAATATTTTAAGTTAGAGTTAGGAGTTTATAAGTTTCAGTCCCCCAAACTAACTTAATTATTTCTTGACGGTTAGGTTCAATTGACTTAGAAAATATTTTTCCATTTCAAAAACTATTACAAAGTAATATAATGATATTGCATAAATTATAAAGTTGGGATGATTTCTCCAATATAATATCTTAGTAGTTTAGAGGTTGTGATACAATGGGTGGTTGGGATAGTTTGAAAAAAATATTTTTGATGAGATAATATCTCTGATACGATGTCACAACGTCCTAATATGAGCTAAGAATCTCTATGTAAGCATATACTTCATCTTGAGAGGAAAAAAAAACTTTTGAGAATAGTTTGAAAAACTGAATTACAGATCAAAATTATTCTACTATGCATCTATCTTGAAGGTCGAAATTGAGGTATTTAACTCTTTCCTATGATATACATATTGATATTTTTTCTTTCACGTGTTCTATGCATTTTTTTTTTCTTTGGCTTGGATTAGCAAAGGAATTTGTTATTGCATGCGTACAAACTTTGAAGGAATAAATAATCATACCATATATGATAATTAAGCCACTTGCCATTCTCTGGTTTGTCCATCCGTCTTTTAAGTTTGTACTGTTGTTTTACATCAACTTTGCACTTGATGCTTCATTTAGAGTGATAGAAAATTTTAAAAATGATGAAAAATATTAAAAAATTTTAAAAATTATCTACTTTTTATTTTATTATACAAATTATGAATTCACAATTTATCTCACTTTTTTTTTTTACTTTAAATGCACCCTAAATATTGAAAATCATACCACGTTTCAACAAGCAATTAATGTATATTATGAGAGCATTTGGAGAAATAAAAAATAAAATAATTTGAGATAATTTGTAAATTCGTAATTTATGTAGTAAAATAAAAAGTGAATAATTTTTATAAATTTTTAGAACTTTTCAGTATTTTATATCGTTCTAATGGACCCTATATACGTGTGTGTTTATATAGATATATATATTTAGAGAGAGAGAGATATATATATTTATATATATATATAGAGGTGTTGGAATGGGGTTTGATGAAGCCAGTCCCCACAATCCAGAAAAGGTAGGAAGGAAGGCAAAAGGTGGGAGATTTTGGATTTGGGACACAAAATCTTTGATCTTGTGGAAAATGTCCATAGTTCTACTTTTTTCATTTGTTCTTTGCTTTAACGTTGGTAGACTATAGAATGGTTGCAGATGCGCGAGCTAGCTAGCTATCATAATTCATACTTCATGAGAGAGGAGAGAGAAATGAGAGAAAGAGAGAGAGGGGGGTCATTGTGTTCCCACATCAATAATTGTAGAATAATATGATGGGCTTGGGGGTGACTTTAGCTTGATGATGTTGAACTTTCCTTTTTGACTCGGTCTCACTCATCTCACTCCATGTTATTGATTCATTAATAAAACATATGGATTCAAACTGTGGACTATAAAGTAATTAATTAAAAAACCTTCATGTAATTTTTCTTCTCCGTCCACAGCTGTAAAAGCTGAAATGACAGCAAAAGAGACCCAAGTGGGTCTCTCTCTCCCTCTCTCTCTATCTGCTCTTCCCCCCCCCCCCCCCCCCAACAGAAGGCATGTGTCCCAAGGTTCAGGTGTAGACGAAAAGTAGAAACCTTGGATGGGTAATGCCTCAAACCATACCATGTGGTACGGTCACGGTAGTTAGCCCGTCCTATATTTAATTTTTCTAATAATTTAGGTCTATAGTTCATTGAAAAAAATGGTTAATATCATTTTTGATTTTAGTTATATGAAATTGAAATTGCAAGTCGTTCAATTAAATTAAACGATTTATACAAAAGTTTTTAAATTTATTTTCGTAATGAATCGTTTGATTTTAATTGAGTTGATTCACAAACTGATGTCACATAATTAGTATTAAAAGCTATGTTAATCTCTCAACATCCATCATTCACTGCTTGACATGAGAAATGAGGTGGAAAATGTTAAAAGGGACTCAATTCATCTCATATTTGATTGGGGAGTGTCACTGCGGACTACGGTGACCTCTAGTTTAATGTAAAAAATAAAAAAAAATTATTTACTAAGTAAATTTTAGATAAAAGAAAATTAATCAAACTATTTTTTAAATAACTCAGTTCATCTCCGGTCAATTTTATATGAAATCTTTAATTTATTAAATTTTAACTTAAAACACAGATCTTTTTGTAATACTAGCTCCCCCGCTGCATGTATGGACTTTTGTTTGAATTTTATATTCCTCGTTAACGACTACAGTTGTGGAACGATTTGATTTTTTGAATTGGCTGGTTTGTCACACCTGTTTAATTGGAGAACTCCATAGACCCCTCCTTTAATCCATTTGAGGAAAATAATTAGTTAACGGATTAATAAGTAATTTTTTTCTTATTTAAATTATGTATATTTTTAATATTAATATATATAAATATTTTTTATAATTTAAATTTAAAATGTCTTATATTTATTTTTTTTAATTTTAACGGGTTAACTATTTAACTTGTTTGAAAAACACCCAAAATCTTTTCGGAATTTCATTGGTGGTATTTAGTTTATAATTTCTAAATCTTATTTTATGTTTTTGTTTTGTAATTTGTAATTTTTTATTTTGAGATTTATATTTTAAAAATACTAAAAATTCATTTGATTTGATATTTTTTTATTTTTTATATTATAGAATCCTACTTATTTTGGATAAAAAATGTTCAAAACGGTTTTTAACTATTTTACATTCTATACGTAGACTCGTTTTTATTTTTCTAAAACAAATTTTAAAAGAATGAGTGAACCAATGTGTTTTAAATTATTTTTATTTTTTTAAAAATATATAAAATAAAAAACGAGTGCTAAACAAATATACCTAATGCACCTTTAATGGCTCAAGTCCAACCTGACCCTTAAGGGTCGGGTAAAGGTGGACATGTCATTCAAGTCCAAGTCGGCGGCTATCCAAAAAAAAAAAAAAAATGCCCTTATTGACTTGCATACCACGCTATTAATGGGATTAGTTTCTTCCAAAATACAAAATTTCAAAGCTATTATTTAACCAAATTATATCTCTCGTAATTTCATTTTTACATTTTACTGAGAGCTCATTTGGAGGCTCAAAAAAAGACAAAAAAAAGTAACAAAAGTTACATTTTGTAATTTTTGGTGTATTTGATAAAATTTTTTTCACTTTTTTACTCTGTTACAGTAATTTATTCTACAAAAAATTTTACCAAACACTCAAAAATTGTTACCTTTCTACTCTGTTACAGTAAAAAATTTATCAAACACACAAAAAGTTATCACTTTTCTGCTCTACTACAGTAAAAAGTTTATTAAACACCTAAAAGTTGTAAAAAATTACTAAAAATTACACTTTATTCCACTAAACATATAAAAAATTACAACTAGCAACTTTTGACTAAAAATTACTAAAAAATATTAAAATTTGAACTGCCAAACGCCTCCTAATTTGACAGTAAAAATTTAATTACACAACAAATTAATTCACAATCTGGTATATTATCTAATAATATTAGTTTATCCCCTAAATTCTATCTCACCAACCAAAATCAAACGCGATGAAGTATTCGGGTGCAAGAAAAACTCAGAGATTTACTTCATCGTGTTTGGAATCAGTGTAAATTTGTAATATCGACAATTTACAAGAAAATACAATGTCAGAGTTACAAGAAAATACAATGTCAAAGTTCCTTTGCTTATCGGTACTCTTGAATATTTTAAAGTATGAGTTCTGACATATTTTTAAAATATGGGTTTAGAATGTTTAAAAATTAGAATAAAATATTTACTTATGAGTTTTGAATTATTTAACAAACTCGTAAGAACATTTCAAAATTCATTACTTAAAACTCACAACTATTATTTACGTGAATACTTCAGAAATTATAATTTAAAAATCCCTCAAAACTCGCAAACTTTTAGCTTCGGAACACACCCTAAAGCTTTGCACGGGAGAGGGACTCTTTGGCTTAGTTGGGTTGTCATCCATGGTAGTTTTCTTGTTTCTCCATTTAGTTTAGGAAGAAAGGACGTGAAATCAAACAGGGTACACTTCCCAAGATTCATGAAAATACCCCATTTGCCAAATGATTCAACATGGAGTTCTATTACCATTGCACGAAATTTTATAAACTCAATTGCTCTAATTCTATTAACTTTAGACTCCGATCGGATGAGGTTAAAATCTTCTTCAAAATTTTTACCCTCTCATAATGGTGGGTTCCATCTCTTTGTTATGGTTTGACAACACTTTTCTTTCCCCCCTCTTCTCCCTCTTAGTTTTACCCCCTCTCCATTTTCTCCTCTGCGGGGGATAATTTTTGATAAGTGGGACGTTTTTGATGTTTTAATTCTTGTTAATAGTATTGTTAACTTGATTAAAATAAATATAATGCTAGTAAAAAAAATAGATAGGCCAACAAGTCAAAATAAATATAATAAAAAATTTTGAATAATAACCAACCATTCAAAAGTACATATTTAAAAATAAAGTTTATAAATAAATTTATAAAAAATTAAATTTTCAATGAAATAAATAATATAATTTCAAATTGTCCAAAAATAATTAAATAGAGTGGGTTTTGTAATTTAATATTTAATTTAATGAGTAACTAAGTTTGGGACACTATAAGGGCAAAAGAGTCATTTCACCGATCTTTCCATCATTCACCCCCTCTTATTTATAAAACATCCAAACCAAGTCAAAAGTTATCCCCTTCATAAATATTACATCAATGTGGGGCCAACCTTCTAAAAATAATATCCCTTCTTATCTTATACTCCTTTAAAATTATTCCTCTTGAAATTTTAGTATCATCCAATCGGGCCCTTAAGAATGTTTGAAGTGATAAAAAAAACTAAGATAAAATATAATAATTTATAAATTCGTGACTGTGCAGTAAAATAAAAAATAATAACTTTTAAATATTTTAAAAATTTTCAAAGGTTGACGGGGAATTAAACAAAGCCTTTATGCCAATTGCTCTGTTTCTATCAACTTTAAAGCTCTGTATGTTATTATTTATTTATTGTTAATCCAGAACTTGACAGCTTGCCTTTTTGCCCAAAGCAAAGCCAACAGTTATGCCTTACAATTTACAATTAGGCTTATTTTGGGAAGAAGAAAAAAAATATATTTTTTTTATTTAAAGAGATAAAAAGTTAGTTTTTTAATTTTTTTTTACTAACTAGATATATTATCTTTTATAATTTGAAAGAACATAAATATAACAAAGTAATTTTAGTCATATAAAAAAAAAAAGTTAAAAATTTAAAAGTATCAAAAATTAATTTTTCTTTTTAGAGTTCTTAAATGGAGGCTTATCAGCTAGTTGCACAGGCCTAGCTTGGTAAGGAAAAAAAAATTAATGTTTTTTTAACTAACTATTAGCTGACTATTAAAAAATTAGTTTTTTTATGTTTAGAAAAAAAAAGAAACTAATTTTTTGGTAACTAATTTTTTATATTTTTGTTAATTAGATATTTTTACCCTTTATATCTTAAAAGAAGCTTAAAATATAAGAAGTAATTTTGATCATTTCAAAAAAAGTCGAAAAGTTAAGTAATCAAGAGTTAACTTTTAGCTATGGGTTGCTAAATTAAGAGACCATTTGGCAAAAAAAAAAAAAAAGCTATTAACTCAGTTTTCAACTACTAGTTTTTTGATTTTTTTTTTTAAATGATCAAATTTATTCTTTTTTATCTTAAACTTATTTTAAATTTTGAAGGGCAGAAATATCAAATAAATAAAAAGTTAAAAAATAGCAACTAAAAGGTTAGTTTTTTATTTTTTTTCATTTTAAATATAAAAAAATAAACTTTTTATTAGTTAGCTAGCAGACAGTTAAGAAAAAAAAAACCTAACTTCTTTTTTTTTTTTTTTTTCCTGTCCAAGTTCAACTTAAACCTAAGGCAATAATGAAAGAATTGGAATACGGTATTGACTTTCTTACTCAACGAATCTTATTTAAATTTTGGTACGGGTACAAATTAATGTCAAAATATATACCTTGATTTACTCATTCCTTAAGAGATTCAGGATTCATAAAATTAAATTACAATTTTAAAAATTAAAATTACATTTTCCACTTTAGAATTCTTAAAAAAAATTCATTCAAAAAATAAAAATATTTTAATCTTAATTGTTAGATAAAAATCTCACATAAATTCGAGAGTTCAAGCTCAACTTCTAATCTATGAGTGCTTTTGAAAGTCAACCTTGGTCAATTTTTATTTCTATTTTTTTATTTAACCACGTCCATGTCTTGCCTCATAAAAGGCGCGATAGAGCACCCCAAAATCCACAGAGAATTTCCATTCTATCAAAAATATTATAAATATATATATATATATATATATATATACATAATGATAGGATAATATTTATGTCATATTTAGATTTTTCTAAAAATATTTCTGTGACTGAATTTCACTGCTCAAATCCATATATGACCCCCCAGAGATCCACTGAGGTTTCTGAGAGAGCTGAGGTAGCAGTAGCACCAATTGGCGCAACCTCTGAAACTAAATGGAGGAGGAGGCCCCATTATGACTCCCCAAGATACTGTCGCCTGCATTGCATACCCATTTCGTGAATCAAATAATTGCACCAATTCAATCATCCCTTTCCCTTACAAACTTCTTGTCTATACATACGTACCACTCAATTGGTATCCAAAGTGGGTTCATATATCCCATTTCAAATATTGTCACCATCCCACGTAAATGCCAACATTTTTGAACCATATTGAATGAATTAAACATCATCTTTAATGAAAGTTGTTTGTGGTCAATTTTGAGAGCCATGCATTTTCACGGAGGAAGGACGGAATTGTGTATATTAAACATCATCTTTAGTGGAAGTGCTTTGTGGTCAATTTTGGGAGCCATGGAAATTTCTATCAAGTAGTGATAGAATTTAACAGAATCGAGCTGAGTTTTATCTTATTTGAGTTTGGGTAAAACAAATAGCGTACAGGACTCGAACTCAATTACTTAGCTTGAGTTCAAGTTTTCATATGAGTTTAATCTCGGCCCAAAAAAAAAAAAAAATAATTTAGGTGGTGTTTGAATGATAACAAAAAAAAAAAAAAAATTAATATAAAAGTGACATATAATAAAATTTGATTGGAAGAAATTAGAAAAAGTCGATAACCATTGATAACTTTTGGGGGAGTTTGAGTCTCCCAAACACGATGTTAACTCGAGTTCAGTTTTAAATAATTTAAATAACAAAATATTATAATCTAAAATAAATAATTAGACTAAACTAAAATAATATCTTTTCATTAAACTGAAATAGTATTGTTTTGATTTAAAATATTATATATACATATATTATTTTTTCAAATCGGCTTATAATATTTTGACTTGAGCATTTAATGGATCAAGCTTAACTTAATGGTAAAAGAGTCATATAAAAAATTAAAGCCGACTTGTTTGAAACTAGAATTGAACTCGAGTCAAGTCTCAACCAAGCTGAGTTGGAGCAACTCCCGAGCTATTTGATTGGGGACCTCTCCATCACCAAGTCTTTGCAAGATTGAGGTATTAATTCCATCTTTGAATTTGGTTTAAGAATGGCTTAGTGTTAAATGTAAATTATACATCAACTTCTGGCCAGCAAGCTTTGAGCATCTAGCATGGGAAGGGCTGAGAGATGTTGACAAGAGTGTTGTACAACATGTGATCCATTTTTAGTTCATACATTCCAAAATATCAAAGTGGGAGAAACAGTTACGAAACCAAACCTTAAGAAGGGGAATGTTTAGGGGAGAGAAGAGGACAATAGGCATTTAATACAGAAATAATGGTAAGAGCAGAGTTATGGACATGTGGTCCTAAGGTTTGTAAATGAAGGCGTAGTGATTACTCTCTTCACCTCTTGTTGGAAGGGTAAAATTTTTGGCTACTCAGCTCTTTTAACTAGGTTGCATTAAATATCCGAAAGAGTCGGGTTGTAAAATGTAGGTGAAAACTAGTTATACTGATTGAAATTTTAACTTATTTGAACTCAGCTCAAGTTATTTATGTTGGACTCGAGCTTGAATTTTGTTTAAATTTTTATATAGGCTCAAGTTTAATTTGATAAAAAAAGAATTTACTCTTGAAATTGAATCGTGAATAACTTGATTAAAGCAAAACAACTTAGTTTTAGTCTAAAATATAATACATAAAATATTATTAAGAATATAAAAATATTATAAAAATATATATATTTTATTTTGTTGAGACAACTCGTAAATTTTCGAACTGAACTTTTTTAAATTGAAGTCGAACTTGATTCTAAACAAAGTATAAATAGAACTTATTCGAACTTATTTTGATGACGAATCGAGCTCGAATAAATCGAAAAGAACTCAAATTCATTTCCACTTCTATTGCGGAATCCTAGTAATTAGAATTAATATAATTGGGTTAGTCTGATATAAGTATATAATAGAGACTAAAGCTAGTTATTGACCAACCCATTCAAAGCCCCACCACCCATTTAACCTCCCAAAGAGTCCCCTTAATGGGTCAGAAGAAAACGACAAGAGGTGATTTGTATACTTTCAGGAGTCAGCTGTGATTGTACCAAATCTGTGAAACTTGGTTGCTTCCTTGCTTGCCACCCTTCTGCTAACAATGTCTGCTTCACAGGCACAGATTTGGGTATCTTTTGACAGGGCATTCACAATGGCCAAAACCAATGCATTGTGACCGAGAGACCACTTTCAAAGTCTTAGGGAATAAGGGGGTGTTTGGTATCATCAAGTAGTAACAAAAAGTACCATCTTTGAGTAGACCATGTGAAGGGTACAAGAACGAGTGTATGTATATTATATAAATATATATATATTTATATAATTGACAACTGGGTTTGATAGGCCTTAGACAGCAGCATCTGGTAGCGTCCACAAATGGGACATAGCCAATTTCTTTAAGAGGGCACATGAAATGAAAGGCCCAAAGGGGCAATTTGGTAAAAGAATAAAGGATGAAAGTGACAACGTTAATTGTTGTGCCCCCTATGTAAACTTGACGCTGGAAATGGGATTTTTACAGAGACGTTAGATTAGAATAACCGTAGAGTGAATGCCTTATTTTATTTTTTCTTTGTTTTTTGGGGGGTGCTTTATTTTGAGGGGTAAATAGTAATTTGTGGATTGAGAAAGATCCCCAATAGGCAGGGCATAGAGGGAGAGAGTGAGAGAGAGCTGTCCCACAATTATTCCTACCAAAATGGAGCCCGTGACTCTTTCGCATGTAAATGCCCCTTTCCACGCATTCATTGGAAGCCGTAGCTTGGTACTTCAGCGGAGTGAATGATGCATAATAATGCGTTGACAAATGAACAAGTAAACTACAATAACTTCGCCCGCCCCCTCGGCCGAGATTGGATCAATATAAGGGGTTATGGGTTCGATTTTCTTCTCATACCAACTTTAATTTCTAATTATATGTATTATGTTTCTAAATGGTAAAAAAATAAAAATAAAAATTTATTAAAAATAAGTTAATATAAATAATAAAACTGCACTCTTTACTCATGTAACAACAAAAGCTTTGCTTATGATTAATAATGGTAAGTTTGATTCAAGTATTGTTAAGTTTCTTAACCAAATAAAACTTTAATAATTTAGAGAGTTGGATTTATAAGACCTAATGGGTAGAGTTCCTCACAACTAGGTCTCTCACAACCCCTAACAAGCTCGTCAAAGGCTCATAGACATTCCATTGTCCACACAAAAGAGACATCTAAGACAATAATTCACCCCAAGGGCTTGGCAATGGAACTAAATAATTTAATGAATCTTTAATAAAAATCAGCATGTCCCAAGAAAAACCTCACATTCTTGACACACCTAGGGTAGGCAACTTTTGAATGAGTTATATTTTAGACATATCTACCTCAATCCTCTTAGATGATATTATGTGGCCTACTTGAATGACCATAAAATGGTATTTCTCCCAATTAAATATTACATGACTCTTCTTATACCTTTTAAGCACTTTCTTCAAATTTTTTGAACACTTATCAAATGTATCCCCATAAATAGAAAAATCAGTAATAAAAACCTCCAAAAACTTCTTCACCATGTCATTATAGATACTCATAACATGCCTTTGGAAAGTGGTTGGTGTATTGTTCAATCCAAAAGGCAATCTCCTATAAGCATAGGTTCCAAATAGACATGTGAAAGTGATTTTCTCTTGATCTTCTAAGGCAATTTCTATTTGATTGCACTAAAAATACCAATCAAGAAAGCAATAGAAGGACTTACTCGCCACTCTTTCTCTAGGACTTGATTCAAGAAGGGAAGGGAAAGTGGTCTATCTGATTCACAACATTCAATCTCCTATGGTCAATACATATGCATCGTCTGATCTGAGTTTGAGTAGGTACGAGTTCGTTGTTCTCATTTTTCATGACCATGACTTGGAATTGCTTTAGAACCACTTAGGTAGGACTTTACTACTTAGAAGTAGAATTTGAAATATAATTACCGCATCAAGAAGTTCAAAACCTCTCCCTTGACCACTTCATGTTAGGATACAACTTTCTTTGCATTCTTTTAACCAATTCTATCTCCTCTTTTAAGTAAATGTGACATACAAAAAGGTTAATCTTGTGAAAGTCAACTATGGTTCATCCTAATATTCTTCTATATTCTCTCAATACTTGAATCAATCTCTCCTCTTAAACCTAAGACAAATTAGATGAATTTGCCAACACTTTTGTTTTTTATTGATATATTTTTAAATCACAAGGTACAAATAAATAGGAAAAACTTGTAATCCTAATCTTTGGCAATACAAAAAATTTTTGGCAAAGATCGTGGACATCCCTTAATTAGGGCGATTCTATATTTATGTTTATAGCTATATCTTTCCTAAGTTGGTTTCTGACAGCTCACGCCAACACTCTCCCTCAAGTTGATGCATACAGATGTCTCATGCACAACTTGTTGAGTGAGTTGTGAAATTTCTTTGTTTGATATCGCTTTTGTGAGTATGTCTGCTAGTTGGTTTTTAGACTTCACAAATGGAAATCGAATTATTTTTGCTTCAAGATTTTCCTTGATAAAGTATTGATCCACCTCCACATGTTTTGTGTGGTCATGTTGGATTGGGTCTTGAGATATGGCAATGGTAGCTTTGTTGTCACAAAAGATATCTATTTTTGATGTAGCGGCAAAGCCTAGTTCAGTAGGTAATCTCTTGACCCAAAGTAGATCACAAAGCCCTTATGTCATCCCACAGGATTCTGCTTCGACACTTGAAAGTGTTACTACTTTTTACTTCTTGCTTCTCTATGTAACAAGATTCCTGCCAACAAACATAAAATAGCCTACAGTGGATTTTCTATCTGAGATCTTTCCAGCCCAGTCTGCATCCGTATAGCCATTAACTCTTAAATGACCATTTTTTGAGAACTTAAGTCCCTTCTCCCGGCGAGAAGGACTTCAAATATCCTTATATCTGGGTCACAGCATCCATACGATCTTCACTAGGATTATGTATGAATTGGTAAACCACACTTACAGCATATGCAATGTCTAGGCGGGTATGTGAGAGATATATAAGCTTGCCAACTAACCTTTGGTACCTCCATTTGTCTGTTGGCACTTGGTCTGGATATTCTTCAAGTCATGTGATTTGAACAATTGGAGTACTCGTAGGGTTGTACTCTAACATTCCTACCTCAGTTAATAAATCCAACACTTACTTCATTTGGGAAAGAAATATTCGTTGTCTTGATTTGGCAACTTCAATTCCTAGAAAGTACTCGAGTCCTCCCAAATTCTTCATCTCAAATTCAGTGGCTAATTCCTTCTGTAGTTTAGATATTTTTTCTTCATCATCTCCTATGATAATCATGTCATCCACATAAACTATCAATGCAGTTACCTTGCCTAATTTATGCTTCAGGAATAATGTATGGTCTGAGTTGCTTTGCTTGAACTCTTATTTCTTTATTGCCAGACTGATCCGCCCAAACCAAGCTTGTGGTAATTGTTTTAGTCTATATAGTGCTTGTTGCAGTTTGCACATGACTTTAGTGTTAGTGGATGTCGTGTATCCTAGAGGAATGTCCATGCACAGTTCTTCTTTAAGATCGCCATGTAAAAAGGCATTTCTTATATCAAACTGATGAAATAGCTAGTCAAGATTAGCTGTAAGGGATAACAGTATCCTTACAATGCTCAATTTTGCAACTGGTGAAAAAGTTTCTTGGTAGTCTACCCCATGCATTTGTGTATAGCCTTTTGCCACCAATCTTGCTTTGTATCTTTTGACAGTTCCATTTGCCTCGTGTTTGATGGAAAATACCTATTTACACCCTACCGCTTTTTTCTCTTCAAGCAACGGGACTAAAGTCCATGTGTTGTTCTTTAGTAGTGCTTTCATTTCTTCCTTCATTACCTGAGTCCATTTTGGATCAAACAATACTTCTTGAACTCCAGCTAGAATATGACTTTAGGAAAGTACATGCAAAAATGCTTTGAGGGGTTCAGATAGTCTCCTTGTAGATACGTAGTTGGCAATAGGATACTTTGATCTTCGCTCTTCAATATCAAGGGAGTATCTATTTGGTGGCTTGTCACGCTTTTCCTTGAAAGTTAATTTATATCTAGTGGGAGTATCCAAGTCACTTATATTCGAAGATGTGTCAAAAGTGCTTACCTCAGGGATATTTCCAAGAGATGGGTCTATAGGCACTAGAGAAAGGGGGGGAGCTTGGTTCAGTTTCTGAAAGTGTATCATTCCCCAAAAGTATATTATGTTTTGTAAGTCTTGCAGGCTCATTCGATTCTGTAGGCTCAACTGGCCTTGAGCTTCGTACTTCACTCGTCACTATTTCACTGTTTGGCCAATCAAAGTGCAGCCAATTTTGCCAATTTTGCTCTTCATCTTATGTCTCCCCCTAAAGAGAAGAATTGGTGGTCGAGGAAAAGAAAGTGTTATAATCCAGGAAGGTGACATCTATAGTCACAGAAGTGCATTTGGTAGATGGATCATAGCACCTATATCCCTTTTGGTGCATGGCGTAGCCTAAGAAAACACATCAGAAAGCATATGGGACTACTTTGGTTCGTTGTTTCTTGTGAAGATGCAAATAAGCCACACACCTGAGTGCTTGTGGAGGGAGCATTAGGGTCGAGGGTAAGGAGACATGGGACGCCAAAACCTAGAACGAAGTCTTAAAATTTAAGACTTTGGATGGTAGTTTGTTGAGTAAATGCATAACGGTGGATACTGCATCGGACCAATATCAGATTGGCATATGAGCTCCATGTAGTAATGCTCAAGTAATTTTGAGAATATGACGGTTCTTCCGCTCAACTATACCATCTTGTTGAGGAGTTTGAGTACATGATGTCTCATGAATGAGTCCATGGTGCTCGCAATAAGTATGGAAGCGCTGGTGAACATATTCACCATCATTGTCAGAGTGGAGAACTCGTACTTTGGTTGAAAACTGAGTCTGAATCATTGTATGGAATGATTGGAACACATGTAACACTTTGTCTTTATGTTTTAGCAAGTAAACTATGTCATACGAGTACAGTCGTCAACAAAAATAACAAACCAACGAATACCAGAACCAATAGTGAGAGGAAAAGGACCCCATACATCAGAGTGAACTAAAGCAAAAGAGATAGTGCTTTTAGTCATACTCAATGGATAGGGAATACGGTAACTTTTAGCTAAAATGCAAGTATTACATGTAAAATAAAAAATATCTATATTGGAAAAAAGATCAAGTAGTAAATGTTTTATATAACCAAAACTTGGATGCCCCAAAGTCGATGCCATAGCCAGATTTGTCTTTCCCTTCCATCGCTTCGCATATGATGAGCATGACCTATGCTGAAGTCTTCCATGTAATGTAAGCCCCCATTTTAGTACCATGCCCAATTATTTCCTTGGTGAGAATATCCTGAAGAAGACAAAATGTAGGATAAATTAGTACTGCACAATTTAATTCTGTAGTAACCTGACAAATAGAAATTAATCGATGCGAAAGCGATGGTATAAGCAACGTATTTGACAATTGGAGCGAAGGAGAGAGATACACAGATCTAACCCCTATGACTGAGGAGACAACCCCAATGACTGAGGAGACAACCCCATTAGCATTTGCAACACTTGTGCATCACGGTGGAGATGTCGTAGTAAAATTAGTAGCAATGAATGTCATATGGTCCGTGACTTCGGAGTCAAAAAGCCAGGTGCCACAATCAATATCATGAGATGAGGTAACCAAACCAGAACCAAAGTTACCTATGTTGGAGACAAGTCCGACATCCTGAAAAGACTCAGTCTGGGGAACTAAAGATATGTGGGGTTCGACTAAGACCACAGCCGCCTTACCCGTGTTCACATTAGCACCATCTGAGTCCCTCTTTTTCTTTGCTTGCAACTCATACCAGTAATCTGGATAGCCAATTTTTTAAAACAATTCTCACTTGTGTGGCACTGGTTGCCACAATGGGAACATTTTGTTCCATTAGGAACAATTTGAGATTTAGAGGTGGCAATTGACTTCCCAGTGGACTGACTGGAGATAGCAACAGAGAGTGAGGTGGCTAAACTCAATTTCAGCCCCTTGGTGGCCAAAACCGCGCTAGAGACATTGTTGAGGTCGCCGTTGCTCATGACTGCCTGTCTAAGAGCCTTCCTAGAACATGAGCATATGGTTGCTCAATGGAAGGACATAGTCGCATTTGAAGCAAGTCGTTGCGGATGTTATCGAGATGATCATCAAGTCCATCCAAGAAGGCATAGACACGATCTTCTTAGAGTAGATTGTTGTAATGGTTGATATCTGTGGCGCACTCCATCGGATTCAGACACTAGACTGATTTAGTAGTAGGAAATCTGATGAAATTGCCAATGAGTGTCGAATTTGTAGAGTTTATCAACCATCCTTTGACAATGGCATTATCAGTACGCCATTTTCAAAAGGATGGATCTATCTATGGCAGTTATGGACAGTTGCCATTGATATAGCCTAGTTTGTATTTGCCGGAGTGTACATCTTGACAACTTGAGATCATAAGGCGTAGTTGGAGCCATCCAACTTGATGCCGATTAGAGCAATTGGGTTTTCGATAGTCGAGGTCTAGACCTGGGCTTTGGATAAATCTTTGGTCATCTGGTTGGTAAGGGTGGTGAGGATGGACTCGGTATGTGATGGAGAGTTACCGAGGTTGGTGATAACACCGGTGTTGTCTATAGGTTGAAGGCATAGATTAAACAAAGAAAACTAGGGTTTTTTTTAATAGAGGAAGCCAGGGATCGGTTTCTTATTCTGATACCATGTCAACACTTCAGTTTTTAAATCACAAGGTACAAATAAATAGGAAAAACTTACAATCCTAATCTTTGGCAATACAAAAATTTTTGGCAAAGATCATGGTCATCCTTTAATTAGGACGATTCTATATTTATGTTTACAACTATATCTTTCCTAAGTTGGTTTCTGACAGCTTATGCCAATAGAATTAACCAACAATTATGACTCTTCCTCACCTAAAAAGGAATACTTAAGCATACTTGATAGTAGTTTGCTCCCAGGTCTAGGAGGTCTTTCAATGGAAGGCTCGAGTTTAGTCAAAAGACGACTCTAAAGGCTTAAAAATGAGAACCCATCTACCAACAAGCATAACAAAACTAGACCTTCCATTATTCACCACCATTCTCTTCTCCATCATCCGCCAAATTTTCAAAACTCTCACTATGAATTAAGGCTCTTTCTAACAGATCTTTTGTGAATTTTTTGGCAAAATGATTTTGACAAATTTTTTGAACCAAGATTACTTCTCCTACATCCTTAGATTCATTCATTTGTCCCCCACCATAAAAATATTCATCTCCACAGTCATGTTTCCAAATGATTTTAAAACTGTGCTTTGGATTTTGGTTTGGTTTTCACGAAAATATTTTCACGTTTATTTTTCTTAAACGTGAATCTTAAAGTAAATTTTATATCACATCCAATTAATCAAATATATGAATCCACTTAGATTTATAGGTTGAATCAAGATCCTTTATATTGATTTCATAGAACCTAGGAATTTATTCAATAATTTATTCAAAACCCAATCAATTTTTTATTGCTTTTTATTTAAATAGAACAAGTGATTGAACCTAGAAGAACTTTAAGCTTTCAAATTCCTGATTCCTGTGGATTCGACCTCGAACTCATCGAATAAAACTACACCTCATACTCCTACACTTGTGAGATAATCACTGCAAATTATAGACGCTGTCACCTGCCAAAAGTCGTGCGTATGAAATAGGCTTTGGTGTACAGACAGGCTTGTTTTCTTCCTATTATGCACACTAAACTTCTATTGATGTGCGCACAAGGTAACGTTCGTCTTCTAAGCTTCGCAAATACCCTTTTGTCATGCACACCAATGCTTCTCAGATGTGCAAACAAGATCCCTTAGGGCCTGATTGGATAATGCTAAAATTTTAGGGGATAAGTTTTAGAGGAGGTATTATTTTTAGAAGGTTGGCCCACATTGATGTGATGTTTATGGAGGGGAATAACTTTTGACTTGGTTTGGATGTTTTATAAATAAGAAGGGGTGAATGATGAAAAAAATAGTCAAATGACTCTTTTGCCCTTGTAGTGTCCCAAACTTGATTACCCATTAAATTAAATATTAAATTGTAAAACCCACTCCATTTAATTATTTTTTGACAATTTGAAGTTATATTATTTATTTCATTGACAATTTAATTTTTTATAAATTTATTTAAACAATTCTTTTTAAATACGTACTTTTGAATGGTTGGTTATTATCTAATTTTATTTTTAATTATGTTTATTTTGACTTATTGGCCTATCTATTATTTTTTACTAACATTATATTTATTTTGATTAAATTAATGAGGGCTAAAAACTGTCCAAAACTAATAGCCATTCCCCCCCGATAACTTTGGCTAGGATCGAGCGCGCCCAAAAGTTATCCGGGGGAAGACCACGCAAGAGGGAAAGTGAAACCCGGGAGAGGGGAAATTTTGGTTGGCAAATCATGGCAAAGGGTGGGACTCACCCGTATGACCAGGGTGAAATATTTGACACTTGGCTTTCCCCGCATCCAAGCAGGGCCTTAGGTCTTTACTCACCTCCTATTTGAGAAAATGCTCAGTTGAACTTTTAGACTTGGTCCTCCAAAATCTTTTTCTATTGTGCACACCCAATGGTATGAGGTGAGCATGCTAGATCTCTAAGACAATGTTATGCACACAAGGTCGTTTATTCCATATATACGGGGTGGCCAATGCAGCCAATCTCCATCTATTTAATAAAATGCTTAGGTAATCTTCAATTTCTGAGTAAAAAAATGTCTTTCATCATGTGCACGGTTGATGTATTGGCACGCACACGAGATTGCTAAATTGAACTCATGTGCACTATTAGGTTTATTATTTTGATTAATGATAATTAAGAGTCAAATTTTGGTATTGTAAAGTTTTTAAAGTGTCTTGAATCTAGTCTTGCTGGTCAAGTCATTCCTAGGTGCAAAGAAAATTACTTCAAACAGCTTTTGTAATAAGAAAAGAGCTCGAAGGGAGTTCAAGTATTCAACATTCTGGAAAAAGAGCTTGAAGGGAGTTCAAGCACTCAATATTCTGGAAAAAGAGTTCAAAGAGGGTTCGAGCGGTCCACAAGATGTATCATTGACCTAGTTGTATCAGATTATAAAATATGCATTTTCCAACAGCCGCCGGGTTATTTCTCCTATTTGATCGTGAAAAACCCTAAGATACATATTGAGGAAAAACGAGTTTTGGTTAGAAAAAGAACATCGATTAAAACCTTTCATCTTAATGAAGAAAAACATTTTTGAGTTCTAAGAGGTGTTGTTCAAGTTCAAGAATGGGGTCAATCTATAGGCTTGTTTCATTGTGGATTCTAGTAAGTAAGAGAAAAATAGAGTTAGAATGAGGTCTAGTTCTATCTATATTCGGTAAATCTCTTGTAACTTTTTTATATATAGTATATTGATTTTTAGGTTAGTCGTTTATAACTCAAGGTTTACTAAGAAGTGGTTTTAGGGTTTTCTTGTTAAATCTTCTCTCTCTTTGTGGTTAGATTTGATTATTCTTCATAGCGCATTTTTAGTTTTTCATGCACCACTATGGACATTACATGCGTATGCTAGGGGCTCAGATGATTTTTTGTTCCTTGATTGCATATACTTCAAAGTTAGTTTATATTTCCATCTATTTCCTTCAAGATCTATAAAAACTAATCAAAATAAAAGATAAGCTAAACTAATAATAAAATTATACATTAATAAATATTAAACTAGTAAAAATGGATGCAAAACGAAGGACTTACACGCATCTTCAGTGAGCTATCAAAAAGTTTAATTATATCATTTTAAACTTAATAATTTTCACAATGTTTCATTTGAATGATGTGCAAATTTCAAATGAGCATACATCAAGGGGAAGTTTGTTTAATTTTATTCTATATTTGATTTTGTCAAGCAATGACCAAAGGGGGAGATTGTTAAGTTTAATTGGCATGTTCCTCGACCAAGTAGTTGTTGGTAGTTTAGAGAGTTGGATTTATAAGACCTGACAGGATTTGAATTGTATTTAATTTTCTTTATTAAGTTGAGGTCCTAATAGGACTTGGATTAGTTTATCTATTAAAAAGTTTTATTTAGGAGGACATTGTCCTCATTTGTTTAGGATTAAGGTTGATAAGGAAGTTTTCTATGTAGTTGGAAAGTTTAATAATTTAATTCTGTACCCTTAGACATAGGCACTATATGATATCTTAGACTTGGGCTTGGATACAACAAGACGAATGATTTGTAGGGTTTATGGAAGTGGGAAACTAGATATCCCTATTCAATCATATTTAAGATTGGATTCTTTATGTGTTTTATATAAGAGACATTTGTTTTTTTTTTTTTAAGATTCTATAGCATGGTTTAAAGAAAAAAAATATCATATTAATTTATTGTGCTTCAAGGAGACTTTTCTCAAACCAATTAACCAAAATCAACACATTTTTGCTGAAATTTAGATATTTAAGTACCATAGATTTGGTTTGGCTGTGTATTTAGTGTACTATAAATTTAATGATAGCGAGGATTTAATGAATCTTCAGGGATTTGAATATTGTTTTTTTGCTAGATTTGGTACAAGGATTCATGCAAAAAAAAAAAAGGGGAGGCAATCGACAATATAGGTTTGGATTCAAATCTGTCTATGGTGGAGTCTTTGTAACCAAGATTGCATTGTAGTGATAAATTCGACGTTTGTTTTTAGTTTTGATTTTTCCTCAGTTAAAAATCCTGTCTCTTTACTTTATTTTATTATTGTTTGATAGTGATTATTTGGGACATCTAATAGACCGTGTGATTTTTTTCAAATACAGTTATTAATCTTTAAATAGTTTAAACTTTTAAGTGAGATTGTAACTAATACTTTACAAGCCTTTTTTTCAAAACATTTTTCCATTTCAAGTGATTCATGTTGTCAAACGTTGAGATAAGTTTATAGAAGGGTGTTATCTCATTTGTTAAATGACAAGTCTCACGTTAAAACTCACACAGATAGACGTAGAGATGAGTTTATATAAGGGTGTTATCTCATTTCTTCAATGATAAGCTTCATATTAAAACTCACACAAATAGATAAGTGAGATTCATACAACCACAATTGTGCCTAGCATTCACCTTCAACTTATATTGATGAGAACAAATTAACCTGCTGAGTAATTTCACTTAAACTGTATTTAAACCCAAATTTTATCAAGAGAAAAAAAAAAAGAAAATGATAAGGATTTTAAATTCCTTCTCTTTGACAAATTTGAGAAATTAAAAATAAAATTTGAGAAATTAGAAATAACTATATTGAAAAGCTAATAAATTATATTTTAAAATTAGTTCAAATAAAATCGTGTTAGAAATTTTATATTTCTTTCTTTTTTTCTTAATGTTTTTCTTTTCTTTTTTTTTTTTCTCCACAGTCCAAATTCATCTTTAAGGATTGTGGGGGCAGCTAGTGCACTTACACACTGGTGTATAGTCTTGAGCAAGTATCGCCACATGGGTTAAACCACCTAGGAAATTTTTTCAAAATTTTATCATTAAATTATTAAAAATAGATTTGAGATCAAAACTAAGGTTGCGTTTGGTACTTTGAAAAACACTAAAAATTCTTAAAAATTTCTGAAAATCTTTAAAAGTTATTCACTTTTTACCTTACTGCACAAATTACGAACCCACAAATTATCTCAAATTATCTTACTTTATTTCATTTTTTATTATTCCAAACGCTCCTTAAATAAAAATTTTGCACTTTATTTTAAGATCACTTTTAAAAAATAAAATAAAAATCTTAATTAACTTTGTCAAATAGGTATACATACAATGTTTAATAAATGTATAACATTTCATTATTTATTATTACAATTTTAAATATATTAATTTAAAAAGTTCTATAAAAAAGTATTAAAATATATAAAAGGAATAAGAAATTGTGCCTCCATATAAATTCATCGAAAAATAACTAAAGTGGAGAGAAAAATAAGTAATTTTAGCCATTGAATAAAATAGTTAAAAATTTTCAAATTTAAATTATTGAGTTTTCTTATTATATAGATAATACAAAGAGTTTAAAAATGTATGTATCTAAAAGTTTAAATTTTATATACATTAAAATTAAAATTTTAATTTAAATGATTATTTTTAATAAATTTTAAAAGAAAAATTAAGGTCCAAATATCACTTTTTAAAAAAAATAAAAAATTTTAGTTTACTTTATCTAATAAGTATCCAAACAGTGTTTAATAAATATATAAAATCTTATTATTTATTATAAATATTATCACATTTTAAAATATTAATTTAAAATAATATCCATATAGTGTTTAATAAATATGTAAAACTTTTCACATTATTAAACACTGTATGAATTACTTATCAGACAAAATTAATTAAAATTTTTATTTTTAAAAAGTGATATTTAGACTTTAATTTTCTTTAAAATTTATTAAAAATAATCATTTAAATTAAAATTCAATTTAAATGTACATAAAATTTAAATTTTTAAATACATATACTTGTAAACTCTTGTGTCATCTAAATAATACAAAAGTTTAAGAATTTAAATTTAGAAAATTTTCAATTATTGAATTTATTCAATTGCTAAAATTACCTATTTTTCTCTCATACTTTGGTTATCTTTTCGATTAATTTACATGGAGACACACTTTTTTACTTATATTTTTTTAATACTTTCTTATAAAACTTTTTAAATTAATATTTTTAAAATTGTAGTAATATGTATAACAAATAATAAAATTTTACACATTTATTAAATATTGAATGATAACCATTAGATAAAGTTAATTAAGATTTTTTATTTTTATTTTTTAAAAATGATCTTGAAATAAAGTGTAGAATTTTTATTTAGTTTTGATCTCAAATCTATTTTTAAAAATTTAATGGTAAAATTTTGAAAAAATATCCAAGGTGGTTTAACCCATGTGGCAACACTTGCACAGGACCGGCCTCTGTTTGATTAATAAAAATTTAATAAAAATATAATAACAGTATAAAAATTTAATATAAAAGTAACAACTAATAAAACTTAATTAAAAAAATAAAAAAATTAATAAAAATTAATAACTTTTCATCAATTTTTGACCGATCAAAAACCTCAATCACCCGAACCCTTGTAATTTTGGGTTATAGCACAACTCAGCAAACCTTCTTTTATCAAGTCCAAATGTACTCGTTTCGATTTGTGCTTTCAAAGCCTTCAATCACTATCCATCTAATCGAGCTTAAGCAAAAGGGACTTGTCTAGGATCATGACTTTCTAGGTGACAGTGCAAAATCAAAATGAACTGCCCCTTGTAATACAGAGTCCGAGACTGAACAAAGCAGAGAATGGAACTTTTCAATCAGCAGGACTTTGATGTAACTATTTTTAACGTATATAGTCACATCATAATCACTCTTTTATGTATTAGCCTTTTTAACTATTATATATATAGTAAGTACAATTTGGGAACAGAATGAAAACTCACCTTCTTCCAGGGACTATCAAGAGAGAGAGAAAGTAGGGATCTTGTCAGAAACGTGGATTCTGTTCAGGGGGTCCAATTTATTAAAATGTCATTGAAATAACACGCACGTATGATGATTTATCAGAGAGCATGTTTAATTGAAAAAAAAATAAAAAAATATAATAAAAATAACAAAAAAATATGATATAAAGTGATATTTAAAAAAATTTAATTAAAAAAATATAAAAATTAATTAAAGTTAATAACTTTTAATTATTTTTAGTATTGCCAAACAGACTATGAGAAATTCAGTGACTCAATTTACCTAAACCCATAATAAAAAGGTACATTATTTGGAAAAACAGAAAATAAAAACGGAATTGAATAAATAATTAAATTTTAAAGCAGATATGAAACAATTTATAGTTTTAGTGGACACTTGGTTAACCAAAAAAAAAAAAAATATAATAAAAATATAAAGATGTAATGTAAAAATAACATGTAAAAAAATTAATTGAAAAAAATTAATAACTTTTTACAACTTTTAATATTTTTCGTTCTATTAAGCAATCCCTTAATCAATCCAACCTGAACTTGCCCTTCCTGTATAATAAAATGTTTTTAATACACCGATGCACATTGTTTTGATAGAGTAGATTTTTTTTCTTTTTTTTTTTTTCTATAATCACAATAATTTTAAGTTTTTATATTATGTCAAACTTTCTAATAATGGTGTCATATTTTAAAATGCCACTCGTGTAAAAGATAAAAAATAAAAAAACAGATCTATCAAAATTAAACTATTATTATTATTTTTTTTAACTTATAAGTTTTAACCTTGTACAACTTGTTTTAACGTATGGTTAAAGACCAACCTAGCAAGGCTTGATATCAACTCCAATTAATGTGTTATTTGTTACCCCAGAATGCAGTGTGTGTGTATATATATATATATACACACACAAACATACACACATCCATTTAAGGGATATTCGTTTCAGAAGGACCTCTACACAGATACGAGAATAATTATTATATCTTACAAAATGTCAACATATTCTACTCGTAATAATTATGCAGACAAAGCATGTAAAGATCAGCAGTGAGTTGAATGATATCCCTAACCACATCGATAACAACAGTACACCAACCATTCGAAAGAAGGTAAATTGTTCGCGCAGGGAACATATTATTTTATATCACGCACCACCCAGGAGCCATTGGCCTTTTTCCTATTGTTCATATCTTACACTGAATGCCCTCGTATGGCTTTTGCTGTTTCCTGCAGCAACTATGAACGACCAATTAAAAGGAGATAAAAAGTCAGAATAATGACAAGGCAGAAGCCAAGATGGTGAATTTATATCGAATTTAACAAGTACTTCACAAAGATCCAACCCTTCTTCCAACCCACCAAAAAATAATAATAATAATAATAATAAATAAATAAATAAAAAGGGCAGAGGACTGGCAGAGAAAGCCAAAGACCATGAAGGGAATGCCGCTGGCAAAAATTTTGTTTTTGTTCCTCCTACGCACCCCCTCATTACATTCCCCCGAATTATGCATGCTGATGCTAGGGATTACATGACGCAAGACTTGTTACAAAACTTTCAGGTAGCATTGGTATTTATAGATTTGTAATGAAGGGATTTGACACTATTTATTAATGAAGAATGACTCAAAAATAGATTCGATGTGAATTTCAACTTGAAATTGAGAGAATGGACATGATATACATAATGATGGATTTGAAATTGCCGTGTAAAATTAGATATTTGAATTTCTTAAGCATTAGTTATTCAAGTTATACAAAAATCATAACAAAATAGTTATCAATTCCATAATAATAGTAACTGTCCTTGTATTTTCGAAAGGTTCAGTCTCAAATTCATTTATTTGAAATCCATGTTTATCCAAAAAGAGCATAATTTAAATGCAAAGTACAAGCTTCCCACCCCCCCCAAAAAAAAAAACAAAAAAAAAAGGAAAGAAAAAAAAAAAAAAAAACGGCGCGTGCACACAGATTTAATACTAAATATGTCCCAAGGAGTTTGGTCTTGACATATAATTTAGAACAGCATGATGAATATACTCCATTCAAATGACTTCAGGAATTTCTAGGATCATAAATCCATGAAGTATACACTTACAAGAATGATATCACTTGATAAGGATGCATCTTATAGGTGAGCCCTCGGCACCAAGTAACCTCAGAGGCAAGCAATGGACGTCATATATTCCAGGTTGGATATCATTGAGTTTCAGGCCTTCCACAAGAATAATTTCCTGAAGCATTTTTAGCAGCGTCAATAACAATGATACTCTTTTCTATCAAAACGAAAATAACAAATTGTCTTAGATTAGCAACAATAAATCAACAATTGTATATATGATGCAAAAGAGAGATGGTAATATATATATATATATATCAGAAACTTAATTAGAAATCGCAGCAATTGGGACCAATCAATAATCACCTGACCCAGTAAGGGGAGACATGATGCCAATTTATCATGTGAGCATATAGAAACCAAAAAGAAACAAAATAAGTTAAAACTAGTCTAGGTAGATGACCAATATCTCTTATGTAAATTATCAGTCTTCCATCATCTGACCTTATGAGACATAAAATTGATCTAGAAAATGGATTCATTAACTTGCTAAAGAATATTGAAATGGCAATCATTCCACTGTTTTAGGACTATTGGAGAAAAATGGACCATTTTCATCAACTAAAGCATTCTACGATAAATTTAAGCAAATTTATGAGGATTGCAGCTCTCAAACTACAGAGTGGCAAATATCATGAATATAGCAATTATCGCCAATAATTCTATGTATAAGTAACGAGTCAGGATTAATTCAGCAGTTTAGAGTCAAGAAAGTAAATTGTAAAGGAATATCAAAATCGCAGATTAATGAAAATCAAAACCATGCCTGACAGATATAATAGTGACTGAAACAGCTACAAGAAATATTTCAAGGTACAATGAGAAAAGAATTGCCAAAAGTGAAATACAAAAACTGAACACATTTAGAGATATATTTTCTTACCCTGCTTTCTAGGAAAACAAGATGAGACGGAATCAGATCATCAAAGGCAGCAACAGACAAGTAATCAATCCCTGCAAGAAACAGACAGACAGTTCAGTCATCAGTATGACCATTCCTTTCGCAAGTTAATAGAACAGAAACGTAAAATATATCAATCGAGAAAGGTATCCACTAAAATTTTATCACCATGTGAAATTCTAATGTCCACTGTGATGTCCCCTTGAATTTGGATTAACCCATTAAATTTGACAATAGCGGCATAATAATGTAAACATATTACATTTGCATGGAAGTCCACTGGCAAATTCCGTCTCAAAATGATGTGTGAAATATTTAGAAATATCTCATTTCAAAGGAACCGAATACGACCTTGAAATATGAAATAATTTTTTTCTTTTTTCTGAATAATTCCATACAAGTTGATGAACTCCAACATTGAAATACTGCACGGATCTTCCTTAAAACCATTCAAATTCCAGGAAAGTAACAATGTTTTTGAAAGACATTATTCCAAAGGACTATGTACACAGAAAAATTCCAAGATAAGCAAGCTAAATCGAGAATTTAATAAAAAAGTAAAAGATAGGGTTTCTCTCTGGAAATGAGTCACATCACCAAAAAGTAAAAGATGGGTTCTTTTAGTAATTTCATTTTGAACCAGAGAAAAGTGTTCTTTCAGTTGAACAACTAGACCCAGACAGGGAAGAAATTGACAGTGAAGGAGCTCCCACCAGAGAAGAAAATTGTGAAAGATTTCATACCAGAGCAAGATGAGGTTTCTATTATCAAGTGAGGAAAGTGGATCTGTAAAAAGGCCTGAATTGCTCAGAGCCAAGGTGGAGCAGACTATGCGAAGACTCGACAAAGCAGCTAAGCTGAATAGTGGGTTTAGGCTACAGGAGAATATGGCGAAGGGATAGAGAATGCTCATGGTGAGGAGGCTGAAGAATTAGCAGAGTTGGGTGTTGGAGCTTAGAACCTATTCCCTGAAAGGTAAGGTGTGTGAATGTTTGCCAGAAATTGTTTATGACAAAGGCTAGAAGCTTATATCAACATATTGAGAGGGTGATTCTAAAGCTGGTGCCAGATCTAACAGAGTTGGAGTGAGGTTGTATCTTCAGGCTGCTAATGGCCTGACGGAGACCCCCGAGGGTTAGCTCAGCGGTCGACGGATAACCCCCATAGGGCGTAAGCCCAGAGACGGGGGTTCGAATCCCGCTGAGTGCGCCTTCGACTTAAATGGGAAATGCCTTGGGCCGGGCCGCTTCCCCCCCCCCCCCCGGGTTTACCCACCGATTATGCGGACCGTTGAGGTCTATAATAAACCGATGGGGTTTCGGGTTAACAAAAAAAAAAAAAAAATGGCCTGAGGAATGAAGCGACACCAATAAAGAAGGTGGAGGAGGAAAGGGTGTTGTCAGTTCAAGAGGATTTCTGAGCTAAAAAACTAAGAGCTTTGCGGAGGAGCTCCGTGAGAAGATTGGGAGAGCGCTG
Source organism: Vitellaria paradoxa (assembly GCA_019916065.1). Lineage (NCBI taxonomy): Eukaryota > Viridiplantae > Streptophyta > Magnoliopsida > Ericales > Sapotaceae > Vitellaria > Vitellaria paradoxa. The sequence continues at coordinate 36,242,776 of CM034238.1, forward strand.
AGTACAATTGGGAGTAGTGAAGATGAAGAAGCTGAGTGGAGATTGCTTTCTGTTCATCTTGCAGTTGGAAAAAGTGGTAGAAAAGTTTAGATTGCAGTGTAGGGTCTACAAGGTAAGCCCATTATTCCCGGATTATTGGGAGGGATGTGGTAATTGCTCGAGACAAGGATGGGAGGCAAAGAAGAGGTGGGTATGAGCAATAGGTCTACCTCTTCATCTTTGGAGTGATGAGAACTACAAAGATGTTGGGACAATTTGTGGTAGTTTTGCAGGGTGGACAAAGAAACAAAGCAGAGGAAAACTCTCAAGTGAGCAAGGATCAGAGTTCGGGGCAATGGGCAAGGCATTCCAGCATCGGTGCAATTGTGATAGTTTTGCAGGGGTGGACAAAGAAACAAAACAAAGGAAAAATCCCAGGTAGACAGGGATAAAAGTTCACGGGAATGGGCAAGGCATTCTAGCATCGGTACAATTCGAGGCGGGAGATTGGAGTTTTGTAGTGCCAATTTGGATAGAAGTGAAGCCCTTTGTTGAATTCAAAAAAAAGGAAGGAGAAACTAGAGTTTCATAGGGGGTTAGAGATGACAAAGATGGAGGCACATGGGTCAAAGCGGAAGTGTGCGAAGGCAAAAGGAAGGCAAAGGAAACAGCTAGCATCAAGCAAGGGGCACATCACGTGCAAAAGCTCATGCAGACAGAGATGCTCATGCAGCCAGAGATATTTTTAAAAGTGGACTTGGGTAGGGTTTGTTCGTTGGGCTAGTCGATATCAACTGGGGTGATTCGGCCTGATCTGCGGACTAATATATCGGAGTTGGGCTTCAGTAATACAGTTCGGCCTTTGGCAGTGGAAATGGGAACAAACATCCTTGAGAGGTTAAGTAATGGGGAAGGAGTTGGATTGGATATGGTAGAGAAGATAAAACCTGGACTAACTCCACTAAGACCAACATAGAAGAAGCCCAATCCCAAAGTCTAGAGCAAGCAAAGCTCGAAGTCAAAGAGGTCAACTCAAGGAGACCCAAAGACTATTGCTAGCCTAGAGCTAAGAGATCCAGTTTAGGTATGCGCTCTATAAATTTGCTTAATTTTGTGGGGGAAGGCTGGTCCTTTAGTTTGGAGGGTCTAAGGTTTTAGTAAGTATAAGTGGATTCGACTCTGAGGAAGATATTGTGAGAAGAGGAGGCGGGATGGGGTTGATCGATGAATCACCACGAGAAGAGAATTGTGGTAGCTTTCTGGGGGTTGAAGTGCAAAATTTAGAGACTTAGGGAGGGGAGTCAGGACCTGTGGATTGCACGCTGATCATTCTCTAAACTTGTGCTTGATTGATGCTAATTTACTCATTTTTTTTGCAATTTTGGACATAATTACATTACTTTTACAAGAAAATTGCTTGAACTTGATTTCAATTTTTTAAGTGAAATTCATGTTAAGACAGAATTTAGAGATACAACTGAAAGCCAAGCCAAGTGATAGAGAATTGCTAGAAGGGTGAAGAGATGAAAATTTAAAAAAAAAAAAAAAAAAGATGAAAAAAGAAGTTTCTGAGATAATTCAAAAGTGACTTGAACTGAGAAAGGAACCAGAAAAGGCCCCTGCCTCAATCCGTTCAGACGGGATTGAAAGGCACATTCCCACAGAATTGGGTAGATAAGAAAAATTGTCCTTGGAAGAATCTGTTCGAACGACCCATCAACTTCCAGAATTTATGGGCTACTTTCTACATTATTTTAGACAATTCATAGTGGGATTGTAATACATGTATAAATAGATAATTTCAACATGTTTTTGAAAACCCTAATCCCCATTATCATCTTCACATTTTTAAACCCTAGTTCTTGCTTTCTATATAGATAGGAGCTACACCTCATAGCTTAGGCCAAGGATTACGTTTTCAAAATTTTCAAATTTAAGGAAGTGTTTTGTTCATTCAATAAAAAGCTAGTTTATTTCTGTTGATCTTTTCTCTACTTGTGGACGAATGATTTATATATATCACTACTTGTTTCTTAATATTGAGTGAATAGTTGATTTTTTTATCTCAAATATTTATTTAATCCCTTACGAACGAGTGTAGGTGGATTATCAAGACTAAAATTTTATTTTCATCACCTATCTTTGAATGAAAAATATTCCGGATTGAATGTGCAATCGTTGCATATCAATTCAAGTTATAAAAAATTATTGAATGAATTAGCACGAACGTAAAGAAGAAAATGATTTCCAAAAGCCTGAGTTAATCCTCACCACTACTTTTAAACAAACCCTTATTTTCATTCTTTGCTTTGAAATACTATCTTCCATTCACAAATTGCTTTACAACCCTTGAGTTTCGATCTTTAACTAACAAATCCCTAAAAATGATACCTCGTACTTTACCAGATTATTACTATGCTACTTCACCAAATTATTTCCCTAAAAGTAGTTGTCACAAGCCGTTAGCAATTGTCCTTCAAAGGAGGAACGAGGGGGGAAAAGAGGTTATTGTTAGGAGATTGTGCTACAAACGAAAGAAGGTTTCAAATTGGGTACTTCGTAGAATGAAATCTTTTAGGAGTGTGTTAAGGGTGTCCGTTGAGGTGTTTTGAAGAATGGTTTATATAGTTGCCAATAGCGATGGCGAAAACAAGAATCAAGAAGGCAATAATTTCTTTTTTTTTTTTTGGGGGGGGGGGGAGGGGAGGAGGCAAAGTGAGTGTTCGAAAGGAAAGGAGCAACAAAAGGAAGAGAGAACTCAAGAATTTAGATAGTTCAATTAACTACGGAGGAAAGCAAACATCGGAGGGAGACATTATTAGTTATAAATGAAGTCGAAGCTTTTGAGTTGGAAGGTTAGGGGGTTAAATAAGAGGGAGAAGAAAGAGAAAGATTAAGTCGGTATTGAAAGATGAATCCAGAAGTGGTTTGCTTGCATGAAACAAAGATGAAGAATTTGGAGAAAAGAGAGATTAATGGATTCTTTTTTTTTTTTTTTTTTTTTAAGGTGGGGGATGGAGGTATTGCTAATGCAAATCTAAAGATTGTTTTTATTAAGATTTTATTTTAACAAAGACTTTATTTTAAGAATTATTTTGAATAGGATTTTATTCGAGATTTATTTCCTCTGTTATTGTTATTTTTAGTTATTATTTTAGGTGGTTTATTTTGAATAGGAATTCTGATATTGTAATCTTTGATATGATATTATCTTCAGTTATTTTAGAAACTTATTAGCCTATCCAAAGGCTTAAGATTGTTAGGGTTTAATAGACTTGAATTAAAAATTACTGAATCAATTGACTGCATTTGCCTGAGTTTCTCACATCTTGCCTTTTCTTCTTTGGCTTAATTCTTCTCTTTCTTTCTGTTTTTCTATTTTCAATTTCTTGTCCCTCATCAAATATGATATCAAATCAATCCTTAACCATCATCATTCAAATCCCCCGCCTCCCCGCGCGCGCGGGGGGAGGGGGGGTACCACAAGCCTTGGTTACCATATAAACTCAATAATCCTAGCAATTACTTCCTTAAGTGACATTGTCTGGTATATATCACCTTCTTCACCAAGCACCAAAATCGACAAGATTGAGGACATCATCCAATTCCAATGACAACCTCAATCGAGACTAACGACATTATCATCGCAGTCCCTAGACGTCGACATAAGCAGTAGCTTCATGACAACGTCACGACATCCTCGTGAGTTTGATCGACAACCAAACCCTATTCTTACTCTCCCAGCACCAAAAGCACTGCACCAACTTGATTGGGGTCGCTATCGAGATGCCTCCATACCTCCACCAAACACCAAACCAAACCAAACCAAGCCTTTTCCCACTAGGTGGGGTCGACTATATGGATTTGTCAACGCCAATTAGATCTGTTTAGGGCCATATTCTCCAAGAGATCTAGGTAAGCCAGGTTATGTTTAATAGTCTCTTTCCAAGCGACCATGAGGAGCTTCATATGGTACTAGCAAGCCTCATTGACCAAGCCACCAAATACACCACCAGTCCACTCACTCCCTCACGCCGCCATATCTGTGACAAGTAAGATCCACTCTTGGTGATCTCTCCTTGCGTGTGACTGCATGCCAACCCAAGACCACCACTGGCTACCACCAACTTGTGAACCTTCCAACACCAATCAAAGCTCCGACGAGGCTCTGGCAAACTCTAGGACACTCCGTTAGTCTTTTCGAGCTAAATCTTGCAACCAAGTACCATGAATCCTTGCCTGTTTGATGCATTTGATCAATAATCAACTCAGTTCAATTCTTATAACTCAAACCATCATAAAAAGAAGGAACGATAAGAAGTATTACAAGCATGAGCAAATTAATTTGTTAGACTAATGAAATTGCCTTACGCAAAGGCAACTATTTGGCTCCTGAATATATCACTGAATTTGATGATTTTAGGATGAGATGCCCTATAATTCAAGATGAAAACATAACTTTGAGCCAGTATAGTCAAGGCCTGCAAGACTATCTTAGGAGAGAACTTTTTTTCCGGGGTATTACCACTATTAACTATGCTTATACTTTTGTCCAAGAATATGAGTTGCTCACTGGGAACCTACTGGATTGAGTAAAAGCAACATTATTCCTCAAACAACTATTTATGAAACCAAGAGTTCTCTTCAAAATCGAAAATAAAGTATATTCTCCACTCTTTAGTACCCCATCGCTTAGTGATAGAATTAAAGGAACTATGATTGAAGCAATGGGCAAGCATGATTCATTTATTGAAGAACATGTGCGAGAGTTAGATGAGGACAAACTATAAATATCGGTTTATAAACCTAACCTTGAGGATTTTGAAGATGAATTTGGTAATTTGATTGATGAGCCTTGCATCGTTACATCATTTAATGAGGGACATATTGAAGTGTAGACTTCTAAGCCTACCTCTAAAATGATTACTTCTTTGGATGATATGGAGTCTAACGGCACAATACCACCCACGGATGCTATTAAGATTACTGATATTCTTGAGATTGATTATTAGATTATTACAGATATTGATAGTAGTTTCACTGTCATCCCTACTTGTGTTGTGCCATCTCCTCAGATGAAATTTGTGCTTCATCCTCATAGTGTCTCTTGGGATTTTGTCCCCCTCATTGAAGTGCCTTGTCAACAGTTTAATCGAGTTTTATTGGCATTCTTTCAGATTCAATAAGATCTCCTACCAAAATTTACATTTTTCCATCTCGGGAAAATTGGTGGGGACACCAAGTTCCAACATCCCCTTACGCAAGTGCATGAGTTTCGGGAATAGCTTAAACATCCACTTTGATCGTGGTTCGAAAGTTGAAGGCAGAGCTCATGATTTTAACTCACTAGAGTCGAGTTTTTCTTAATTGGGGAGAATGATACAAATCCAAAGATTATTTTATTTATGATACAAATCCAAAGATTATTTTATTTTTATTAAGACTTTATTTTAGGAAAGATTTTATTTTTCGATTTAATTTGAATAGGATTTTATTATAGATTTATTTCCTTTGTTATTATTGTTTTATTTATTATTTTAAGTAGTTTACTTTGAGTAGAAATCCTGATATCGTAATCTTTGATATGATTATTATCTTCAATTGTTTTAGGGATTTACTAGCCCATTTAAAGGATTGAAATTGTTAAGGTATAATATACTTGAATTGAAAATTATTGAATTAATTGGTTGTGTTTACCTGAGTTTCTCTCTTATCTCGTTTCTTCTTCTTTGGCTTAATTCTTTTCTATTTTTTTCCCTTTCTTTGCTTTTTCAATTTCTAGTCCCGCATCAATTACCAACCCCAAAAGGATGTCAAGGGGTATATTGTGAGGAGTGTGGGAAATTAGCTATGGAAGGCAGTGAGGTGGGTAGCTTCTTAGTCAGCTATTTATTCAAATGTGAAGACAAAGGGCTAGAGTGGACTTTTGCTAGCGTATATGGGCAAATTGATAGAACAGCAAAATACGAGTTTTTGGCAAAGGTGGAGGTTGTAGCGTTTAGGTGGGAAGTTCATGGTGTGTATGTTGAGATTTCAATCTAGTGAAATTTCCATCAGAAAGAATGGGTTGCAAATCTACATCAGCTAACATGCAAAGGTTCTCGAAATTATAAAAAGGCCAGGGCTTATTGACCTGCCTGTAATTGGAGGGACCTTCAACTATGGTTCAAAGTATTGTCCGATATGGCCGATATCTCGGAGTTTCGTATTGGTATCGAGAAATGCCACGCTGAGATTTCAGTCTGCTTCAAAGAAAATTGTCGATGGCTTCAACTCATCTTATCTCGGACGAGACTTGCGGAAATTCGGCGATACACCGATATGCAGAGATACAACGGTGAGATATCAACGCAAGGGACTATCTCATCGAGACACCCAAAAAAAAATTGACAATAGGGATCTAACCTTCAATACTTCAGATATGGACTCCCAAATCACAATCGCAACCTCAACTCGCTTCACATCTGAATGAGAGAGACATCTAACATTTGTAATCAAGTCACTGGTGTGTGTGGGGGTCCATAGATTGACCTTCGTAAATCATCGTTGCGTGCTTGTAGTCTCATCTTTGCAATTTCCACATCGCGATACCGTCGCAGGCTCATCGCTATCCGACCATCACTATCACTACAACCTCATCACTGTCGTCGCAGAATCATTGTGGCATCGTAGTTTCGAAATCAAACCCCCCGTCCCATCTCTCTCTCTTAAACAGTGTACATTGGCTAAGCATCTCTCTCTATTTTGTTTTTTTTTTTTTTTTTTTCATTTCTTTTTCTTTCTTTTTTTTTTTTAAATGGTTGAGAATTGAATGGACATATATTGGAAAAAATCAATACACTTTAAGGAGTTTATTAGATAATATACTTTTGGTATTAAACACACTTGGCATTATTTAATATTTTTATAATTATATTTTTATGGAACATTTTTTTTTTTTTGAAAATGATATTTTTATGGAACATATTATAAAAATAGTGTTGTAACATTTTTTTTATGAATCATATTCTGAATAAAATATATATTATTTTATGTTCTTTTGTATTGTGGCTAAAATTAAAGAAAATATTGACCACATATGATTTATAAATAATGTTAATGTTATTTGTACAAAATTAGCTCGTTCTCATGTTACAAGTATTTTATCTGAGTTTTTATAAAAAAGATACTATATATCTAGTCATGTAATACATTAATTTTATTATTTAGAATTTTTTTAATGATTTTTATGAATTTCTTTAAGCTAAAAAATGCGAAAAATCGTGTATCGCCTGATAGTGCGACGCAACATTGTGACCGCATCAAAAATTCTTGGGCTGATACAAACGTGACTTTAAACCACCACCTTGACCATTGCTGGGAGCAGAGGGATGGGAAGGTTTTTGGTCTCCTAGGAGTGGGAGGATAATTTTGCCAAGATTTGTCAGACGTTATTACCAAAGATGGCCTTAGACCACCTTCTGCTACCATTAGATTTGTGGGAGGGCGGATAGAGGTCCAAAACCTTTTAGATTTGAAAATTTATAGCTTGGGGTAGAAGGGTTTATGCAAAAAGTAAAGATTCTCGCGGTTAGTTATCGAGTTGAAGGGTGTGCAAGCTAGATCTTGATTAAAAAATTACAAATGTTGAAAGAGGACACATTAAATAGAATATAGTGGATGTTGGATGGCTGGAGGAGAACAAAGCAGCTCTTAGAGAGGAATTTAAAGCGATTGATCAAAAGGATGAGAGGAAAAGAGAGGGTTGAGGAAGAAGAAGAAAAGGGAGTACGACAAAGATGGTCTCTGTAGAGAACTCGTGGAGGCAAAAATCGAGGAGGACTTGGCTAAAAGATGGAGATTGAAATGCCAACAGAAGAAACAATTTTGTTACTAAACTGGAAGACACTGGTGGATCAATGGCATCAAATCAAGGAAGTCTTGTTAAATTTTTTACGAAGACTTACATGTACAAGGAAAAATGGAGAACCTAGCAACATGATGTGGAGTTTGTGACTATATCAAGTCAAAGTAGTAATGAGATTGAAAAACCCTTTTTCTGAGGAGGGGAGGGAGGCCTTAAAATCCTTGAGTGGAGAGATGGCCCTGGCGCCAAATAGTTGGATAATGGCCTTTTTGCAATCCAGTTGGACCATAATAAAAGATGTGATGAATTTTGTTTGCGGAATTTCATAAGAAGGGGGTAATTTGTGAGGAGCATTAATGCAACCTTTATTGTGTCATTTCCAAAGAAGAGTGGGGCTATAAATGTTAGCGATTCTAAGCCTATTAGTTAGATGGGAAGCATTTACAAGCTCATAGCAAAGGTTTTGGCAGGTTGGTTGAGGAGAGCATTATCCCCTTTAATTTCAAAAACTATGCCTTTGCAGAGGGAAGACAAATTTTGGATGCAGTTTTAGTGGCAAATGACGTGATTGATTCGAGGCTACGAAGCAAGGAAGTGAGTATAATTTGTAAGCTTGATATGGTGAAGGCTTATGTCTTATGACCATGTTAACTGGGACTTTCTCATCTATTTAATGGGGAGGACGGGATTTGGTGATAAACGTAGGCAAAGAATAAGGTTGTGGGCGTAAACAGTGAAATTCTCAATTTTAGTGAAATGGTGTACCAAAAAGTTTCTTCTTAGCAATAGAAGGCTGCATCAAGGGATCCAATCTCCCCTTTTCTATTTATGTTAGCCATGAAGGCCTTTAGTAAAATAATTGGGAGATCAGTGGTTTCTTGGAAAAGTTCAGTAGAAGGGAGAGCCTAGGAGGATGTGGGGGTGAAAAATTCTCGGATGACTCAATTGTGTTTTGTAGGCTGATCCTATGCAGTTGGAACATTGTATTTTGCTAGGGTTTGAAGCTCTGGCAGGGCTTAAAGTTAATTTAAGAAAGTCGGAGATAATTCCTGTGGGGACGGTGGAGGATTTGGCCATTCTGGCAGCTATGATGGAAGTAGGGTGGATGAGATGCCTCCATCTTATTTGGACAAGCCTTTATGTGCTTAGTATAAGGACAAAGAGAGATTTTTTTTTTTTTTTTGAAAAGGATAAATAAAAATTTTATTTCAAAGAACAGAAATAAGCATCAAGAAATGCTTACAAATACAGTAGAACTAAACAAATTAGCCCAAATCCTAAGATCAGCTCAAAGTATCAAGGAAATTCAAAAAAAAGCATAGATCTAGAGCACTTCCCTCTCTTGCCCAACTATATAAACAGATGAGGAATAAACTCTTTATCTTCAAAACAGTCCTCGAGTCTTCTTCAAATATCCTCCTATTGCGCTCTTTCCAAATTATCCAAAAAAGACAAAATGGAACCAAGTTCCAAGTCTGTTTTGTTTTCTTTGCCAAAGACTGTCCCCACCAAATCAAAAGAAAACTCCCAAGATCTTCCGGGAAGCACAATTGGACTCCAAAACAATTAAGAATCAAGCTCCATAACTATGTCGACCAGGTGCAGTGAAGAAAGAGATGATCAATAGTTTCCTCTTGTCTTAGACACAGAGGGCATCGATTAGCTAAAAGATATCAACGGTTTTGTAGGTTATCTAACGTCAAAATCTCACCTTTAACAACACACCAAGAGAAGAAAGTAACTCGTGTAGGGACTACAATTTTCCAGATCTTCGACCATGGAAAAACATCTTTACTACAACCCTGTAAGGAGGAGGAGAAGGACAAAGAAATATGGGATGGGGTGATAGAAAGATTTTAGAAGAGGTGGTCAAGGTGGAAGCTTCCTCTCTGAAGGGGCAATTTACGTTGATCAAAAGGAGGCTTTATAGCCCGCCTACTTATTTCTTGGCGCTTTTCAAAGCTCTAGCATCGTTGATCAACAAGTCCAAAGAAAAGCAAAGAGATTTTTTGGTGAGGAGGTATGGGAGAGAAAAAGAAACTCCATTTGGCTGCTTGCGATATTACTTCTTTGCAAACCTATGAAGGAAGGGGGGCTAACAGTAAGGAGTCTGAAGACTTTCAGCATAAAATTGCCAGGGAAGCAGTTGTGGAGGTTCATGGGAGAGAGAGAGAAGCTTTGGAGAAAGGTCATTGCAGCCAAATTCTGGGACAAATGGGGGGATGGGTTTCGAGCAGTAATAGTAATTCGCATGGAGTGAGTAATGGAAGAGAACAAGGTAAGAGTGGGACATGTTTAAGAAAAATGTGAGGTGGAAATAAGGAAGGGGTGATAGGGTAAAATTCTAGAGCCACTAGTGGATCTCTAAGGGGAGATTGATGGATTTGTTTCAGGACTCGCATCTCTTGCCTGTTGCTAGAAGTATAGGAGTGGAGGCCTGCATAAGTAGATGGAAGCAAAATAGAGTCTGGAATGTTGGGTCGAGAAGGAACTTGATTGATAGGGAAGTAGAGAGGGTAGCTGCAATGTTGGAACTTTTGGAGATAGCTGTAGTGGGAGGAGGAGAGGACTCAGAGAGTTTGCTTCATTCTAAGAGTGGAAAGTTTGAAGTAAGATCGTACCACAAAGAGATGAGAGGTAGAGGGGTGGTTGACTTCTGGTGGGCTAAGCTTTGGAAAACAGGGATGACCTCGTAAGTGGTTTTTTTGTTTGGTGCACAATCTAGGAGTGCATTCTAACAGTTGATAATCTTACGGGTGAGACTGCGTGCTTGTGACTTGTCGCAACCTATGCAAGAAGGCAGGAGAGTCAATTAGTCATGTACTCATTCATTGCCTGTGATCGCCTCAAGGAAATATTTATTGGAATTTTTGGGGTGCAATGGGTATTTCCAAGAATCTCAAAAGCTTGCTAATTGAGTGGTGGGTTTACATTCCCTGCATCCACAAGAGGAAGGCTTTGAATTTGGTACCGTTTGTGTTTGTTGGCTTGTTTGGAGAAAGAGGAACAAAAGAATATTCCAAGATTCTGAACTTCCTTTGTATAGAGTGAGAAGCTTACTAATGACGACGATGTATAGCTGGGCAGGTTAACATTAGTAAAACTGTTTATTTATTCATCCAAAAAAAAAAAAAGAAAAAGAAAGGATATACAGAAATGGATAAATCACAAGACATGGACTTTAAAATGGAATAATGAGAAGTCCAATATAAAAAAAATTGCAGGAAAGATTGGTGAAATTTCATCCAGAAACCAAACCATGCAGCAAATCCAGTGGTCAAACAATTGGGAAAAATTCACATTACGTTCAAAGGCACAGAAAAGAGAATACTAACAAGAAAATTAATTTACAGAATACAGATGTAAAATCTTTTTCTTTAAGAGCGGGATTGAAAGTGGGAAAGTGGGTGATGTAGTTTATACCATGCAATTTTGAGAACTTTCACTATTTATTATGCAATCATGAATCACAAAAAAACACACTAGTCATGCCTGGTGCAACTTATTGGAAGAACTATTTGAAGATGCAGCACATGTAACATACGAGGTAACTGTAAGTCTCTAGAAAATATGTTTTTTTTTTTTTTGGGGGGGGGTAAATAAGGCTTTATAAATGATTAGCTACAGATTACACATGCCCTACCTATTACAGTCATGGACAGAATCATTAAAGCTTGTATGCAACACATTTTAGATTCTCACCAAGTGATAAAAGCAAAAATGTGGGTGTCCTAGTAACAGTGATGTCAACCAATGACTGCCTGCATAAATGTGTTTGTCTATTTATTCATGGTGTCCTTACCAACGAGTTTGATGTCAGTGTTCTTCACCAACCATTGTGCTCCATCTTTCATGAATCCCACATAGCTTGTATCAAACTCCTTTTTCCACATGAGCCGCCTGAAAATTATATATAACTTAGGTCGCTTGTGAGTCCAGCAAATTTTTCTGCCCTTTAATTCAACTCATTGTGTACATAAGGTGGTGACTAAACATCGAAATATAACAAAAATAAAGTAGAACAACCATTCAGCATAGAAAAAAATAACCAGGGAAGTAACAACTTGCTGTTTATCAAATGTCTTGCGCTCGCTGTTCATCAAAGGTTCTATGGTTGGTTTCTTCATTTTTGCTACTACTAGTAACTCATGATTTTACCATTAATATTGATGAACATCTGATGATGTGACTAGTTCCACAAAGAAGAACATTTCTCCCAAGATGAAAGAAACGATAGGCAATCTCTCTTTTCAGAGCTATCGCATCCCCCAAGCCATGCACCTAATGAACCATAAACCCTACGGCTGTGTTTGGTAACACGAGGGACAGGTACGGTAATGGGAAATAGGAATGGAATTAAAATGAAGTTAAGAGAATTACCATGTTTGGCATGTTAAGGAATAAGAATGGGAATTGTTTATATTTATCTTTCATCATTGTATCACAATTCCTTAAGATGTGGCCTTTTAAGTGGGAACCCATAATTACTTAAGATGCAGAATTTCTAGTTTCGTTCCTAGGTCAAAAAAGCCATACCAAATAGAGGAATTCCCATTACTATTCACTAGTTCAAAGAACCAAACATAGCTTAAGGGATTCTCAATGTTTAATGCAACCTAAGATGCCTAGCTGCCCATATCACCTATAATTTCAAACTTACTCCTAAGTTTTTCTACATGCCTATTTGCCAATATCTTCCTTTCTTTTTTTTTTTTTTTTTTTTTTTTTTTTTTTTTTTTTTTGAGAGGTATAGTTATTTGTCAATATCTATACACAAAAGGAAAACTTGAATCAGAGGCAAACTAACACAAGTAAGACTCTTAAAAGCTGCAAAACATCTGTCATGTATTTACCTGTCACTGTTTAATGTTCGGAAAAGAACGCGACGTACTCCCTTGGGAATATGTAGTGACTCCATAACTTCAGCTGTGAAGTGATATGACATAATTCAGCCAGTTCAACAAACACAGAGAAAACATTAAATAAATATAACCACAGAAAGCCCTGCTAGAACTTGTAAGACTGCACCTTATTCAACAGGTTTTATACGAAAATGGTGTAAATTTGACTCGATTACAGCAATAAATTTCAAATACAAATGCATTTAACATTCTTTAGAATCTTTATTCTTGCAAGACAGCCAAATTGCAAAGTTCCAGCTCCATGTCACAACTTTGCCAAAATATATTACCTAAGCTAGTAACAAAATGGAGGAAACAATATGATTAAATAAGAAAACATTCCAAATAAAGTTAAAGGATACAAGAAATGTGAGTTTATCCAAAAGAAATTTACCTGATTTTTAAAAAAAAGGGTAAAAAGAAGAAACACCTTGAAGGGGGCTGGCTATATAAACGGTTGTATACTTATATAAGTTTAGCAACCTTCAAAGCATAAAAAGGCTTGCTACAAGACATGAAGTGAGTCATTTTAGAAAAACAGTCCACAACAAAAAAGACATAATTATGCTTCTTAGGTGTTGTAGGAAGTCCTAACAGAGTCCATACTAACATCCTGCCAAGGACAACCAGGAACAAGGAGGTGAGTATAAGGGCCAATGTTCTGGTTCTTTTGTCTGGCCAAATGACAGGTTCAGCACTGGCTAACTATATTAGCTAAATCACTCTTTAAGCTTGGCTAATAGAATTGGTGCTTAACTTCCTTGTATGTTCTGTGGTATCCAAAATGCCCGCAGAGACCTCCAACATGGGTCTCCCAAACGATGAAATTCCTCATAGAAGTCCTAGGGATACAAAGTCTATTTACTCGAAACAGGTATCTATCTTGAAAACTAAAACCGATGGTGGTATTTAATTGACCACAAAGCAATTAAACAAAGACTTCCTTGTGGTCAGGAAAAGACTCATTTTCTTCTTTAAGTCGCTCAGAGCCGATGATTTTGATGCTTACAATGGACAATAAAGAGACTCATTTGCTCAAAGAATGAGCTACTTGATTCCCAACCCCATTTCAATGTTTAAGGCCAAAAGTATAGGCCTGGATATGCTCAAACCAGCGACTATGCCTATAGTTGAACTTTTTCTGAAAACTAAGGTAATGAAAAAGTTTATGATAAGGGTATAGAACTAGGCCTATCAATGTGGCGAATTTTGTCCAGATCCAACCTGGATCAGATCTAGTTATATTAAACTAGATCTACCCAATTAAATACGTGACCCAACGGATTTAGATCTGTTAGGTTCAAGAGTTCAAGAACTAATGGATCTGGAGGATCTCTCAGACCCCTTATTTTTTAAAAAAAAAATATTTAAAAATAGAAGTTTTAAGCAATTTCTGATTTGGAAAAAGAGGAATGATTCTAGCAGCTTGAAGGTGGATTTTGGATGTTCTAGCAAAGCCTAAAGCATGGACATTAGCAATAATCTTTGCAACATCCTGTTGAACAGCCCAAGGGAGATTATGAAAAGCAGCTAGGGCTTGTTCAGTTTGTTTTTGAACATTTGAAAATGTATATGAACCTGAACCCGAGAAAGCCGGCGTGACCTCAGGCAAGACAGCCATGGATGAAAACAAGGCATGAACCAACTGGAGGTGGATCGGAAATAGAAGAAATGGGGAGATTAATGCCGGAAACAACCGTGGTGTACCAGAAATTGCAGGGAAGCCATGAACGTCACCCAAATTAGAATAAGGAGGTGTTGGAAAAATCTCATGGCTGCTGTTTATTTTATTTTAATATATAAAATATATTTTGAATAAAATATATTTTTTATTTTTATGAAAATTACTTCAGATTCATTGGATATATGAATCTGGACTAAATCTTATAAATCAGATCCAATTATTTTTGGATTTAGATTGGATCCATTACAATTGGATCTGAATCTAACAGATCTTATCCAAATCAGATCCAGCTCCGCGCCATTGACAGACCTATATAGAACAAAATCTTTGGGAAGCAATTAATGATGCCAATGGCATAAACCCTGCAGAACAACAAAAAACTCCTTATCATAGGTAAAATGCCTTCCCTCAAAGTCATTCAATTTCTCCCTAAAATAAGCAATGGGGTGATGATCCTAACTAAGAACTCCACCAATGCCTAAGCTTGAAGCATCACACTCGAATTCACACTTCAAAAAAGTTAATGCATAACAAGGGCTTCTATAATTCTTTCTTTTTTTTTTTTTTTCACATTTTCAAAAGCTCTAGCAACTTAGCGAACCAAAGTAACTCTCAATTTTTCATGCAATCAATTAAAGGAGCCATAAGAGTGTCCTTGATGAAACAATGATAAAAAGTCACTTACGCATGAAACCTCCTAACATCATGGACAGATCAAGGTTCAAGCCAATCCACAATAACCTAAACTTTTTGGAGGTTAGCAGAAATGCCCTCAGAGAAAATGATGAAGGCAATATCCAAAAAGAATGCGCACTTACTAATATTGGTATTCAAACTCTCTTTCCTAAGTGTTGGCAAATGTGTGAAAGCTGAGTCCAACATCGGATAAATAGGAAAAAGATTGGACCTTAATATACAATTGGGTGGCTCACCACTTACAAGGCTTAATCTTTTAAGTGGATATGGGTAATTCAATGTATATTGGGTTCATGTTATATGGTGTGGACTCCGTGGATACAACCCAACGAGTTGGGCCTACACGTATGCGAGAAGATCTCAGGCGGATCAAAACACTCAACAAGTGGTATCGAGCCGATGACTGACGATCTTTGGGCGGCTGACTTCACTAAAAAAAAAAAAAATCGATTTAGTTGGCTTGTACGGAGATTCTCAATGGAGCGAGGAAAATCCAAGGAGGCTTACGATGGAACAAGGATGTAGGTGAGCTCGTAGGCTCTCGATGGAGTGAAAAGGGGATGGCTCTTGATCAATAGAGTTATGCGGTGAAAAAATTCAAGATTAAATCAATGTTGGAAAGTTAAAAAATAAAATAAAATAAAAAGAGAGATCGTGGATCACGGGAGAGTCAAGTGGATCAAATCGAAAGAGAGCAAGGCCCAATGCATGGTTCACACATGAGAGGGAGATTGTTGGGAAATGTGTGAAAGTTGAGTTCGACATCAGATAAATATAAAAGAGGTCGGACCTTAGTATACAATTGGATGACTCACCACTTACAAGACTTAGCCTTTTAAGTGAATATGGATCATTCAATGCATATTGGGTTCATGTGATGTGGTATGGACTCCGTTGATACTCACCAATGGGTTGGGCTTATGAGCACGCGAGAAGACCTCAGGCAGATCAGACTCCCAACACTAAGGGTAGAGCATTCTCATGACAGTGCTAAGATTGCACAAGGGCCCAAGTTCTCGTAGAAAAACCCTTTGTGGTGTAACTAACCTACTTCTTGTTGAAGTTTGGCACGCTCAGAAGAGTTCATTCTATAATTAGGTAAGTTTGGAAGGGAAGATCCTAAGATCAAATCTATGGCATGTTGGATATCTCAAAGGGAAAGACATAATGAAACTCTTGAAGTACATTTTGGGCTTCCTCGAGAATATAGAGTTGAGGATCGGAAGAAACTTCCTTAAGGACTAGAGCAAAGACAACTAACTCCTCAAGAATCTCAAATTCAAACTCGCTAAGGCTAATGACATGCAATCCCTATTTCTCCACAACTGGACTTTCTTTGTGTGAAACAATGGGTTTTAAGGGAAGAGGTTAAAGATTAATCATCTTTCTATTGCACACAAAGGAGCAAGAATTTGCTCTTTCTCGAATGGTGACATCCAGGTCAAATAAGCATAGTCGACTTAAAATGAGGTGCCCCACATCCTTGAAAACATCATCACATCAAATGTTATCCTTATATTCGAGGAATTGAATGGGCACAAGACACTGGTCTTTGAGAACTGTTGAAGAATTATCAACTCAAGAAACATCCTATAAGACAAGGTAAGGAATTGGATTTAACCCAAGTCGGGTTACAGTGCCAATAGAAATGCCATTAATGCAACTGTCACTATCAATAATGATCTTACAAGACTTGTCGTTAATTTTGATGAAGATCTGAAAATGACATAACACCGCTAGTCATCAGCTTCCTTAGATTGGGTAAGAATACAATGCATAACTACTAATCAGGGAGTGAAATAGACGTGATGACTCAGGGTAAGGAGGCAACCTAGAAGGATCTTATTAGACTCATCATTGAAATCTTCAAAGTCCTCCAGGTTTGGTTCATAGATTTGTTCCTCCAAATGGTCCTCATCAGTTGATCCCACAGTTTCACTAAGGATTAGGGCTTTCTTGAGGCAATTGGCAAACATATGGCCAAAACCATGGCAATTAAAACATTACACATGGGAGTAATCCCTAGAGCCATCAATGATGTTTTCTTGCCGCAGTAATCAAGAGCAGGTGAGACATTGGAGGGAGGCAATCCTAAA
This sequence comes from Vitellaria paradoxa, assembly GCA_019916065.1. Taxonomy (NCBI): domain Eukaryota; kingdom Viridiplantae; phylum Streptophyta; class Magnoliopsida; order Ericales; family Sapotaceae; genus Vitellaria; species Vitellaria paradoxa. The sequence continues at coordinate 36,259,978 of CM034238.1, forward strand.
ACAAACTTAGGTTTGAAGGATGAAACTTAACCTGGTTAGAAGATGGGCGATTATGGCTATTCAAGTCATTGGAGCTCCTAGTGACCATTTCATGATTCTAAACTAGAGGCTAAGCATGATATATAGTGGTGACACCCCTATAGACTATTTCTATTTGAAAATCAACTAGAAGACCTTGTCTAAACCTGCTTAAAAGCATGGCCTCATCTTCTATCACACTTCATTTCATATGAAGCTTGTCAAATTGAGTTACATATTTAGACACAGATTGGTTGCCCAACTTAAGGTTATTCCACTGGTCTATCATATTGATCTTGTAAAATGGAGGCAAGTATTTCTCTTGATTATGATGCTTCATCTCATCCTGAGTTCTAACAAGAGGCAGATAATGCCTGACAAGAAAATCCTCTACACTCTCCCAATAAAGTTGAGCATTACTGATCAACTTCACACTAGCGTACTCAACCTTCCTATCATCAGTCATGTTGTATTAGTTAAAGAATTGGTCCATGTTACAAAGCCATTGGCTAAAGGCGGATGAGTCAAGGCGACCATCAAAAGTTGGAGCATCCAACTTAATGTTTTTGAAAAGTTGCTCCTCACTGTAAGTAGGGACCTCATTGCCATTAGGAAAATGACAACGATCTCTATCATTAGCCCTAAAACCTTGGTCATGCCTATGGTGCAACCAAACGCATCTCCTAGCACAGCGATGGTCAACTGTGTGTGAATCATCAACATCTGACGAATAGTGGGGTCACTCAAGATTCTCCAACCTAGCAGTAAAATCCCATTTTTCTGGAAAATCCCATTTTTCTAGACCATTAGCGGTTAACTCAACTTGGATAATCATTAATTGATTTTGAAGCCCGACAAACATTTGGGCCACATCTACTGGTTGTACTTCCAGAGGATCCATGCTATTATGTAAAATACTAGGTGTCATAAGACGACAACTAAAATGCATCCAACAGCCAGTGATTATGAAACTTCAGGATCAAGGAACAACTAAGGCTTGTAAGTACTCAAACCCCAAAAACTTCTCTTTTTTTATTTTTATTTTCTTGGGGCCTTGTGCAGATTAGTAACAATCCGAATAAGTGCAACAACTAGAGCTAGGACAGGCTCCCTCCAAACATGCTCCCTCCAAACATCAATTCCTACACTTCGGTCCTAAAACAAACTTAGCTCAACATTTAAGAATGAGGAAAACAATTCAAAAAAATGGACAAGGATAATAATGATTAGTGAAGAAGATTCAATTATGGATCAAAACCTTTTGTGGATTAAAAGAGCGATTTGAGAATTCTTTTAAGGGCACAATATAGCTAAAAATTGATAACTATCAAGGCATAGAACGCTATCCAAGAGGGAAGAAAAGAATGAGTGCACCTTGTTTGGAAGATTAGTCGAAAATGAGTGAACGGGTGTCCTACAAAGTCCAAAATGTGCCCCATGTGTCCTCGAGTATCCTGGGGCTCATCGGAGGATCACCAGCCGATTGTCAAGGTTCGTCAAACAGTGGTGACGTCATATGAGGGAGGCGAGTCTAGTGAAGAGTAACTAGGCCCACCAATTACTGACGCACTCACACACACGAGAAACAAAGCTAGTGAGTGGATCTAACGTGGCTAGATGAAGGTGGAGGTCTACAGGTCTTCATAGTTTGGTCGAAGGAAGTCACCTGCGTTACAAGAGGCTATTAATGGTATCATTTAGGCTCTATGATAGTTGATGGATGTGCAATGGAACTCAACAATCGTTTCGGCTTTGAATAGGTCATGTGTCGATGAGGACGACATTGTTGGGGGTTACCATTGGATCTGTTAGACTCACTAGAGTAAGGCAATGTACATCACGAGGTCTAGATAGCTGCCAACAGTTGGCATGGCATGCGAAGGTTAGGCTGCTATGGCAACTTTCTTCACAGGGTCAAGATGATGATTACGATGGGAGACAATGACGATAGGGCTATGGTTTTCTAGACTGAATTCCAACAGTGATGATAACCACAGAATAGTGATAGTTCAAACTGAAGCAATTTAGGGATTTTAATTATGAATTTCCAGAGTTTAGCTCTAACACCAAGTTCAGCAAAACCAAGAAGAAAAGTTAGCCAAATGAGAAAAGATAATATCCAAGGAAGAAAAGAAGTATTCAAGGAGGGAGAAGATCACAAGGGAGAGAAGAAAAATCAGCTCACAAGCCATTTCATTATCAAAATTATAATATCAGCCATATCAGTAGAATAAACAACCCTACCTTATATAAGCCAATATAAGGTAATCTTGAAGTCGTTTTGAACAAACCAAGAGACATTGATTCCTATGAAAATTACAAATCAGCATAAATCAACACAATAGTAAATACCATGCCATGTATTTGATGACCCATCACACAGCCTAAATAGTACATATACAGGCTTGAATAGATTTCCAAAAAAAAAGTAAATAACAGACAATAACAAAGAGGTAGCAAACTCTTGCCAATTAAAAGATTACCACGATATCAGTGACTATAGATTGAGACTCACAAATGTGTTGTTCCAAGTGATGGAAATCATGGTTATTGTATCTTTTATGATAACAAAAAACATTCATGAGTACATAAAGACATAAAGCATATGAGGTTATCTCTCCCAACCTAGAAAATTCAGGTACTATCCTCAATCGATCTTATCAATTTTTAGGGACATTAAGAGTGCATTGAAGCTCATGCACATACACTCAAAACTCCATCCTATCAATTTTTAGGGACTTCAAGAGTGCACTGAAGCTCATGCACATACACTCAAAATGCTTGCAGGAACTCATAAGTCATAGCCACTACTTGACTCGTGAACTAACTTTGCTGTTTTACTGCTGTGAAAAGTTACAGCTTTCGGGTTAGGATCCCAAAATTCTTCTTAAAGATAAACAATGAATATGAACCACCCAAACTACAGAGCAGGCATAAGGAAAGTGAAAAAATACATGTTTCTAACCAAATGAAAATGCACTTTAAATGGGTACCAGTTATGTTCTTGTCCCTTGGAACATCAACTAACAATGCTGGACCTGTAAAAACAGCAAATTTGAACATCAAATAACATATAAATAAGTAGAATGCATTAAATTCCATAAGAAATAAAAACAAAATGCATCATGAGAAAAAAAGGGAACCACCAAGTACATATGAGTCCTCAAAGGAAGCAAAACAAACAAACAAAAACAAAATGAGATCAAAAGAAAGACTAGGCATCAAAACATCCAAAAAAGCATGTCACCAGGTGTTAGTTTAAATGGCACATGCTGCCAACCCCATGTCCCAGTTGTAACAAGGATGCAAGTGTTATTTACAATGAAAAAGAATATTAACAATAAATGCATAAGTAACAAAGAAGAAAAAGAAGTCCTGAGACAACAACCCCAATACCATTTGCAAATCCTATGAACATTTATGAATTGCAATCTAACAGAAAATGACACTAATCTTTTTAACTCCCAAACATTTTCCCAAAAGAAAAGTATCTCCAAAATCTTTCTTCCCATCTTAGAGTGACTATAATTCACAAGAACATCATTCTAAATTTCGATTCCCTCCTAACGATTTTTTCCACGTATTACTTTCAAGGCTCATTCCCTAGGATGGATTTAAGGGGTGGCAGAGGGAGGCAACAAGTCCCAAGAAATCCTTAGAAGTCTGGTGTAATTTTAACAAAAAAATTGAACCTCAAGGTTCAGCCCCTCCATTTTTTTTTCAAAACTCCTAATAGCCCCCCCCCCCCAACCACCACACCCCACTTCACCCTCAATTTCCATATTTTTAAACCCTTACCCCCCCCAAACATTAAATCTTAGAGACGTCATTTCCACACCCTAAAGCTAATTATAGTAACTTCCACTGCCTCCATTTTAATAGCATTTCTCATTCAACGGAGGAAGTATTATGTTTTCCCCACTACAGGTTTTGGAACCACCTCTTAATTTTGAGGACTTTCAGAGAACATCAAGTTGCTTTAGAACATGCCGAATCTAAATAGTTACTCTCACGCTAGAAATCAGCCCAATTTGATTGACATCAAAAATATCTAATGACCATGCAAACAACACTCTGCTAGTATATATATTAAAGCTGCTAATAAACTTTATAAGTACTTCAAACATATACCCTAATTTCATCAAACACACTACCTTAATAATTCAAATACTTTAATCAAACCAATATCGTAACTGATTTGAGAGAGAGAGAGAGAGAGAGCGTTGTTGGCTGAGTTTATACCATTAAGGACATCAAGATCAAGAGTATCCACATCAAACCCAGCTTCAAAGTAATGATCAAACACATGCCCTGGTGCATCAACATGGGTACCAGCATGAACAGGTAACTTCATGATTGAGAAGTTATAATCCGAACCATTCTTCATACTCAAATGAAGTGATACAACCTCTCCAACTCCCTCAGGGACCCCAGCGGGCGTATCAGGAGTGAACCTATGAGTTATATCAAAAATTCTTCCATTGCCATAAACTTCCCTTCTCAAAGGAACCAATTTCTCACCAGTTCCTCTACAAGCGCATGAATCATCACCATACCCAGATGGATAGGCATCATCATTAGATGATGTCAGTGCCAGAGAGGAATTGGCAATTGCCAGAACCTCAGCGCAAACCACCAAAATCAAAAGAGACCTCATCTTTCTACCCAGCATGTTAACTTCAGAATACAAGACCAACACATTTTATTGATAAGCACAAATTATATGCAAAACAATAAAATATTGGAAGATATTTTCGGGAAAATGTAGGCGTATCTTTTCTCAAGAATCAAAAGATTTTCTGATTTTTGGTCCCACATGAAATAGATGGCAGAGAAATTTGATCACTGGTCCTTCATCGAACGGATAGCATTTGAACAGTCAAAACACCAAAACTATCACATGACAGCGATATACAATTAAAAAAATGAAATCGTGATCGGTGATTGATTACCATTAAGTATCCCAAGGTCAAGAGTGTCGACGTCGAAACCGGCATCGAAGTAGTGATCGAAAACGTGACCAGGAGCATCGACGTGCGTGCCGGTGTGAGTCGGGAGCTTCATCTCCGAGTTATTAGCGAGCGAGCCGTTCTTCATACTCTTCGGAAGCCAAAGAAACTGGCCGACACCGTCTTCGGAGCCCCAAGACGGCATGTCAGGAGTGTACCTGTGGCTGATATCGAAGATTCGGCCGTCATCGTAGACTTCACTTCTCACAGGTATCAGGTCGTCGCCGGCGGAGGGGTTACAGGTGGTGGCGGTGCCACCGCCGTAGGAGGAGGGGTAAGCGGTGTCGGAGGAGCCGAGGGCGATGATTAGGAATGTGAATACCCCGGCGCACCATAGCAGAACCGATGAAGACTTCATTGTCGCTTTGGCGTGGAAGGAGGACTTACCGGGAAGTCAAAACCGAGAGAACAGAGACGATGATGGTTTTTGATACGAGTGATTAACTGCAAAGAAGCCGTAGCCCAGTGGCAGGTCTCCCTTCCTGCTAGGATGATGAGTATGCACGCATGTTCGAGCGCGTCGAAAAATATTGAACCTAAAGAGTTTTTGTGGACAAAAATTGGGGGTAGCATAACCTTTCAAATTTTTACAAAAATTTCTAAAACTTCGGAAAATTGTTAAATTTTTTCAATTAAATTTTATTGTGTATTATTTTTATATCACTTCAATATTAATTTTTGATTTTTTTTAAAATTTTTTTGGAATAATTCTAGACACCCCACTATATACCAACTTAGTTTGGTTATAAATTTTTTTTTTAACTTTTCTTGTAACTTTTTGTTCCGTCTTATATGGTCTTCTTTTCTAAGAAATTTATTTTTATTCTCATAAGTTATAGATTTTAAATGGGTTGATCGTATTCGTAAAAATAAATTTGAAAATTTCTTGTCTATTTAAGTAAAATCTATTCGTTTGGATTAAAAATAAGAAAATTTTTTTATTTTTTTTATTTTTATCAAAAGGAATATGAGTTTTCCATTTTTTTAACAAATACGATTAACACGTCTAAAAACTACAATTTTTAAAAATTTTATTAAATTTTTGTGAAAAAAGTCATACAAGACTTAAAAAATTATAAGAAAAGTTAAAAACAAATTCGTAATCAAACAAAGCATACCCATGCGAATTTTTTTCTATTAAGGGATTTTTTTTTTTTTTTGGTAACAAGATAAATTTTATTGAAGTCATTTTTCATTGTCATTACATTAATTTATAAGAGAGGTAACAATTATACCTAGGTAAGGATTACTCCTTATGAGGATAAATTGTTCAAACATGCTACGCCTGCCATTTTAAAGTCCCGCACCATCCACTTTTTGCTTATGTGGCGATATAGTGTCGAACAAGCCAAATCACACTCGACATAGGTGGGGGCCACCTAATTATCACGTGTCTGTCTATATGTAAAATTCCAATGATAATTAGGTGGGGCCCACCCAGTGGTGACTCCAGGAAAAACATTAAGTCCAGAAAGTAAAAGCATAACTCATTATTAATGTTATATTTACTGTTAGGCTATTAAAATTGTTGGAAAATAAGAGAATAATTCACTATTGCTATTACTTTTACTGAATTACTGTTACTTTTAATGTAAAGCTATTAAGGCTGCTAGAAACTAATAACATAACTCACTATTATTGTTACGTTTACTCTTAAGCTATTAAGACTGCCAGAAAGTAATAACCTAACTCTCTATTACTATTACTTTTATTGCTAAACCATTAAGATTACTGAAAAATAAGAATATAATTCAATATTACTTTTACTTTTACTATTAAACTATTAAGGCTACCGGAAATTAAAAGTATAACTCAATATTGCTGTTAATTTTACTTGGCCACTTTTGTTGAAAAAATATTTGTTATGTTAAATAATGGGTTCACCTATTAATTTCAATGGGTTCACTTTCTCTCTTTCTAAATACATATAACTAGTATATTTAAAAAAAAAAATTCAATCCAGTGGGTTCATGTGGACCCCATGGGACTAATGTAGAACCTTCCCTAGGCCCTTATAAAACATTCTTCTACCTTTCTATCCCAAGCAACATTATCTCTCAACATTCAAAATATAATATAATTTTTATCGAATAATAATTGCTCTTTTAATCAAAACATAAGTATCAAAAAGTTGTTACCCCTTAACTATTAATGGGGTAACAATTACCCCTATAATCTTTCACCCCCAAAATTTTTATCTCACACCAAGCTTGCCCTAACAATAGAGCAAAATTTCGAACTTTTTTTTCTTTAGAATAATGATAACATTTTTAGAAAGATACGGGGAGTTTAAGTCTCCACTTATTTTGATGTAAAATAATTTATATTAAAGGATTTTTTTTATGTATAAAAAGTTTTATAAAAATATTTATTTCTATTTTAATTTTTTTGGTGTTTGATCTAAAAAATTTTTTAGAACTTTTCTCATAAGAAAATACAAAGAAAATAAGAATTTCTCATATATATGACAGACAAAAAACGAAACATCCAACACTAATGTGTCAAGTAGATATATGCACAAGAAAAACAATATATGAAGTCTAATGAGTCCCACAACTAGGCTTCATTATAATGCAGTTAGCCTCTACTCCTGCATTTATGGTTGTTACGGTAACTGTAGGTCTAGCTAATGTGGTAGATAAGTGGGTGAAAATTTCCCATTGAGCGAATGAGCCAAATGATGAGTACAAAAGAAGACCAAGTGCTAAAGATCCATTGCATATTCCAGAGAGGCCAATAACCAAAGTGGAGTAAAGAAGATCAAGGAAGTAATGCTTGAACTTGTTTAAGCTACGTTGGATGAGGCTCTAAATGCAACAAATAAGACAATATACAAGATAGGCTTGAAAGAGGACGAACCAAGATTTGTGCTTGTGATCCAAGCCAATGGGGGCGACCTAGACCACTAAAATAGCAAGGAGTTGGGCTAAGGCTACCATTAGGCCTAGGCTTGAATTAAAGAGGTGAATTGGGATTTTAAAAAGTGTTTTAATTATTGTTTGGGTTTTATTTTATGTTTGAGGCATGTTAGGCTTTAAAACTTACTTTGAGCTTTTAAAGATTGTTTTAATTATATTTTGGATTTTATCTTATGTTTAAGACATGTTTGCGCTTTAAAACTTGCTTTAGCGTTTAAGTTTGGATTTTAAAGTTATGTTTTAAATAGGAATTGGGCTTATGTCAGTCTTTTAATGTTTCTGGGCCAAATTTTGTTAATTAAAATGGCCCCTAGGCATGACTTATTATTAGGACAGATTTGAGCTATTTAATTCGGGCTAGTTATTTAATTAGGGCTAATTTTCTTTGTAAACAATTATAAATTCGGGATTGAGCCATTAATAAGAGATTACAGTATTATTTTGCATTAACGTGAGGTGTGTTTTCCTCTTGTGGTTCAAATAACTTTTGAACTTGTCAAGAATTCGTTTTTGTGGCATTCTTCTATCTTCAACCCAATGCTCTTGATTCAAGAAATCAATGTGTCTTAGTTCTACATTCTTTGATCTTGATATTAGCTTTCTTGAGTTTTGATTCAATTGATCGTGGGTTTGAGGCATTTGACCAAGGGTTCGCATTAGTTTGGTATCAGAGGTTAGCTCTAACATCAAATCGTTCTTCATTCTTGACGTTCTTGGACGGCTAGGGTTCTATCTTCCATCTTTGGTGGGTGGCTAGGGTTCTTGTTCCTTCTCCAATTGGCAGCTAGAACTTCAATAACAAAGAAAGAAGAATAAAAATGAAGAGAAAGACTAGATTACATCTCTTCTATTGGCGCAACAAAACAATTTCGAAATACCATTTAGTTTGTTCTTTAAAATTTAGGAAGTTCAAAAATTCTTCTATATACATTTTAAAAAAAAAAAAAGAGAGAGTTCTTCCTTGCGCGTCAAATCTGAATTTGGTCAATAAAGTTGCAATTCGTTCTAGTTATCGTTTGTTTTAGTTACTTTATTTCGTGTTTAAAAAAAAAGAAATGAAAGAAAGAAAAATCCATGATAACCCTAGTAGCCAAACCCTATTCCTAATCGTAGTTGGATTGGGTCTTTTCTTATTTCTTAGTTTTTTTTAATTCTTGGATAGATTCTTTCCTTTTTACTTTTTGATTCTTACTTCTCATTCTAAATTCTAAAATTTTGCTATCTTAATCCTTGAATTCTTGTTTTCTTAATTCTTGATTCTTGAGTTCTTGATTCTTGAACTCTACAAGATCAAAATTCTTAAATTGATTTGAGCTAGTTCTTTAAAGAACTTGAGAGAAGACAAAGAGTGGAAAAAGGTAAAAGTGAATATCCATTATAGAAAAAGCCAATCAAGAGTGATACACGAGTGATAGTCTTAAGTGTAAACACATGAGAGAGTGTGTGAGGTAATCCTTTTATTACTAACATCTTTGTTATAGGATTAAAATGGCTTCCAAAATTGAATCGGAATATAAGGAGGGGGAACATAACACCTTGTTTGTGCTACAAGCTATGCAATAATAACTTGAGCACATGAATGTTGTGTTTGGAGAGATAAGCAATAAGATGGATAGGCAAGACCGCTTAATTGCATACTTACAAAAGTAATAATCCCAAAAACTTCCTTATGATAGGAGGCAAGTTAGGCGTGAACTTAACCCATTGTTTAAGTATGAAAGGGAGAGTGAACTTGAGCATAAGTTTGAGGGAAATCAAAATTCTGAAGTTGAAATGGGTAGGTTTAAGCCTAAGGGAGATTTGTGAGAAAGAGGTCCTAGAAGGGATAAGAGGAATAGAGATATGGTAGATCGGAATCTTAGGGACATTAAAATGAAAATTCCTTCCTTCCAAGGTAAGAATGATCTTGAAGCATACTTAGAGTGGGAGAAAAAGATGGAGTTGGTTTTTGATTACCATAACTATTTAGATGAGAAGAAAGTGAAGCTTGCTGTGGTTGAATTCATTAATTATGCCATTATTTGGTGGGATCAATTGGTGACTAATAGAAGGAGAAATATGGAGAGGCCTATAAGTACATGGGCTGAATTGAAAGCTCTTATGAGAAGGAGATTTTTGCCAAGCCACTACTATAAGGATCTCTACCAAAAATTGCAAAGTCTTTCACAAGGCTCTAAAAGTGTGGAGGACCACCATAAGGAAATGGAGGTGGCCTTAATTAGAGCCAATGTTGGAGAAAGATAAGGAGGCAACCATTGCTTGATTTTTGAATGGATTGAAAAGAAATATAGCTAATGTGGTGGAAGTATAACACTATGTGGAGTTAGGGGACATGGTAAACATGGCAATAAAGGTGGAAAGTCAACTGAAAAGAAAAGAAGCAGCAAGGTACAATTCCAATTCAAACACTCCTTGGAGACCAAACTGGGGAAAGAATAAAAAAGGAGTCTTTAAAGCTAAACCCGAACCACCTAAGGCTAAGGAAGAAGTGTCCAACAAAGGCAATGGTAATTCAGATTCTTAACCCACTTGCAATAGGGATATTAAATGCTTTAAGTATTTAGGAAAAGGGCATATAGCTTTGCAATGAATAAGAGAATTATGATTATGCTTGATAATGGTGAGGTGAAAATTGAAAGTGGGGAGGACGAGATGCCACCACTTGAAGAAACGAGTGATAAAGAGATTGAGTACCCAGTAGTATGTGAGTCTCTTGTTGCTAGGCGTGTTCTTAATACACAAATCAAGGTAGATGACATAGAGGATTAGAGAGAGAACATCTTCCATACTAGGTGCTATGTTAATAACAAGGTGTATAGTATGATCATAGATGGTGGGAGTTGCACTAATGTGGCTAGTACTACTCTTGTGGAAACCTTGGGGTTACCTACACTCAAACACCCTAAAACCTAAAAATTGCAATGGTTAAATGAATGTGGGAAGGTCAAGGTTAATGTGCAAGTCCTAGTGTCTTTTACCATTGGGAGGTATAAGGATTAGGTGCTTTGTGACGTAGTTCTTATGCATGTTGGCCATCTTTTGTTGGGGAGACCATCGCAATATGATAGAAAGGTGAGACATGATGGATTTCGAAATAGATACAACTTTGTAAACGATGGGAAGTTAGTTACACTTGTATCTTTAACTCCAAAGCAAGTTTATGAGAAAAAAATGAGAATGAAAAGTGCAGAAGATGAAAAAAGAAAATGAGAGACCAAAAATCAAGAGAGAAAAAAAAAAGAGGGAGCCGAGAGTTTAAAGGAAAAGAAAGAGAGTGTGTGTGTGTGACAAAAAAAGTAAGAATAAGAGTGAAGAAAAAATGAGAGAATGTGAGAAAGAAAATAATAAAGAGAGTGTTGAAAGCAAAACAAAGAAAAAAATGAATTTCTATACAAAAGAACGTGATGTCAATAAGGCATTTTTGGCTTACAGGACCATATTTATACTCTTGCACAAAGAAGCTTGCTTTAATACTAACGGAATTAACAGTTGTCTTTCTAGTGTTGCTAGTTCTTTATTGCAGAAATATGATGATGTTTTCCCTAACGATGTTCCTAGTGGATTGCCGCCCATTAGAGGAATTGAGCATCAGATGATTTTTTTTCTTAGAGTTGTGATTTCCAATCGTCTAGCCCATAGGAGTAATCTCGAGGAAACAAAGGAGATTCAGAGGCAAGTTGAAAAGTTAATGGCAAAGGGATATGTGATGGAAAACTTAAGCCCATGTGTAATACCTATGCTTCTAGTACCTGAGAAGGATGGGTCATTGAGGATGTGCGTAGATTATAAAGCTATCAACAACATCGTGTAAAGTATCGTCGTCCCATTCCTAGGTTAGATGATATGCTTAATGAGTTGCATGGGTCTTGTATTTTGACTAAAATTGATTTGAAAAGCAGTTATCATTAAATTAGGATAAGGGAAGGTGGCAAGTAGAAAACAGCATTTAAAACTAAGTATGGATTTTATAAGTGGTTGGTTATGCCATTTGGTCTTAAAAATGCACCTAGCATATTCATGAGATTAATGAACCATATTTTACGTGGATTCATATGTAAGTTTGTAGTTGTATACTTTGATGATATTTTAGTGCACAACAAAAGTTTAGATAAGCATATAGATCATTTAAGAAGGGTGCTTGAGATTTTGAGAAAATAAAAGGTTTGTGCTAACTTTAAAAAGTGTACATTTTGGAAAAAAGTTATTTTTTCTTGAGTTTGTTGTTAGTGCAAAGGGAATAGAGGTTGATGAAGAGAAAGTAAAGGCAATCAAGGAGTGGCCTACGCCTAAAAGCATCACTAAGGTAAGAAGTTTTCAATGTGTAGTTAGTTTCTATAAGCATTTTGTTAAAGATTTTAGCACCATTGCATCACCACTCACCGAGGAAATAAAAAAGTCTGTTAAGTTTCAGTAGGGTAAAGAACAAGATCATGCATCTAATTTAATAAAAGAAAGATTATGTTCCACACTTGTACTAACATTACCTAACTTGAACAAAATCTTTGAGATTGAATCTGATGTCTTAGGAATAGATATTGGAGCTATTTTGATGCAAGATAGATGACTGATTGCCTATTTTAATGAGAAGTTAGGTGGAGCAGTCATGAACTACCCGATATATGACGAAAAGCTTTATGCATTGGTCAAAATCCTTGAGACGTGGTAGCATTACCTATGGCCTCAAGAGTTTGTGATCCACACCGACCATGAGTCTTAGAAACATTTCAAGAGCCAAGGTAAGCTAAACAAGAGGCATGCTAGATGGATGGAGTACATTGAGACATTTCCCCACGTCATAAGGTATAAACAAGGTAAGGAAAAAAGAGTTGCAAATGCATTATCCAAAAAGTATGTACTTCTTACTTCTATGAGTGTTAAATTACTTCGTTTTAAATATGTGAAAGATATATGCCAATGATTTTGATTTTTCTAATGTTTAAATGGCATGCGAAAATGGAGCATTTGGTAAGTTTTGCAAGCATGATGGTTGTTTGTTTAAAGAGAATAAGCTTTGTGTGCCTAACTGTTCAATGCGTGAGTTGTTAGTGTGTGAGGCACATAGTGGGGGATTAGTGGGGCATTTTGGTATTAAGAAGACCTTAGAGGTATAGCATGAGTATTTCTTTTGACATAGAATGAAGAGAGATGTTACTCGCATTTGTAGTAGATACATTACATGTAAAAGGGCCAAGTCTAAGGTTTTACCACATGGGTTGTATACATCTTTACCCACACCTAGTGAGCCGTGGATAGATATTTCTATGGACTTTATTTTAAGGCTACCTAGGTCAAAAAAGAAAAAAGGTTCTATTTTTTTGATAGGATAGATTTAGTAAGATGGCACATTTTATTCCTTGCTATAAAAACAATGATGTCATGAACATAGCTGACTTGTTTTTAGGAAAATAGAGCGACTCCATGGTCTACCTGGGAGTATTGTGTCTGATAGGGATGTTAAGTTCCTTAGCAACTTTTAGAAAGTGTTATGGGCTAAATTGGGCACTAAACTTTTGTCTGCTACTACTCGTCACCCACAAACAGATAGACAGACTGAGGTAGTTAATAGGACTTTAACTCTGGCTTTACGTACTACTATTTATAAGAATTTGAAAACTTGGAGGAGAGTTTGCCATTTATAGAGTTTGCATATAATAAGACTGTGCATTCTACTACTACTTCTTATTTTTCTTTTGAAATTGTTTATGATTTTAATCCACTTACTCCTATGGATTTGATGTCTTTACCTATTAATGATAGGAGTAGCTTAGATGGAAAGAAGAAGGCCAAATTAGTCAAGTCAATCCATGAAAAGGTGTGCCTTCAATTTGAGAAAAAAAATGAGCAGTATGCTTCCTAAGCCAACAAAAGAAGGAGGCGTGTGACATTTGAACCAAGAGATTGGGTTTAGGTTCACTTGAGGAAAGAGAGATTTTAGCCTATTGAAGGACTAAGTTGCATCCTAAAGGAGATAGTCTATTTCAAATCATTGAGAAGATTAATGACAATGCTTACAAATTGGATCTACTAGGTGAGTATAATGTTAGTACTACTTTCAATGTCACTAATCTTTCTCTTTTTGATGTACGTGATAATTCGAGGACAAATCCTTTTAAGGAGAGGAGGAGTGATGAGTACCAAGGAAGACCAAGTGGTAAAGATTTGTTGCATGTTCCGAATGGGCTACTAACCAAAGCTAGAGCAGAGAAGATCACAAAAGCAATGCTTAGGCTTGTTCAAGCTACTTTAGATGAGGCTTTAAATGCAACAAAACAAGATGACATTTAGGATAGGTCTGAAAGAAGAGGAACCAAAATTTGTGTATGTGATCTAAGCTAAGGAGGGCAGCCTAGACCACTAAAACCAACAAAGAGTTAGGCAAAGGCTACTATTCGGCCTAGGCTTGAATTGAAGAGGTCAATTGGGCTTTTAAAGTGTGTTTTAATTATATTTTAGGTTTTATTTTGTGTTTAAGACATGTTAGGCTCTAAAACTTACGTTGGCCTTTAAGCTTGGATTTTAAAGTTATGTTTTAAATAGGAATTGGGCTTATGACAGTGTTTTAATGTTTGTGGGCCAAACTTTGTTAATTAAAATGGCCTATGGGTATGACTTACTATTAGGATAGATTTGGGCTATTTAATTAGGACTAGTTGTTTAATTAGAGCTAGTTTTCTTTGTTAACACTTACAAATTCGGGATTGAGCCATCAATAAGAGATTAGAGTATTATTTTACATTAACTTGAGGTGTGTTTTCCTCTTATTGAACTTGTCAGGAATTCATTTTTGTGGCGTTCTTCTATCTTTAACCCAATGTTCTTGATTCAAGAAATCAATGGGTTTTGGTTCTAGATTTTGTGATCTTGACATTATCTTTCTTCGGTTTTGATTCAATTGATCGCGGGTTTAAGGCATTCGACCATTGGTTTACATCACATGTTCTCTACATAATGTTTTTACACAGGAGGTGGTCTACAACTACCAATAGTTACATCAGTATTTAGGGACAATAAAAGCCAAAGGAGTAGCTGACAATACTGTTGTCTGTTTGTGTGCCCTAATATCAATATTCATGACTATGTGTGTAGTCCTCAATTGTGATGTGCATGAGTGACGAAATCGTAATAGTGGATAAGGTGACAACTGATGGTATAAGTAGCTCAAATGAATGTATATAAGGTGTGGCCTCTACTGATATCAATGGTCCAATTGATGTTAATCTCGACGTTCCTGCTCCTGCTATAACTTTAGCCACCATAGGTCCTCTTTCTATTTATAGCTTCCATAGGTCCTCTTTTTAAAAGTCTATCTTCCCGTTAAAAGTAGTAAATAATGTATGAATGGCACTGCGGATGGTGGTTTCCAAGAGATAAACCTCCTATATGATTTGATAATGAGATATGCCCACCACTAGCTAACTGACCCTTGCCACTGTGTCAACTTACAAATATCAAAATTTGTTTGGAAAGTATAAATAATACAATATTAATATCGATTGATTTACTCTATTAACCGACCCTGAAATGTATTCGGATTCTATCTCTCAATCGCAAGAGAGTGGTCATACTCTTACTCGATGAGAACTGAGGTCATCTCCACAGGGAGGGCTTTGTTAAAAGCTCTACACTTGTTCTCTTAGTTAATAGGTGAACCTAAGTTACTCTAAACGAACTGTGGATTTATAAGATGCTCGAGTATGGTTGGATTTATAAAATAATCTTGGCTTTGAACCAAATCCAGTAATGGGTAGTGGTTTACTCAAACGTGTTTGTAACTCAACCTAATAAACACACATGCACTACTAGGTCAGAAGATATTTCATTAAAACCTAATTCATGGAACTCAAGGTAAGCGAAAGATTTTGAAATTGGTTTCAAACTCACCGGGACATTGAATCGAGCACCTAGTGTGCGTGAGCATCAACTCGTAACCAGGCTTCAATTGTAACACAAGTGAATCGATTTCTTAAGAAAATCTCATGTTTGGTTTTAAGAAAATAGGTTCTAAATCATTGGGCCATTGAATCAAACACTTGGTATACACGAGTGGCCAATCGTGACCGAGCTATGATTATAATATAGGTGATTTGATTTCATGAGAAAACCTAATTTGGGTTTAGAAAAATATATTTCTAACTCACCAGGACATTGAACTAAACACCTGGTGTGCACAAGTGAAAACTTGTAACTAAGTTATGGTATAACACGAGTGAGTTGATTTCAAAGGATCCCTAGCTTACTGCGAGATTCTAATTAGAAATCAAAAGATATTTCATTTAAAAATATTCTTTTACATTTGAGTTCACCAAACTACCACACCACTTTCAATGGCTTGAAGCCAAGAACAACCCTAGCCTAACATGCTTGAACTTCGAAGAGGAAAGTATACTTGCAAACCATCCATTAATGTAAAACGAAAAGCAAACAAAAAAGAAGATATTAAAAACTAAAAAAACGAAAAGAAATATGAGATAAATATGAACTTAAAGCATCGAATTGAAATAATTAAATACGAAGTAATTTACATACGTAAACCATAGAAAACTTCAACTAAACCTAATGCTTGAATCCAAATCTTCAAATCAAACGTAATGAAAACTCAAAGAAAACTATTAGCAAAATAACCCTAGAACTCCTCTGAACGGCTGTATATGTTTCATAATATAGTGGAGATGAAAAACCCTAAAAATGTAATTTATCCGTGCAAATCAACTTGTGTGGTCCGGACCACAGTGTCCTTCATCTTCACTTCATGTTTTGCTTCTGATAGCTTTCTGTCCTTAACTTCTAATGCGATTTTGACCATGAAGATGATAGATTTAGGCTTTGGCTAAAGCATAAAGGTTGTAGCCCTTCGAGTCTTCTTTTTAACCAAAAAGAATCAGGCCATTCAGAGCTATGAACAAAAAGATATGGCTAAAAAACTGATAGGGTGTCCAACTGGAACTTCAAATGTACGCCACTCCAACCATCTTGAACTTCGGACCATTTCCTTATCCTCGGTAGCCATGGTAACTGATTCTATTCCTTGGGATGGCTCTTGGGACATTGAGGAAGTCTTGAAAGTCATTAGATATGCTAGCCTTTTTGTCTTCAAGCTATTTTCTCCATGTGTGCAAGTGTTCAGTGAAATGCCCCAAAAGACACCAAAGCCTATTCTTGCACTTCCTTACTCCGGCTTGCTTTGGCTCATCCTCACTTGCACTCCTAAAACACCAAATTATATCACCTGAAACACACAAATAGTAAGAATGCATGGAAATGAGATAATTAAGCTAAAATCTCACCAGTAACAAGCAAAATTGCATAATTAGCATGCTCAATAGATATAAAATTATGCAATAATGCATACTAATCATCTATAATCAATCACGTAGCAATATAGTTTTGGTAGTTGTGATAGGCTAAGAACCAGTTAAAGTCTTGGTAATAGTTCTAAACCAATGCATATTATGGCCCTCAAATAGCTTCCTGCTCACCACTTTGTTGTGGTTATCTCCCTAGGACTTGATTTGTCCATGGTGAATGCATGTCCAGTCACAACTCTAATGACTTGGTTGGTCTGTAGCATGCAACATTATGCTCATATCGCATATTGAAGGTTCTTCCTGGTGTAAACTAAACTAATGCATCACACAATCAGAATAGGCATCTCCATGATATTGAAACATATAAGTAAAGATCTCGTGTGTTATTTTTCCTTCTCTAAAAGACTATGCTATGAATGATACAACCACATCTTCTTGTATGGGAACCACATCATCATTTGTTCTTTAACTATAACATCTAAAAGGTCTCTATAGTCTTTCAACATTTGTGAGCCAATGTTCATCAACCTGCTACCTACTTTCCCACAAAATACAAACATATTAACTATCCAAAAAGTGAAAACCATTAAAAAGTAAAATAAATTTAGATTATACATGTACTAATACAGGTCTGTTGACCTAAAAAGCAATGCATGTGGTGTATTTTGTGGGGCTGGCAATGCACCATAGGCAGTAGGAAAATGAATCCTAAATAAAGGGGTGCTTCCTTGTGTGAAGCTAGGTGTGGATGAAGTTCTAGCTAGCACTATGAAAATTTCTTCCACGCACCATATTTATAATAGCATGAGTGGGCTTGATATCTTCTTAGCCTATAGTTGTGATACCTGGCACATCTTTTAATAAAAGAAGGCTAACTCGGCTAGCCCCCAATTGTATTGTCTAACCTCCCCAAATCCTCAAGCAAGTTCAAGTACATCAACTTCACATTGAATAGCAAGTGATCCCTAATCAACATTAGTATGTTCATTTCGTATAGATTACCACAATATCAAGAGTAGTAGCATTAGTAAGCATGTGTCTGATGTTCTTCAAGAACTAAGGTAGGTGTATACAACCTCCTTGTATAATCTCTGCTGGCGGAGCAATCCCAAGTAACTATCGGTATAGTTCCAACCAACCACTGCTTGACTAAGAACAATACGTGCCAAAATATGATGTCCATCTATAAGAAAACCCTGTATAATACTAACATCCTGGAAGGTAATAGTGCACTCTCTAATGGGAAAATGAAATATATGTGCCTTAGCACATCATCTCTCAAGCAACATTGCAATGAGTGCATAGTTTAACTGTATAGCACCCACAATGAAAGACCCAAGAAATTTCTTTTTGTTAATTAATGAATTATTCTGTTTTACCCAAATTTAAATTTATTTGTGTGAGACTCTTCGAATTCCAAACCCAAAATTTCTTTGTGCCAAAATTATTTGCTATTTTTCATAACCTTGAATCCATTTAATGAACACACATCTCTAACCTATTGATCCAGGTATCTTGACCCAAATCTATAACTCGCTGTAATTCTTAGTCCACTTTCAAACTTGACTCAAGAGCTGTATGGAAATCATTATCGGTTTTCTTATTCAGGGTGAATTTAACCTTTATAGAACCCAGGCCTACCATGGGCAATGCTTAAGTGGTAAAAGAGTAACATTTGGGGAAGAGGAGATAAGGCATCAACTTTGGAGCAAACCAAATGAGTAATCTTCCATAGGAAAAAAAAAAGAGTTGTTTCTGTATATGTATGTATGTATAATGTAATTGCTTACTTCCAAACATAAATTCTTAATAAACCAATAGTATGAGGAATGGTGAGAGCTACTGATAAGCTAGAAAATGGCATTTTGGCTCTGACCCAAAGTGGTATCCTAAAATCGAGGAGCAGTGGCTAAAGGGTATTAAATATGCTTGGCTACTGCTCATCGAAGATAGTTTTTACTTAGTAGCAAAAAGTTTTTTAGTTACGGCCCATGATTGTAGCCATGTATTAGCTACTAAAAATATGCTATTAGCTATAACATGTATGGGGTGGTCAATAAAGAGGTCCTAGAACCATTAGTTACTGCAGATACGGCTATGGCAAGGACTGTCGCAAATGTTATTACATTAATTTAATTTTACAAATTTTTGGCTATGGCTTTGTGCAGTGGCCAATATAAAAAGTTATATTATTTTGTATATAGTATTGGCTATCGCCCATGGTTGTAGCCAAAAACATTAATTATTTTTAAATTTCAATTTTGTTTGTAATAATATTTTTTTGCCTGTATAATTAACATTACTTTTACACTCAACAACCAATTTTAATTCACACACAATACCTGTAATTCAATATAGGATATAAATTACAATGTACTAATAAAAATGCTTCTGAAAACATTAAAATAAACAAAAATATTACACATAGTATACCATCAAAAAAATTATAATACACAAGCAAAAAAATCATAATAATAACCAAGCGACATCTATAATACAATACCAAAAAAAATGTCATAAATATTATATTGAAAAAACAAACATAACATTTCCAATATAGTACTAATAAAAAAATTAACTTCATATCAATCTTAATCCAAATTTCTAAAATAAAACTAAAACAATGATTAGTTTAATAGGCAAACTAAGCAAAATTAAAAAATGAATGTAATGTGAAATAATATTTAAAAAACTTATGTATAAATTTAGAACACAAAATTAGACAAAGGCATAACTAGAATATTGAGACATCAGTAGATGTGTCATTCATTCCTATACATCACTAGTTGCACAATGAAGTTACATACCAAGTTTCATTAGAATTCGATACTTTTTGCTCGATTTGAGTCACTAACGAAAAAATTAGAAAACTAAAGTTTTAAGTGATAATATGAAACTAGACTTAGACATAACAAACACACCGAAACTCAAATGGACATGCCATTATTCTTACATGTCATTAGTCATACGATGAAGTTACGTGCCAAGTTTCATTAGCATCCGATGTCGTTTGCTCAATTTGAGCGACTAACAAAAAAATTAAAAAACTAAAGTTTTAAGTGAGAGCATGAAATAGACTTGGGTATAACAGGCACATTAGGATATCAGTAGACGCACCGTTTGTTCTTACATGTCACTAGTCACATAATGAAGTTATATGCTGAGTTTCATTAGAACCTAATACTATTTTCTAGAGTTGAGTGACTAACAGGAAATTTAAAAAAAAATTAATTTTAAGTGAAAACGTGAAACTAAACTTGAGTAAGATTTATTTTTTATTTATTTATTTTTTTAGGAGTTAAGAGGCTGATAGTTCATTATTATTATTATTATTATTATTATTATTATTATTATTATTATTTGAGGAGTTGAGAGGCTCATTGTTCATTTTAATGTAAATTTTTGTTTAGTTTCTTCTAAATAAAAAAGATCTTCCACACAAGAAAAACCCATATACAGTGGTAAAAAAGACCTTCTACATAAGAAAGCATAAGTTGATAACAACAGACAAATCAAAGATAAATGTATCTAAGAAATTAGTTGGTTCAAAATGTTCCTAATAAGGACTATATTACCAAACAAGCTGTCTCAGCTAAGCTAGTTGAAAATTTTCAAATGTTGATTTCTTTCTTCTTTTTTTTCTTTTTTCTTTTTTTTTTGTGGGTTAGTTTTAGTTTTTACTTTTATAGTTAATATTTTCCCTACTGACCATATGTGTAAGGTGGTGACTCCTAATCCTAGATAATGATACGTGAGTGGAGTCTCTAATCTTTGGATGGTTGGAAGTAAAATAAGAATCATGGAGAACAAAGAAATTAGTAGTTCATAAGAAAAATAAATTCTAGAAATGTTGGGATAATTCACAATTAGCACAGGGACATAAAGGAAAATGAATGCATTTATATTATTATAAATAAAATAAGAATTGTCTAAAAGAATGTTAGAATATTTTACAATTCCCAATAAGAATTTGGAGATTGCTTATGAGAATATATCTACACAATTACGTGTCAGCATTAAAAATTATTGCCCTACATATACTACAGTTGTATCTTCATTGTAAGATTGTTTTTGAAGCATATAAATCAACCAAGGTCTAGCTTTGAAACAATGTGCATATGTGACTTGATAATACAGACTTCTAGGTTGAAGTAAAATGTATAAAGAAACTCATGGTTAGAGCATCTTGTGTGTTGAATATCTCTTCACATCAACCATGTAGCTAACTTTTAAGTTGTACTGGGGATAACAAACAACATATATGGATAAAGAATATTAGAAATAGTGCATCCACTCTTAACTATATAATAGAATGACATGAAATAAAACTGAAGCATGCAATTCTCATTAGCTTATATGATGGGACATATTTAAGATAAACTTAGTTCATGACTTCTAAACTAGCAATAGCTAGAACATTTGAGTTCTAAACTAGTGGTAGTAGCTCCTCATCTTTTAAGGTTATGTTATCACTCAACTATTTTTTTCTTAACCACTACACCAGTTTTCTCCACCATAACATGTTTAATCACTTTGGCAATTTCTTCTCTCACTTACATCCCATTCTGATTTTTCATCACATCCACACAGACACCAATCTCACTCAATAGTCTAGCATTAACAGGCTGACCAATTATGTTTAGGCCAGGATCGATGACAATGCATATAATGAAAATTCTTTCATTATCCCATGTGAAAACTGAGTGGCTAATCATTATGGAAAACCAAATTTTAAGGTGTTATGGTATGCTTTAGTGGTCATTTTGAAATATTATATGGATACATTATTTTTCTGGTAGGTAATATGGAAATATTTCTAAATATACATGGAGTTTAAAGGAAATGCACCTCGTGGTTGTTGGCATCACAGCCACTATCCTTGCACATGCATAGATCAGGGGAATCAAAGTCATAGGTTTGTTTGTCAAAAGCCACATCAAGGATCCCAATGCAGCAATAGATATATTCAACACCTAAATCATGGAAAAGAAAACAAAACAAGAAAGAAAAATTTTGTTTTAGAATGAAAAAAAAAAAAAAAAAAAAAACTCCACACTAGCAAATCAATTTAAGTCTATTTACTTTAGAATCAACCTAACAATAGGAAATATCATATTATATTCCTAAGTTCTAGTGGAAGATCTAAGAGCCCAAAACTTATCTCCACACAGAAATTACTTTAAATTCTTGTACTACAGAAAAAAATAAAGTAAAAGAAAATCTTATTGGGTACTAAGTAGTCTTATTGTTCTTGCAAACACAACTTGAACATAAAACTTTTGACTAGAACCTATAAACTCCAGATTTTTACATTCTCTTAAAAAAAACAATATATACCTACTTTATCACATACCAATGTATCCAAAAAAGACTAATAACCAAAGTAAAACAGAGGTTAAGGACATCTACATTTTAAACATGCATGGAAGGAATCATACCAAATTTGCATTTGCTTCAAGGCCTTGCCAAATGTAGTCCCAAGTAAATTCTAGACCTCTAGCACCGACTCAAAAAAGTGCTAACCGATGTAGAACATAGTTAGCAAAAGCCTATCAAGTTAGGAGAAAAATTGGGACATGCTGTCAAGAAAGGTGAACATATAGAGCTACCAAGTCCAATGAGCAAAGTAAATACACCAATAGATTTTCATTAGAAGTTCACCAACTCTAATTCTAGTGCCAATTAAAATTACAAATTAGATAAAAAAACTACACATATATGAGGAATTTATAGGAGTAAAAGGAATTTATAGAGTACCTAATATGTATCAAAGTAATAAAAGAGACATAAGTTTGTACAATGGCATTGAATAGGAAGTAATTGTTGTGCTTGCTGAAAGTTGAAGCTTTGGATTGATTTTGGCTTTTGGGAAGCCAATGTGTATTACTAGAAAGAGAGAGATTTATGGGAAACTTGTATGGTTACGAAAATTAAAGAGATGGTGCTATTGGCACAGTGGTTTGCAATAACAATGAGGTGATGGTGGAGCTTTACAGTGGTGATTCTTGGAAGAAGAAGGAGGTGTTAGTGGTTCCTAAAATAAGAGGGAGGTTAGTGGGCGACGCCATAGATTTGGTTTGAGGAGGCGATAGCAACGGTTTGGGAAGGCAGCGATGACAGTCGTGGTGCTCAAAGTTGGCAGTAAATGGCACTATTGCCACTTGCGGTAGTCGCGGTAGTCACGAGAGGAGACGAAAGAGAGGGAAAGATGAAAAAAGGAAAAAGAGTTATTTTCTATAGGAGAGAATTGGAGGTAATTTTGGGAAAGTGCTTCTATCATGAAAAAAAAAATATCTTTACACTCCAAGTGCAAGGTGATCGATAGAGTAATTTAAATTTATAAAAACAGTGAAGTACTAGTCGTACCCATAGGAAAAGGCATTATTAACTCATAATTCTTCTTCTCTTAATTAGTAGGTGTCAATTAAAATTAAAGAAAAATGGTTTGAATTTTAAAAATAAAATCTACCAGGATATTTCGTCAAACCCGTAAAAGGCAATAATTAAATCCAATGCAAAGTGAATTAAAAACTATGACATTAAAGAGACTAAGGACCAAGGGTGAACTTTCCAATCAATATGCAATGAATCAATTTGAGGGCGAACATGTTCTACTTTTATGCATCTAGGCAAAACCATTTTAATGTAGGTTAATTCAAAGAAGTTAAGTCCAGTTGCTAGAATACCTAGGGGAACATAGTATCAATTATACATAGTTTAAAAGATCTAGGCATGTAAGCATTCTAACAAATATCTAACATGCAAACATGCTCTACTTAAGCACTATGCGTGCATGGTATGCAAAATCTAGAAAAACATAGAAACATGAGAGGTTTGTGTGTAAATTACCCAGAGAGACTGTAGTACCCGGTATTTAATTTTAACTATTTATGTGTTATTTTGGGTCAATAAAATATTTAAAATGAAATTGGGTAATTTCTTTTATTTTTCCTTGGGTCGGGTGTGGTCTAAATTGATATTCGGTGAGACAAACTAGGCCAGACCCAGCCTTTCTTTTCCTTTTTCTTTCTTTCTTTTTTTTTCCTTCTCTTTTTTCTTCTTATCTTTTTTGCTTATGTTTTTTTTTTTTAGTCTCCCCCGTGGGTTTGCTAGAGAAACGAGGAAAGAGAGAAGAGAGAGAGAGAGAGAGAGAGAGAGAAAAGAAAAGATAGAGAAAGAGGGATTCAGGAAAGAAAGAAGGTAGACCCGGATAGTTTTCGACGCCGTGAACACTGTGGCAGTGTTCGTTTTGTGTAACTTTGCTCTAGGTGGGAGAAATCGACACCTAAAGGTTAAGTGCCTAAACTAAAATCTCTTCTTTTCTCATTTTCTATTCAGATCTGAGGAAAATGGGACCTATATTTGTGTTCTAGACGTTGTAAGGATCATTTTGGTATATTTATATGCTTGATTTGGTGAAGTTTTGTGAGATGTGTGTATATATATATATATATATACGGGTGTGTATATATATGCGTATATGTGTTGGATTTTTCATACTTTTGAGTTATGATAATTATATAAATAATATATCGAGATTTTAGGATAAACTTCTATATGTTCCTTTTGTGTGGAAGTGATTAAATTTAGACTAACAATGAGAAGTCAGTCTAAAATTGAAAGCAATTCACTAGGCGTTCACTGGAGAAGAAACGGGAAAAGAAAAAGGAAAAAGAAAATAATAGAGGAAATAGCTAGAGATATTACCATTTGGGCCCAAAACTTTTAGATAATCACAAATTGAGCCCCAAAGTTTTAGATAATTACAAAATGACCCCCAATGGTTTAAATAATTATAATGTGGCCCCTAAAGTTTAGAAAAATTGCGATTTTACCTTTAAAGAATTGGGGAGGATAATAATGTTGTCCCTAGAGTTATAGGAAATTATAGTTGATGTTATAGAATTGGAAAAATATTAGAAAAACTGTAAATTTTGAGATTTTAAGGCATGCTTTGTTTTATGTTAATAATTGTGGAAAAGAATTACTATATATGATTAAATCAGACATAATTGATGATGGAATTGTCTGAAACATAATTAATGGCTTAATATAGCATGTCTTGTTAATGTTATGAATTCTTGAAGAGAATTATTATATATGATTGAGCATATCATATGCATTAAAGTTGGGGTAGCATCAGCTGGTCTATGTTGAGGATATTGATTGGCTGAGAGTGCCACATTTATATTGTGATATGCCGAGTCACGGGTTATATATGTAGACTGGGTTCGTGATTTGAGAAAAATGAGATTTTGAGAATACCAGATAATTCCCAGTTGATATATATGACTAAAGATTAATCATTTGGAGTTGGGCATTAATATTAAAGTGAGATATTATGGGATTTTCTCCAGATTGTAGCCAGACCCTGCTTGAGATGAGTGGATGCCTGACTAGGGGTGTAACACGGTTCTCTAGCAGATGAGCCAGTGGGTGTAACACGATTACCCTGAGTCTTACACCAACGGGAGTGTAACACGGTTCCCCATTTGGTTTATATATATATTGAGATAATGTGATTGTTACATTTATTGATGAGATGCAGGGATGATTATATTGATCATAAGTTTGGTCATGAAATAAGAGATATAAAATAGGAACTACGGTGACCTGATTCTCGAGGTGGAATACGTAGGCAGCTTAGGGCAGAATAGCCTGAGTCCAGTCTTTACTATGGGTAAGGTTTGAGTAGACGGAGATTGGATAATTGCATTACATTGCATATGTATTTCATATAATGTTTGCATTGCATAATCTGACATGTGCATTTTATATTATGTTTGGTTGCTATTGTTATGAGTTATATTGTATGTTTAAACATATTCATTAGCACACACTTACATGGTTCTACCTAATGGGCTGGTTAACTTACTCTATCTATATTTCGGGTGATAGGTGACCCGATGAGGTCAGGGAATAGCCACTCAAAGCTGAGTTGAGATTGATAGATTGATCTATTATAGAATTTTGCTTATATTTAGATGTTCGTATTCCCCTTTGTGTGACCTGGGGGTGTGGGTCCCAAAGTCAATTTGTATATGAGATTATATTGTTGTTGATGAGACCTACGTGGCTGTATCTGCCTTAAATTTAGCCACCAGGGTGTGACCTTAAATTTATCATGATTGACGATATTTTATTTATTTCGTATGAGAATGAGGAACGTATTTAGTTGTTCTGATGGTTGTTATTGTATTGAAACTTGACCTTGGCACAGGTTTTTATTTAATTTATTTTGTTCCTATATTTCCATGCCGTCCGTCCCAGACAATTAAGTTAGGAGCGTGACAGAGACATTCTTTCAAACACGTAGTGTGCATTCAATTTCAATACAAGACCTAAATATACATGGCATGAAAAGTCAAGGATAAATTGTATACAAAAATGGGGATTGAAAGAAAAATCAACCAATCAAACATCTAAATATGTAAAAATTGGAATTAAATTGTAAATCGTATACCTTAATTGATTCAAATACATAAACATCTTCAAGTAGCCAATGGTCATTTGCCTTGATCTACTCTAGATGCATAGATTTACAAAGAGAAATAGAAACATACGAAAGAAATTGAAATCCTACGTGAAGATATGAAGAGAACCCTGAAATCATCTCTAATCTACCCTATCTCTATTCTATGTAATGTGTGTATATATATCTCTCCCTCTAATGAAACCCTAAAAATATTTGTAGTCCCCTCATAAAAATATTACAAAAATGCCATTTCAATTTCAGAATTCGATGGGGTCATCCGAACCTTTGTTTGCACAGGCATTTGGAGGGTCTAGTCACACTTAGCTATTCTGTTCTTGTAATAACCTGAATTTTTTTTCTTAATTAAATTGCTTAAGTGTGGTGGTGATACTTGTTATAATAAAAAATCTAGAAAATTGAGGATTTAAAAATTTTTGGAATTGGTTGGAAAGATTTTCGGATTTAATTTCACCCTATGTGGGAGTTTAATGTAGAATTTCTAAATTTTTATCCAAACACTTCCTAGCCCAATTACTTATTTGGTTCAAACCAAGCCCATTAACCCATGGGTCAACCCTTTCTTTGACTCACCTCAACTCACTTCAACTCACTTTATCACTCAATGAGTTGACTCATGAATAGTTGCTCTAAATTATTTCCCGACAACTTCATTTTTCATCTTCCATACACTCTCACCATCTTTCAAAATTAGGTGGCTAATTAGTCAAAAAGAAGACCCTACATTGATGACTTTAAAG
The DNA here is from genome assembly GCA_019916065.1 of Vitellaria paradoxa. Taxonomy (NCBI): domain Eukaryota; kingdom Viridiplantae; phylum Streptophyta; class Magnoliopsida; order Ericales; family Sapotaceae; genus Vitellaria; species Vitellaria paradoxa. The sequence goes on from CM034238.1 coordinate 36,287,461, forward strand.
CATTCTTCCAAATTACTTACCTAGCATGATTTAAACACTTAAAGCATCTTTTAAATAATTTTGTTTAATTTGTCAAAAAGCTAGCATGATTCCCGGATCATGCCACCTCCATACATCTTTCCCAATGCTTTTCTTAAATAATATGGTTAGATAGTCAAAAAGTAAGCATGATTCTTGGATCATGCTACCAATTGTATAGGCATGATCTTACCTTAAGTTGATTTTTTCTCCACCAATAATTTTCTCTACACTCCCTATAAATTGTGTGTCTTCAAAGAGAAGAAAATAAGAGAGAAATAATAATAAATTATTAATTAGTGAGGCTGAAGATTTGGTGTTGCTTGGAGGAAGAAGAAAGGCTTGGAATTTTCTAATTTTGGTGGTGTTCAAAGCTAACTCATTGTTCCTTCTCAGACTTGGTCATTAATATCTTCATTGAGGTAGGATGATGAACCTCCTAAAATATATTTGATGCATTTTCTGGTTTGAAGTGTGAAACTTGATTGTGATAAAAATAAATACCCGTATATTGGGGGTAGGGAAGCCAAAATTTTGACTGATGTAACTCAGTATGCTGACAGCTCTCTATTTGTAACTTCTTATGTGCTTCTAATCTCTAAAACGGTGGAATTAGGCTTCGGCTAAAACATGAAAGTTGTAGCCCTTTCAGTTTTCTTTTCAACCCAAAAAGAATTGCATCAATCCGATTTGTGAGTCAAAAGTTATGCCCAAAATACTGAGCACGTGTAAAACTGTATTTTCTGAACAAACTGAATTCAAAGCTGTTTTTGTACCTTTAGACCTTAGAATTTTGAAAAGTGTAAAACATGAAAGTTGTAGGTCTTGAAGTCTAGTTTCTACAAATATAAAGTTTATAGATATTGGAGTCTTGCTCTATTTTATATGAATTTTCTTTCAAGCTGTTATTCTGCTTAGCTTTAATTGATGCTTGTTTGGATTTGTTTAGAATATTATGTTTGAAGATTTATTTAAATTTCCAATTTCCTTCTGTTAGTTATTGTCATGTTAATAATTTCTATTGATATGAAATTATTTTAAACTAGATATTATGTATTATTTAACACTCTAATATTGATGATAATTGACTTAGATAATCAGTTTCATCATGGATAGTTGGATGACTTATTCAAACTAAAATGCTAGTATTTGATAAAATGCCCAAAAGAAACAATGGACTTGTTCTTTTCTCATTTGGTCTTTCTTAAATGAATTTGATTTATTTTTAGGCATTGTTTTGTCAACCTAGCAAGTTATATAACTATATTTTTATGATTAAGTGAATTTAATGAAACTCATTTAATACCTTCCTAAACATTGGAATAATTCTGTGGATATTTGTGGATATCTTGAAGCCAAAAACCTATGATAAGGGTTTGGTTATAAATAAGATGATGATTGAAAATTTATTTAGATTATTTTGAATAAAATAAAACTTATCAATTTTGCTAAAAATTAAATATAAGTCAAAGAGCTATTTATTTTCTTTATATTCCATAAAATAATAAAATAAAAGGTAAAAGAAGCAAAAACTGAGATTTGCAGCCAATGAGGTTCGAACTTGCGACTTTAAATCGCAATTAGGGTCGCCCACCCACTAAGCTACCAACCTCGGCCTAATTAATATACCATTAGAAATAATTTTATTCTTATCAAATTTGGTACGGTAAACTTGTCAAAACAATTAACTAAAATACTAATTCGTATTCTAAATTTTTTTTACTTGCTACTTGTTAATTTACATATAGTACCTACCTTTGTGATAATGATATTGATGGCTATGTTAAATCTTTGATTTATTGAGAATTTCTATTAAATTATGGATTTAGATAAAGTGCTTAAAAAAAATATATACTGCTTGTGACTGAATAATCCAACTTTTGATTCATCACCCGGGAACATTGCCGGTTGTTATTAAAAATGTCTGATTTCCATACAAGGTACCCTTGGAATGTAAAAGGGTGAAAAGAAATTAAGGCACTCAGTGCTAAAATTATTTTTAGCAATGGGGTGATGGGTGGGTAAAAATGGCCTTTTAGATGAAGATGGGAACATGCATTTTATTTGGGAGATGCTCCCTTCTGACCTGGCCAGTCAGGTAGCCGGTCGCGACGGCTAAGTTTTTGGTAGGTGACACCGTCGGTATGCATTGGATGCTAAGCCCGTAAAGTTACTAGTTCCCAAGGCTGGGGGTAGAGGAGGATAGGAGTATGATTATCTTAGGAGAATTTAGATTAAACTCCTTTAAAAAAAAATTTTACTGTGACTAGCAACCTCTCTTGTTATGTATGAATGATGTGTTGAAATTATTTAATTATATTTAATTCCTCTCAATTAATATTTTATAAAAATATATATATATGTATGAAACCTGTATCGCTACGGGGTTTGATCCCGAGACCTTGAAGATCTAAATCTGAGATCCCTACTACTGCGACACAGACTTCATTGTGGTACACACATCAGTACATCAGTATTTAACTATTTTACATGTAAGTAAAATAGTAGTTACAGTGACGGTTTCAGCGAACCGTTGTGAGTATAATTTACATTATTCAGTTGAGATCTATTGAATTAATTGTTGCATAAATAGTATGCCACCTAAACACATTCACTTAATACAGTGTAGTATTACAACCACTGCATATAGGCACCTAGGAGATTCTGATTACTAGGCTTTAGTAGCTCACCCCTTGTGGGAATATTTTTTTCAGGATATTAAGCACAGGGACACAAAAGATGAGCTGGAAAGAGATTAATTTCTCTTAAATATTCTATCAGAAGAGTTATCTATTTTTTTCTTCTTTCCTGCGCAGAGCTGGAGGACTTTATTTTTGGTCTGTAATAATTGTTGGATGATTGTAATTACTAAGCATAGACCTAATTTGCTTTTATTTAGTATGTAATGTTAATCGCGTGGTTGGGACACTTAGATGGCTCTGTAATATTTTTCTCTATCTTTATTTTGTGCCCTGTAGTTGAAATCCCATCAAATGGTTCAGTTCAATGACTTATGAATATTGTTTGGGATAAACATAGGATTTTGACTATCTTAAATTTTTCTTATGGGTCAACCCCAATTTGGAGGAAAACTTTGGGGTGTGACAGCGTGTTATTATCATCTTATTTTTATACCTAATAAATAAATTCCAAGTCACCCCTGGGCATTCGGTAATGAAAATCCGGGGCGTGACAGTTCTCCATGTCAAGGTCTTTGTTTTTTGTCATGCGAAAGGAAGTACGAACAATGGGCCATCCAGAAAAAGATCCAAATGATCTGTGATATTCTTTTGCTCTTTTTCCTTTATTTTTTACTTTATTCACTCTTTATAATCCAAAAATTCTTTTAAGCACCTGAAAATGGGAAAAATTAATATTTATGAATATTTAACTCATTTTACCCTCTAAATATATATGATTAATCACATTTTAATATGCATAAATTGTGTGATTAATTAGAGGGAATTGATTTTTTATGTGATTAATTTAGGTTTTAGCTTCAACTTATTATAGCCGTAGCCAAATATTAAAGTCGAAATTGCAATGGCTACTATAAAATTATAGTTGTGGCCAAATGGGAAAGCCATAATGTTATTGGCTACTGTTTGGGTACAACTTTTGTTAAGTGGTGGCCAAAGATATTATTTAGCTTCGGTAATGGACCATAACCAAAATCTTAATAATAAAAAGCCTTTTTTCTAGTAGTAGAAAAGAAAAGTTACTGGATGTTTAATTTCCATTCTATCTTTTTCTTTGAGTTCAATTGAGGTTTAATGACATTTTTTAGAATTTGTGCTTGAATGCTAATCAAAATATGATTTTTTTTCACAAAAAGAGAGCAATTTTAACAATTTAATAGGGATTTATATTTAGGTACATGAATAAGGAAAATTAGAAAAGAGTTTGGTTAATTTGGTTAAGAAAAAGTTAATAGATGATATATAAAGTTTACTATTTTTGCATGAATTTTGGAAAACTTGGCTTTTGTTTCCAAATTTGATCTTCCACACACAAATTAGTTGAAATTAATTGTCACGCCCCAGATTTCATAACCCGAATTATGAACATTAATCAAAAGTAAATCACAATGAATATCACAAAATCTAATCAAAGCCATACAACCAACTTGGAGTAGACATAATAATAATAATAATAATAATAATAATAATAATAATAATAATAATAATAATAAAATAACGAAAGCTTTAGTCTCAACTGGGAAATAATGCTCTAACATATAATCAAAATAATATCCTGACTTATCAGACCTTTACAACCATATTGAAACAATATTTGATAAAAAAAATAATATATGACTACTTAAAATTACAAAATAATATCTTAAAAGTAATATCCAAAACAATGTTAGGGCCATTTAAGTATCAGACTCCACACCTAGAACACAATATGTAGGCACGTGAGCACTAAATCTATTTGTGCCCATGATGTACATATAAATAGGTATAACATGCAATATCATGACCTAGCATGCTACTATTATACAATAGATAACAATAATAACTGATAATAATCAATGTATCCTTATATAACAATATCAACATCATAATGTATATCTCAATTTTAGTTAGTTAACTGTTATCCATCATCCCATCAAACTCATGCACACATAAGGTGGATACTCTGCAAGAATATCCTATGATCGCGAGCATAACTTCAAAACCATCCTTGTCTTTTAAGTGCTAACACCCAACAAAAATGATAAAATCAAAATCTCATCGTTTATGAGTCTCAACTCAAGGGTCATGATTAACCAAATCATCGTCATAATTTATAAATCAATATCCAAAGAATATGATTAACTAAGTCAGCATCATTATGTAGGCTACTAATCTACTGAAACGATAACCAAACCCTGCACAGGTTTAGGGATTCTCAACCTAATGATAACCATATACCCTCTTATTTTTAGTATCCTCTATCCCCAAAATCAATATCATATCTCATCATTATTTTCATATTTCTTTTATCATCATCAAAATTATTATCAGTATTACAATCATTGTTGCCACGCAGGTCATCATATCTCGTACCACCTACCACCATGGGCTATAACTTATCTTAAATCATTATTCTTTTATTTCATTTTATCATCATTGAGTTTTATATTTTGAGAATATCATTTTTAAAACCATTTAAAAAAAACTCAAACCAATTTCCTTTGAGAACTCCAATTGTTTTTAAAACATTTCAAAAGACCAGTGGGGGTTCTTTATCATGCACACCCAAGTTGTACCTCAGACACACAGAAAGGCACTTAGAAAAACTGATAGCACGACCCAATGGTGGTGCGCACAGGAGGCATAGGGTGAAAGCGTGCAACAGAGTAACAAAACTTGTGCACACTGGAGGTCCAAAAACTTCTAGATGCAGGGATGATATACGCAATCGCTAACTTTAAATGGGTAAGCCTAATACAAGTTGTCCCTAAAAATTCCAGAGCGATTGTAGTAGTCAATAAGCATAATGAATTGGTACTGATGCATATCCAAATTAGGTGGCATAAGTGTATTAATTACAGAAGACTCAATGCAATTGTAAAGAATGACCACTTCCCACTTTCCTTCCTTGAGCAAGTCTCAGAAAAAGTGGTAGGAAAGGCCTACTATTGTTTCTTAGATGAATATTTGGGCTATAACTAAATTGACGTGGCTCTTGAGGATCAAGAGAAGACCACCTTCACTTTCTTGTTTGAAACTTTTGCTTATAGAAAGATGCCATTTGGGCTATGTAATACACCTGTGACTTTTCAGCACTACGTGATTAGCATCTTTAGTGACTTGGTTGAGCAGTACCTAAAGATCTTTATGGATGACGTTTCAGATTATGGGGAGTCATTTGAAACTTATGTCCAAAATCTTGAAAATGTGCTTAAGTGTTATGAGGACAACAATTTTATGCTCAATTAGGAAAAGTGTAAGGGATTCTGTTGGGGCATATTGTGTCTTCTAAGGGAATTGAGGTAAATAAAATTAAGGTTGAGTTAATTCAAAAACTGCCTGACCTTAGGAATGTCAAGGACATCTGTTCTTTCCTTGGTTATGCTGGTTTCTATCGACGATTCATTAACTCATTCAGTGCCCTCGGTAAATTTTTTTACAGCCTTTTAGTAATCAATGTACCCCTTGAGAGGACTGCACAATATGAGAAGGCTTTCACCACACTAAAACATAAACTGACCACTGCACTTATCATGCAAGTGCCCAACTATTCCTTATCCTTTGAACTCATATGTGATGCTAGTGATTATATAGTAGGTGCAGTTCTGGGGTAAAAGAAAGACAAAAGTCCTTATGTGATCTATTATGAAAGTAAAATATTAAATGAGGCTTAACTAAGAAAGAACTTTTGGCAGTGGTATTCAACATTGATAAGTTTCATTCATATTTGGTTAGGCCTCATATCATCATTTTCATAGATCACACAGCCTTGAAATATTTGCTCATGATTGATATGATGGATCCTCTTACTCTAGGAATTTGATATTGAAATTCGTGATAAAAAAGAAGCAGAGAATGTCGTGGCTAATCGGTTGTCCCAACTTCCCAGATCAGACCTTGCCTATCCTGACCACGCCATTAATGAGACGTTCCCTTATAAGCATCATTTTCATCTTTCCATCGTTGTCTCTCCCTCGGTTTACAGACATTACAAATGACCTAGCCATGGAGCAAATACCTTCTGAGTGCTCTAAATTTGGGCTGAAAAGATTCTTGCGCAATATGCACTCCTTTGTTTTTTAGGGGATGACTATTACCTGTTTAAATACTGCCCTGATGTAATAGGAAGCAAAGAAATCCTAAACTTTTAGTCGAAAGTTAAAGAAAAAAAATCTCATAAATTTTTTTTTTATTCAATCAATAATGAAAATGGCCAATCTCTTACAATATCTAACCTTTATATGGGCTAAAACTAAATAAAATAAAATAAAATAAAATCTTACTAACTAAAGAAACTAAATAAAATTATCTAAGGAAAATAAATAAAATTCTCTTTCCAAAAATCCTTCTTGAATTAACATATCCAATTATATATTGCATTCCCATTGGGAATATTTGAGAGGAAAACAACAATCATGGTCCCCATCACCCTAGTTACCGCGTCATCAGGCCAAATAATGTGTATAAGTCTCCTTAGACTTCTAACAACCTAACTGGCCTCAGAAATTATTTGCAATCACGTCCACATCATTCTACTTACTTAAAAAAATAACTCGTTCTCAAGTTATCTAAGGTTAGATAAAAAATGGAGGGCCATCACGAGCAAGTACCTTCAATGTAATTTTCATTGCTGACAAAATTACATATAATTCTAACTGAGGAATAATCTTTATCTTCACACGTGATAGTGACCTAATTTTGTTTTCAGTAAATAATTTTTCGAGTAATTCTTCAAGGTTGAAAAATCTAGTCATATTTACCCATACTTCTTCAACATAATATTTATCCATTCTAGTAAAATTAATAAATTCCAACATTATTTCATCTTTGACTCCTACTGTTTGAAGATTGATGATACCACTAATTTCTTCACCATCAAATAATAAATTCAAGTTGTAGTGCTCATTACCAAAAGGATCAATATTTTTATAATTTTTAATCTCCTCCTCTTGAAGACCAGTTATAACTTTATTTTCTTAAAAAATAATTGATCTAAATTATAACTATTTTCAAAAATAGTATTTGAAAATATTCACAAAATAGAATCCTCTTTTACCTCAATATCTTCTTTAAATTTATCACAGTTTGTTAAAGGCTCTACAACTACCTCTTCTATATCAGTTTCTTCGATATTTTACCGTAAAATTGTTTTAAACTCTATCAAATCAGTCTGTCTGCCAGCCTACAGAATTTAGCAATTTATTTGGCCACAATCCTATCATTCTACGAAGAGTGTTGGTACTACTGAAACAAATATTGCTCATAATCTGGTGATAAATATCGATTTCTCAATATCTTCTTCATCTTACTCCATGATCTGACTTTATCTTTTCCTTCATGCTTGCGATTCTCTTACAAACGATCCCACCAAGCTAAAGCACCTTTACGAAATCGAGCTATAACATATTTCACCTTTTTGTCTTCAAGGACTAATGTGAAATCAAAGTACCTTTTAACTTCAGCAATCTAGTCCACGAGTCCTTTAATATTTATAAATTCATCAAAATAAGGGATATCAGCTTTCAGGCAAAAATCAGATTGATGACTGTAGTTCTGTTATTGCCCTCTTCTTACACTTGTATTAGCCAACTTGAAAGTTTTAACCTTCTCATCTCCTTTATTGATAGGTTGATGATAAGAATTAATAATAGCACTAGCCGTAAGGTTTTGAGGCCGATTGGGAGGAACATCTTCAGCACACCTCCCATCGCTCTTAGCATCTCCATTAAGGTTTTGAGATGAACAGACATCACTGCCTCCTCATTGCGCATCTACTGTACCTCGCTAGCATTTGCTTAATAGCTAGTATTGTCTTACGACATCAGATTAGGGAAAATCTTGCTCTGATAACATCTAACACAACCGAAAGCGTATAAAACCCTAATCTTTCAAGCAAAAGTTAGAAAGAGAAAATAAAATCTCAAAAACTTCTGTATTCAATCAATAATAAAAAACTGCCAATCTCTTATAATATCTAACCTTTATATAGGGTAGAGTTGAAATAAAATTAAATAAAATAAAAAGCTCACTAACTAAGGAAACTAAATAAAATTATCTAAGAAAAAAAAATAAAATTATCTCTCCAAAATTCCTTAATTCCTAAATTAGCACATCTAATTTATATTGCATTCCCGTTGGGAATATTTGAGAGAAAAATGCCAATCATGGTCCCTATCATCCTAGTTACCACCTTATCGGACCCACTAATGTCTACGAGTCTTCTTGGGCTTTTGACGATCCAACTAGCTCAGAAACTTATTTACAATCACGTCCACATCATGCCCTGACCAAATTGTAAGGCCTCGTGTCCCTGATGATGAGATTGATAATATTCTTGTATTCTATCATAGTTTAGCATGTGGGGGGCACTTTTCTGCAAAGCAAACAATCGCTAAAATTCTATAAAGTGGATTTTATTGGCCCACCATGTTTAAAGATGCACACTCATTCTGCACTGTATGTGATAGGTGTCAAAGGCTAAGAACCTTAACTAGAAAGAATATGATGCCATTGGATCTCATTTTAGCACTTAAAATTTTTTTATTATTGAGGTATTGATTTTATGGGTCCCTTTCCTACTTCATTTTGCAATTAATTCATTCTTATGGTTGTTGACTGCGTATTAAATGGGTGGAGGCTATTGCCCTCCCGAACCAATGATCATCAAATAATAGTCAAATTCTTAGAGGAATACATATTTTCCCATTTTGGAATGCCCAAGACCATCATTAATGATAGGGAAAATATTTTTGTAATAAGCCTGTGGGTATTTTAATGAAATGATTTGGGATTGGGCAAAAAATGGATACTACATCTCACCCACAAATCAATGGCCAAGTTGAATTGGCAAATAGGAAAGTAAAGAATATTCTAGAAAAGATGATAAACCCTTCTTGCAAAGATTGGTCTAACCACTTAACTGAAGCTTTGTGGGCCTACTGAATGGCTTAGAAAATGGTATTGGGCATGTCTCCTTATAGGCTTGTCTACATAAAGTCATGTCATTTGCCTATTGAAATTGAGCATCGTGTATACTGGGCCATTCGAAAATTTAATAAGAATTTTGAAGATGTGGCCAATCATTGCAAGCTCCAAATGAAAAAAATAGAGAAGCTAAGACATAATGTGTTTGAAAATGCAAGAATTGCTAAGGACAAAATGAAAAAAAATTCTAGGTATGATAGTTCTCATGCGTAGTCGAACCCTAAAATGCATTATCTCTAATTTCGCATATCAATAGGAAATCATTAAAAATGATTATTTATCATACTACTATAAAAAAAAAAAAAAACTAAATTTTATTATGAAGAACTAAATTCTAGTTTTTCAATACTTTTATTTTGAAAGTGTTGAGTGATGACTGAGTTATATTTCATGATCCAACCGATACGAGTGATCAAGAGCTCATGTCGCATCCTGAGATTTGTTTTACGTTCCCCTTGCAACATGTGCGAGTCTGATCACAATAATTTAAAATGTATGTCACGCCCCGGATTTTCATAACCGAATGTCCAGGGGTGACTTGGAATTTATTTGTTAGGTATAAAAATAAGATGATAATAACACGCTGTCACACCCCAGAGTTTTCCTCCAGATTGGGGTTGACCCGTAAGAAAAATTTAAGATAGTCAAAATCCCATGTTTATCCCAAACAATATTTATAAGTCATTGGACTGAACCATTTGATGGGATTTCAACTACAGGGCACAAAATAAAGATAGAGAAAAATATTACAGAGCCATCTAAGTGTCCCAATCACGCTATTAACATTACATACCAAATAAAAGCAAATGAGGTCTATGCTTAATAACTACAATCATCCAACAATTATTACAGACCAAAAATAAAGTCCTCCAGCTCTGTGCATGAAAGAAGAAAAAAATAGATAACTCTTCTGATGGAATATTTAAGAGAAATTAATCTCTTTCCAGCTCATCTTCTGTATCCCTGTGTTTAATATCCTGAAAAAATATGCCCACAAGGGGTGAGCTACTAAAGCCCAGTAATCAGAATCTCCGAGGTGCCTATATGCAGTGGTTGTAATACTACACTATATTAAGTGAATGTGTTTAAGTGGCATACTATTTATGCAACAATTAATTCAATAGATCTCAACTGAACAATGTAAATTATACTTACAACGGTTCGATGAAATCGTCACCGTAATTACTATTTTACTTACATGTAAAATAATTAAATACTGATGTGTATACCACAATGAAGTCTGTGTCGCAGTGGTAGGGATCTCAGATTTAGATCTTCAAGGTCTCGGGATCAAACTCCGTAGCGATACAGGTTTCATGCATATATATATATATATATTTATAAAATATTAATCGAGAGGAATTAAATATAATTAAATAATTCCAACACATCATTCATACATAACAAGAGAGGTTGCTGGTCACAGTAAAATTTTGTAAAGGAGTTTAATCTAAATCCTCCTAAGATAATCATACTTCTATCATCCTCTACCCCCAGCCTTGGAACCAGTGACTTTACGGGCTTAGCATCCGATGCATACCGACGGTGTCACCTACCAAAAACCTAGCCGTCGCGACCGGCTACCTGACTGGCCAGATCAGAAGGGAGCATCTCCCAAATAAAATGCATGTTCCCATCTTCATCTAAAAGGCCATTTCTACCCACCCATCACCCCATTGCCAAAAACAGCTTTAGCACCAAGTGCCTTAATTTCTTCTCACTCTTTTACATTCCAAGAGTACCTTGTATGGAAATCAGACATTTTTAATAACAACCGGCAATGTTCCCGGGCGATGAATCAAAAGTGAGATTATTTAGTCACATGCAATACATTTTTAAGCACTTTATCTATATCCATACTTTAATAGTAATTCTCAATAAATCAAAGATTTAACATAGTCATTAATATCATTATCACAAAGGTAGGCACTATATGTAAATTAACAATTAGCAAGTAAAAAAAAAAATTTAGAATACAAATTAGTATTTTAGTTAATTGTTTTGACAAGTTTACCGTACCAAATTTGATAAGAATAAAATTATTTCTAATGGTATATTAATTAGACCGATGTTGGTAGCTTAGTAGGTGGGCGACCCTAATTGCGATTTAAAGTCGCAAGTTCGAACCTCATTGGCTGCAAATCTCGATTTTTGCTCCTTTTACCTTTTATTTTATTATTTTATGGAATATAAATATAATAAATAGCTCTTGGACTTATATTTAATTTTTAGCAAAATTGATAAGTTTTATTTTATTCAAAAAAATAATTTAAATAAATTTCCAATCATCATCTTATTTATAACCAAACCCTTATCATAGGTTTTTGGCTTCAAGATATCCACAAATGTCCACAGAATTATCCCAATGTTTAGGAAGGTATTAAATGAGTTTCATTAAATTCACTTAATCATAAAAATATAATTATATAACTTGTTAGGTTGACAAAACAATGCCAAAAATAAATCAAATTCATTTAAGAAAGACCAAATGAGAAAAGAACAAGTCCATTGTTTCTTTTGGGCATTTTATCAAATACTAGCATTTTAGTTTGAATAAGTCATCCAACTATCCATGATGAAACTGATTATCTAAGTCAATTATCATCAATATTAGAGTGTCAAATAATACATAATATCTAGTTTAAAATAATTTCATATCAATAGAAATTATTAACTTGACAATAACTAACAGAAGGAAATTGGAAATTTAAATAAATCTTTAAACGTAATATTATAAACAAATCCAAACAAGCATCAATTAAAGCTAAGTAGAATAGCAGCTTGAAAGAAAATTCATATAAAATAGAGCAAGACTCCAATATCTATAAACTTTATATCTGTAGAAACTAGACTTCAAGACCTACAACTTTCATGTTTTACACTTTTTAAAATTTTGAGGTCTAAAGGTACAAAAACAGCTTTGAATTCAGTTTGTTCAGAAAATACAGTTTTACACGTGCTCAGTATTTTGGGCATAACTTTTGACTCACAAATCGGATTGATGCAATTCTTTTTGGGTTGAAAAGAAAACTGAAAGGGCTACAACTTTTATGTTTTAGCCAAAGCCAAATTCTACCGTTTTAGGGGTTAGAAGCACATAAGAAGTTACAAATAGAGAGCTGTCAGCATACTGAGTTACTTCAGTCAAAATTTTGGCTTCCATACCCCCAATATACGGGTATTTATTTTTATCACAATCAAGTTTCATACTTCAAACCAGAAAATGCATCAAATATATTTTAGGAGATTCATCATCCTACCTCAATGAAGATATTAATGACCAAGTCTGAGAAGGAAAAATGAGTTAGCTTTGAACACCACCCAAATTGGAAAATTTCAAGCCTTTCTTCTTCCTCCAAGCAACACCAAATCTTCAGCCTCACTAATTAATAATTTATTTTTATTTCTCTCTTATTTTCTTCTCTTTGAAGACACACAATTTATAGGGAGTGTAGAGAAAATTATTAGTGGAGAAAAAATCAACTAAGGTAAGATCATGCCTATACAATTGGTAGCATGATCCAAGAATCATGCTTACTTTTTGACTATCTAACCATATCATTTAAGAAAAGCATTGGGGAAGATATATGGAGGTGGCATGATCCGGGAATCATGCTAACTTTTTGACAAATTTAAACAATCATGCTAGCTTTTTGACAATTTAACCAAATGCTTTAAATCATGCTAGCTTTCAAACAAAATGCTTTAAATCTTGTTTGCTAAATAATTTGAAAAAGATACTTTAAGGTCATCAATGTGGGTCTTCTCTTTGTCCAATTAGTCAAATAATTTTGAAAGATGGTGAGAGTGTATGGAAGATAGAAATGAAGTTGTCGGGAAATAATTTTGAGCAACTATTTATGAGTCAATTCATTGAGTGATAAAGTGAGTTGAAATGAGTTGAGGTGAGTTAAAGAAGAGGGTTGACCCATGGGTTAATGGTCTTGGTTTGAACCAAATAAGTAATTGGGCTAAGAAGTGTTTGGATAAAAATTTTAGAAATTCTACATTAAACTCTCACATAGGGTGAAATTTAATCCGAAAAATTTTTCAACTAATTTTTATCATTCCAAAAATTTTCAAATGCTCAATTTTCTAGATTTTTACTATAATAAATATCACTACCACATTTAAATAATTTAATTAAGGAAAAAAATTCAGGTTATTACAATGTAATTATTATTGTTTAGTTAACTAGATATAATTTTTGATCAATATAGTAATTATTTTATTCTTAATTAGAATTTATATATTTAAAATAGTTTTAAATTTGATATACCTTTTCTAAATAAATAGGATAAAAAAATGTTGTGCATAAACTTACAAGTAATTGTAACATAATATGTATTAAGACGTTACAAAAGTAATCATATTTTTTTGTGTTGATTTTTGGGCATAAAACGGTTAAATGGTAGTATATTTATATAATTTATTAATTTATATTGTTTGGCCTTATATTTAATATATAATGAAGAAAACAAATGCATGGATATATTTGTTCTTGTGGCGAGCTTGAACATTTAGGAGTGCAGCGACGGACTCAAACTTTGATGATTGAGTGGCGAGATTGAAAGCTTAAGGACGAAAGGGGTTAAAGTGTGCTTAGCGTTCTAAAATTCTTTAAAAATTTTTTAAATTTTATAAAATTTATTTATTTTTTATTTCATTACACGAATTATCAACTCATAATTTATCTTAAATTATCGTATTTTATTTTACTTTTTGTCACTCTAAACATCTTTTAAATAAAAATTTTCTTTTCTTTTCTTTTACCACTTCTTTGTTCAAAGAGGAGAGTTTAAAGAGCATTTAAAATTTTTATTAAAATTACAATAATCCTCAAAGAAATTTTTTAAACTGCCCCTCAAGATCCTCAGGGTCAGAGTGTAAATTTTTAAAATTTTGCCATCAACACGAGATACATCAACTAAGACTCTATATGGGAAGTCTAATTAATTATTTTAAGCTTTGGGTAACTCTTTTTTTATTTTATTTTTAAAATGATTAAATTTATTCTTTTAAATTTTAATTTTTTTAAATCATAAAAGATAAAAATATTAAATTAACAAAAGATTAAAAAAATAACTATCTTTAGCTACTAAAAAATAACTTTTTTTTTCTTTTCAAATATAAAAAATTAACTTTTTAATAAACAGTGAATAGCCAATTAAAAAAAAATTGACTTTTTTTTTTCTCCGAAGTAAGCCTAAACCTTTTAAGTGGAGGACATACTACAATGACTTAACAACTCCAACGAGTTAACTCGTTATTGAAACGAGTTTGGAGGGGAATTTAGGACGGAAACAAATAAAAGGGACGGTTAATCAAGTTCACCGATGAGAACACTAAGGTGCATGTTGAGTGACAAAAAAGAGATAAAATAAGATAAGTTATAGATATAATGAGGTAAAAAATGAATAACTTTTAAGTAATATTTTTTTGAAGGAAAAAATTGAAGAATTGGATAAATACTCTACTATTTTTGACCAAGTTGACTTTAGTCCTATGTTTAGTTTGCAGTATTATAACTTTGGACTGAATTTTCATATCCTAAGAAATACCATAGGAAATATGATACTACTTATACTCCTCCCCTAGATTTGATTTTCGTTAAAATTTGAAGATCTAAAATTATTCCCTATCATATCTTGGCTCCGTTTGGAGCATAACAAAATAAAATAAAATTTTACAAATCTCTATAAACACGAATTACGAAATAATAAATTTTAAATTTTTCATCTACTGCACGAATTACGAGCTATTTACTTTTACAATTTTATTTTATTTTATACACTTTTATATAACTCCAAACACACCCCTTATGTCAAATCACATTTTTTATCTGACTTTTTATCTTATGAACCAAACACTAAAAAAATAATCACACATAAAAAACTAATCCTATATTATATCCTATCTCTTATATTATCTCATAATAATACTTATACTTTATCATTCAATCTCTTGGTCAAACATAATCTTAAAATTTTTAATATTCCTTACCGTTTTTTAAAATATTACGCCACTCCGAACGAAGCCTAAATTTAACAATTAGCCGCTAGTCATTTACATCCTTTCTTCAACAAATTTCAAACAAGCCTGTAAAAACAACCTATTCGTTGTGTACAGATTTTAGCTTTACCGACGCAAGCCTAACATTCCTCGAAATAGTGCTGTCCAACTGGTGAGCCACTCCGATTGACATTGAAAGGCGACAACTAGACTCTCACCCTTTCTCTAAAATCAATGGGAAACCAACATTAAACAGTGATCCCAATTATTCGTTAACAGCAGCCATGTCCAACTTTCTCAATCTTCTCCGCCTTTGTTGTCTCTCTCTCTCCTTCCTCGTCTCTGGCACTACATCCGTCTCATCTGCAACTCTCCCCTCCGACGTCGCAGCCCTCCGAGCTTTCAAATCCTCGATCAAACCCACATCGATTCCCTCCTACTCATGCTTGGCCGCTTGGAACTTCACCTCCGACCCGTGCGCCGCCCATCGCGTCGCCCACTTCACCTGCGGCGTCACCTGCGCCGCCGGAAATCCAGCCCGGGTCACCCAGCTCACCCTCGATCCCGCCGGCTACTCCGGCACTCTCACTCCCGTGATCTCCACGCTCACCCACCTCGTCGTCCTCGACCTCGCCGAAAACAACTTCTTCGGCCCAATTCCCCCTTCTATCTCCTTTCTCCCCAACCTCCAAACCCTCGTTCTCCGATCCAATTCATTCTCTGGCTCTGTCCCGCCCTCCATTGCCAACCTCAAATCTCTGCAATCCCTCGATCTCTCTCGTAATTATATTTCCGGATCGTTGCCGAACACCATGAATTCACTCACAAGCTTGAGGAGACTCGACATTAGCTTCAACAAACTCACTGGTCCGATCCCCAAACTTCCCCCGAACTTGCTTGAACTGGCGATAAAGGCCAATTCTCTATCTGGGTCTCTGTATAAATCGTCCTTCGACGGTTTAACTCAGCTCGAGGTCGTCGAACTCAGCGAAAACTCGCTCGCTGGAACACTGGAAGGCTGGTTCTTCCTCCTGCCGTCGCTGCAACAAGTCGACCTGGCCAACAACAGCTTAACACGTGTCGAGGTCTGGAAACCGGCAAACCTCAACAGCGACCTCGTCGCCGTTGATCTGGGTTTCAACAGACTGGACGGCGGTGTGCCGTCGCAATTCTCTGCTTATCACCTGTTGTCGTCTCTCTCGTTGCGATACAACCGGCTACGTGGACCAATCCCGTGGGAGTTCGGCAAGAAGTCGTCTCTGAGAAGGCTGTTTCTCGACGGGAATTTCCTGAATGGGACGCCGCCGAAGGGTTTCTTCTCCGGCGGGAATTTAGTTTCCGGCAGCCTGGGGGACAACTGCCTGCAGAGTTGTCCGGTTTCTTCGCAGCTTTGCATCAAATCGCAGAAACCTGCATCGATTTGCCGCCAAGCCTACGGTGGAAAACCAAGGTCGTAGTGTCAGTCAATGTTTTGTTTTTGTCTTTGTATTTTTTTTCTTTCCTTTTTTTTTAATAAAACAATTATTACTATTATATTAATTTTCTTCATATTTGTAATATAATAATTATATGATATTGTTGAACCATATTTTATATACACGATCAAATTATAATATAGGTCACGTGTATTTGGGTTCTTGGAGGTTTGATTTCGATGATCTACATAGCATAGCAATTGGCCACTTCAAGTGTTGTCGGGGTGATTATTTGATTTTTTTAATTTATGATACGTTTACAGTGATAAAAAATCAAATAAAATAAGATAAAGTAAAATAAATTGTGAGTTTATAATTCGAGTAATGAGATAAAGTGAAATAAGTTGTAGTTTCTATAAAAAAATAAATAATTTATAAAATTTTTCTAACTTTTTTATCGTTTCTCAATATTTTTTGTCATTTCAAACAAAATCTTAATTTTTAATTATATTTAAATTGTACAAAATATTTTGAGTCCTAACTGCAAGGAATCAAATTGTCTAAATAGTAAGTAAAATATTACACTAAATTATTCAAGATATTTTAGTTCGGTTTCGCTTATAATTTAATTAAAAGAATGACATCAATTTCACTAATTAAATTATCCAAATCTCTATAAAGGAGAAAAAAAAAAAAAGAGATAGAAACAATTGAAAAAACATCTAGTAAATACTTGCAAGTATAAATTAAATTTATTATATATATTTTTGATAAATTTAATATATATTGTTAATTTGTACATTAAAATATTAATTTGGTTGTTTCAACTCTAACGATTGAATTGAATCAAAATACCTTTTAGATTCTAATCGGAGAGTATCAATTGGGTCTGCGACACGTGGCAATCATCCAGTATATCATCTCCTCAACTAGCAGTCGTGAGTCTCACCTTAGTATTTTATAAAGTCATGGTTAACAGACGGAAGAAGGTGTATCCCTCTTTAACACTGAGAGACTCTAAACTTTATTATTCTTCATCCACGTAAACTTGACTGTCAGAGGGGGTAACCAGCCGTATCCCACCTGGTTGGTACTATTTTTCATTGTTCGAGCGAACAAGGAATAGCATTTAACTGTGTTGGATAAAAACGATCACAGCCTTCAGTAGAGAATCGTTCTGGGTGTTAATCGGACGTCTTATATCAAAGGTTCCTAGATTTTTGACACTTTAATTGGCACTATTCATGACAACTCAACCCGTGTTTCTACGAAATACTATCAAAGCCAAAGATGAGTTGAATCAGTGAGACATTTCTGTGAATAGATCACCGGGACAGTACTACCGCACAACTTGTGAGTGAACAATTTCGGTACCTCCTAGAGTTAGGTCAGACATGTCCCAAGAGCCTGAACGGACAGACGATTAGGATAACAGTTGCAACAGAGTTAATGGTGATCTCTTTGCTCAGTATGGCTTGGCTTAAAGCCAATATTAGGCGGAAATCAAGCTTCGAGAGCAGGAACTCGAGCTTCTTAGGGAGCAACTAGGGTTGATAACTACCCAAGTTCAAGCAAAAAAGTGAGGGAGACACCACAATGCTTGTGCTTACACACACTTGAAACATTCCCAACAAACACGAGTGAATCGTATTCCCATACCAAATTGAGACAAGAGACGTCATAGGATTTATATTGTCATTTTATTAACAAAAAATGTATTCTACGTCCTCAATAATGTGACAAGTTTTATTTGTTTTATTATACTTTGTTGGGGTTGTATTGGACTAGTTGAACCCTTATACAGATTGTGGGACCTTTTTACCCGACTAAGACCGAGACTTTATTATGTATTATTTTTTTGTTAGATGTCAACTCTAAGGTGGTCATATAGCTTTGATTGGATTTTATGGATAATTATTACATGTAATTAATATTCATAACTCGAGTTACAAAACTCGTGGCATGGTAGACATGGCTCATATATACCTACATCTAACTTAGATCCAACAAAGTAATTGTGTGGTATTTGCTTGAAAGTGCGATGACTTAAAATTACCTAAGTCTAACTTAGGTCTATCAAAGTGATTACCTTGCACTTGTTTGGAAGTGTCATGAGTCAGAACTACCTAAGTCTACTTTTGGTCCAACAAAGTGATTATCTTATACTTGTTCGGAAGTGTCATGACTTAAAATAATAACTTGAATTGGATTCGGAAAAGCAAAATAATAAAAAAAAAAAAAACTCAAATTTCAATTTCGAATTGGTTGTGTACACCCCAAAACTTGGTAGTTTAATTAGAGTTGGATTTGATTGTGAGTTTAAAAGGTGTCAATTCAATTATTTCGGTTTGGGTTTGAATTAGTATATTTTTAAAATTGATCTGGTATAATTTCATATTATAAGCATATTTTTACCGATATCCAAAGTAAGACTCTGCTAAAAAGTTGAATCGATCTAAATTAACTTGATAAAGAGTGGGTTTGTAGTTCAAATTTTTAAACTCAATAAAATTAAGTCATTTTTGAGTTTAAAATGAACCCAAACTAAACTAATCCATGCACACCTCTAAGTATGAGTCAAAAGGGATTTTAATATAAATTTGTGCAATATAGGAGGTTTAGTATTTTGTACAAAGTGAAGCTCATTTGAAACGTTTGCTAGAGAGATCTTACAAATAATTAAAAATTAGTATTATTTGGCAAATTTGATTACCTCATTTAGCATAAAATTATTTGTTGGATTAAGTGTTTGGAAAAAAAAAAAAAGCTATTTTGTATTTTTAATTTGTTTAGTTTAAATTGAGATATTATTTGGCAAATTTGATTACCTCACTTTAGCATAAAATTATTTGTTGGATTAAGTATTTGGAAAAAAAAAAAGAAGCTATTTTGTATTTTTAATTTGTTTAATTTAAATTGAGATTTTTTTAAGCCAATTGTGGCTCAATTTGAGAGCTAAAAAGCTACATTTGTTTTAGTCAAAAAATATTTTTTACATTTTTAGAATTTTCATTCTACCCTTTTTTTCCAATCTTAAATTTTTTTTCAGGTAAAGTACAAAAATCATTCTTACAGTTTATCTTCAGTATCACTTTAGCCCCACACATTTTAATTGTAACAATCAAATCCCTACACTTTTAGTCAAGCAGCAATTTATTCCTTCCGTCAATTGACGGTTAAACACAACTGCTAAACTAAGGATAAAAAAGTTATTTTTTCTATAGTTTACCTTCAGTATCACTTTAATCCCTCACATTTTATTTGTAATAATTAAATCTCCACACTTTCGTTATATATTTGAAATATATTTTATTAAATTATTTTTAATAAATAATAAAATTAAAATATATTTAATATATTTTCTTTTTATTGAATTAAATTATTTTCAATAAATAATATAATAAAATTAGTAGTATAGTTAAATTAATACTTAATTTAGTTTAATTAATATGAAATATATTTATTAAATTCAAACAATTTTTAAAAATTAATAAAATTAAATATATTTAATTCAATAAATATAAACCTACACAGTATCATTAAATTATATTTAATAAAAAATATAATTAAATTATATTTAATATATTTTCTTTTTATTGAATTAAATTATTTTTAATAAATAATATGATTACGTTAATAACATAATTAGAATAATATTTAATTTAGTTTAATTAGTACGAAATATATTTTATTAAATTTAATTAATTTTCTAAAAAATTAATAAAATTAAATATTTTATTGAATAGTAATTCAATAATTTCATTAATAGTTGTTATAATTAAGAGATTAGAATCAAAAGAGTTATGCAGATAAATTTATCATATCAAGTTAAATATATTATTAAATTTATCATACCAGGTTAAATATATTTTTCTGAAATAAAAATAAAAAATGCATTTAAAAAAATAATTTTATTTACATAAATTAATTTTTAATAAAATATTTAATTTTATTAATTTTTAAAAAATTGTTTGAATTTAATAAATATATTTCATACTAACTAAACTAAATTAAGTATTAATTTAACTATATTATTAATTTTATTAATTATTTATTAAAAATAAATTAATTCAATAAAAAGAAAACATATTAAATATATTTTAATTTTATTATTTATTAAAATAATTTAAGAAAATATATTTTAAATTATAATATGTTATATGATTTAATAAAATATATTTCAAATATATACCAAAAGTGTAGGGATTTGA
Source organism: Vitellaria paradoxa (assembly GCA_019916065.1). Classification (NCBI taxonomy): domain Eukaryota; kingdom Viridiplantae; phylum Streptophyta; class Magnoliopsida; order Ericales; family Sapotaceae; genus Vitellaria; species Vitellaria paradoxa. The sequence goes on from CM034238.1 coordinate 36,308,779, forward strand.
CTGTTACAATTAAAAAAAAAAGAGACTAAAGTGATACTGAGAGTAAACTGTAAAAGAAATTACCTTTTTATCCTTAGTTTAACGGTTAACGGTCAACTAACGGAATGGCTAAATTGGTACATGTCTAAAAGTGCAAGGATTTTATTGTTGTAATTGAAACGTGTGAGACTAAAATGATACTTAGAATAAATTATAAGGGCGATTTTTGTATTTTACCCCTTTTTTTTCCTACCTTTATTTTAAAGAAGTCATTAGTAGTTAAAGAGCATTTGAGGTATTCTAAATTTTAATGTGATTTCAAATTAGTAGCTTGTTTGGCTGGGATAAAATGGAAGGAAAAGTTCATTAATAAATTTATAAAAATATTACATGTACCACTTAAATGAAAAATAAGAAAATTGAGTCTCAAAATTGATCTTTACATTTTCATTTGCCTAAAGTTGAATAGATGCAGAAAAAAAAACCAAAAATTATTAATGAATTGCTTAAAATGCCATATTTACCACTAAAATAATTAATAAGAAAAACAAATTGCATACATGTCTTAAGGTACAGTTATAAAATAACAATATATTCTTTATTTTTTTTTTCAATTCACAAGCAAAGAGAAGAGAATTATTTATTATCTTTTCTATTCTAACTTTTTAAATAAATGAAAAAAAACTATTATCATTTCTTTTATGTTCTCTTTTCTTGTTATTAACAATTTTTTTTTTTATTAAACTCCTAACAAAGTACAATAGAGACATTAAAAGAGAATTATTTTCTTTTCTATCCTAATTTTTGAATAGATGGAAAGAAAATTATTATTATTTCTTTTATGCTCTCTTTTCTTGCTATTAACATTTTTTTTTTATTAAACTCCTAACAAAGTATAATAGAGATATTAAACTAGTGTGCTTTATTTATATATAGAAATGAATACATTAATAACAATAGCACGACTACTTAAATTTAAAAATAATTAGATAAACACAATATAATTATCAGATACAAAAGAAAAATTCAAATTTCAAACTTATAATGATTAATACGTTGAAATCATTATTTAACACATTAAACAATTGATCGGTACTAGCATTAATCTTGATCTCTTTGCAAATCCTTCTACCTCCCTACTAGAGTTGTCATCTTCAGAGTTTTAGTTTTTGTCCTTTGAGCGTGATCATTCTATCATTTGTCACTCTACTAGCATAATAGAACTTTTGACTAATTTCAATGATTCAAATTGTTATACTACTCATAACTCGTTATACATGAACCTCACACCCACTATAAAGCTTCCTCTAACCCCTTTTCGGCAACAAGTTATGGTCGAAGATATCAATACCCTTCACAAACTCTGCTATTCAGAGACTTATACTTAAAATTTAATTGATCTTCCTTCTAAAAGAATACAGTGGGAAATAAATGAGACTACAAAATTAAAACTAACTTTGATGGTTATGAGGTTCAGTATAAAAGGTTTATCGCAATAGTATATCGTTAATTATAAACATAGATTTTCTCTTGCTGGTTGCTTTACCTCTATTCGCTCCTTTCTAGTTATGCTCTATGCACAGCAAAGACCTTTGTTTAAGATGGACATGAAAAATATCATTTTATATGGTGATTTGGCTAAGAAGATATGCATATAGAGCCTTCTCTAGGGTATATCCCCATTCTATTAGTTAGGTTTCTCATTTGTGATGTGCTTTATATGAACTTAAGTAAGCTCCGTGAGCTTGGTTTATCCAATTCGGCTCCATCATTGCATAACTTCGGTATACTTCTAACCCATCTGTCTCCTTACTCATTATACTACTATATTATCTTACTTTTTTTGTTGATAACATTAGTATTAGTGATGATCTTTTTAGTATTAATGACCATAGCAAATTTTAAATTGACATTTTGAAATAAAGAATCTTGCTTTTCTCAATTATTTTTTGGGATTAGGGATGTCTTTTACCTCTAATGGCTAGTGTCTTACTCACATTGAGTATACTTTTGATCTTCTTTATCGAGTTGGCATTACATTTTGCAAAGGGCTAATAGCTCGTTAGAGTCAAACATCAAACTTAATTTGTGCTATTGATGAGGAGTTTCTTCCAAATACTACCTTATATCGACAGCTTGTCGAAAGTCTCACTTATAACAGTGTTAATAGGTCAAACATTGTGTATGCTATATATATTGTTAATCAATTTATGACTACTTCACGCTTTGACAGCATGTTAAGAAAAAGGATGATGAGAAAAAATATTTGTATTTCTATTTGTTAGAATATATTACATCATTATATATATTACCTTACCAATATTAGAATATATTCCAATAATATATGTAATTCGTGTATTGTAAGATATTCTACTTTTCTTATTTAGGTTATATTAGTCTATGTATACCGGTTGTACTCTTTGTTATAAAAATACATATGTCAATATATATTCTTTTTCATCTCCTCTCTTATTATTATTATTATTATTCTTTTCTAACACTATTGATATCTCATAATGCAGAAGAAAAAGGAAATTAATTGAGTTTTGTAATACAATTAATCATAAATCAGTAAGGAACTAATCAAGAATATACATTACAATTAATAAGATCAATTTAAAAAATATACTGAAGATTCTAGATAACTTTAGAATATCTAAATGACAAAAACAATGAATAAGAAAATAAATAAATGCAAAGGTTCACCCACAATGTTAAAATATACATGACAGATATGAAGTGGCTGTGGCAGCATCCCTAGTTCTTGTATGAACGAATATATTAGCAAAATTCTTTTCATAGATGATAAAAGTAATTGGTTTGGTAGTTTGAGTTTTCTTATGGTTAAAATTGAAACACAATATCTTCTTGGGATCTCAAAGCACATGGTCGATCTGTCCAATTTTAGCTCACTTGCTGTGGGTCTACATGATCCCCCCCCCCCTTTTTTAAAGCAATGTTTTTCCGTCCAACCTTTTGCTTTGGATCTCAACTTTCATCAATGCTATTTAAGACTTCCGATTTTTATAAATATAGGCCAAGACTTTAGGGGGAGTCTCAATTCAAAACCGAGAAAGATTCCTTTTCAGATTTTTAAAAATGCACAGATTTGCGCCTGAATCTGAATCGATGAAAATTCTTATCTTATCTAGAAGTAATAAATAAATGGATTTAAGTCGAATTATAATCTAGTTGTTATTATAAATAAATTAAACCTAATTAATACCTATTTAATAATGAGTTATTATTAGACGAGTTGTATATTGTGAAACTGAATTCAAATTTTGATTTTTTTTTTGAATTTTAAACATATATATCGATACTTAATTATAAATTTATAATCAAAGACAAATATTTTTACCATTTCACTCAATTTTTGCCGTCCCAAAAAAAAATAAAATTTTCGCTTTTTTTTCTATTGCTATATTAATTTAATTTTGTTTCTTTCGCTTTGTACGTAGACCTATAAATATGGTGAGAATATTTGTTTATGTATTATAATATTTTATTTGTTAATTAATGTGATATGATTTAATTTCCTGGGATGAATCTATGTAGAAGACAGACCATTAAAACGAATTGACCACGGTCTAGAGAATCGCCTGCAAACATCATCCTCTACCCTCGGAGTGTCTCGAGCATCAATGTGGCATTGAAACCGTGTATAATTTGTGACAAGGACATTAATTATTATGAGCCCAAAAAAATTAGAATATTACATGAAATTTTTGTATGCTCCAATTAAAAAAAAATAGCGATAATATCAGAATTAAAATTATTAATGTCAGATCTTATGTAATGCTCCTTGTATTTATTGATAAAATTACTCTCATTTCCTATTCTATAAAACTTAATTCTCTCTCCAATCTTTAATTTCTCTCATCGTTTAATGTTCTTTACGATACAAAATTACCAATCTTCTATTATACAAAATTTAGATTATCTATCCATTTTTAATTTTTTTCATCCTTATCTATTCATTTCTAACTCTTTTTAAATACTCATCTCTCTCTACAAAACTCGTTGTACTCTCTTTCTTTTCATTAGAAAACATCTCTCTAATTGAATAATAAATCTCTAATTTTAAATATAAAAATTATTAACATATTTAAATGCTTTTTATTACAATGAACATATTTTTTATAGATTAATGAAATTTCATTGCAATTGTACAAATGAAAAATTTATATTATTAAAAATTTAGACTTGTGTTTAGTGTTTATTAAATAATAATAAATTTTATTACATCATCTTTTGTTACAAAAATATTATTACTATTATATTGTTTACATTGAATTTTCTTTATAATATTTTTTAAAGAATATTATCTTTGCTACACATATTTTATAACTTAATAAAATATAAAGAATAATTAGTTAGATGTTAATATATTAAAAATTAAACTAATTTTTAATTTGTCACACCATTAATATATTAAATTTTTTTGATGATCTATTCAATTTCACCTATATTTTATAGTATGGGCTTAATTATAGTATTTAGAATGGATTCAGTAAATTTTTCAGACTCGATATCATGAAAACATTAAAATGAAATTTTATTATTTACATATTATAAAATCTTAAAAATATAAAAATAAAATTAAGTATACAGCACATAAATGTCAAATAATAAATATTTTTTTTATTTGTTAGGTCATTAATTTGATATTTTTTATTTAATTTTAATTATGTAAATTGTGAAAAATATGAGATTAATAGAAAAAAATAGTTTTATAAATAAAGTGGACTTAATTGAAGGAACTTTAGATTTAAGAATTAAATAGGGACTAGATGGGTCTTTTTTTAGATAAAGAGAGAGAGTATTTATTAAAAAGAGAGAAAGAAATAGATATGAATATATAAGGGTGAAAGGAATTAAAAATGGAGAGAGAATCTAGAATAGAAGATGAGAGTAATTTTGTCTATAGAAAACATTAAATGAGTTCTGGCGTTAATAATTTCAGTTATGGCATTATGCTACCCAATAAAGAATATGAGATATTTATAATATATAAGAATCAAGGCAATCATTTGGTACAGCAAAAAAAAATTAATACTTAGCATTATATTCCTACAAATATTTATATAATTATTGATTTTCTATACTTTATTTTTATCTATGTTCACTTGTAAATGAAAAGTTTACCAATACAAATAGAATGTTTCGGTTAACTGGTGAAATAAATAATTGGATATTTAATAAGTTATATCATCAACTTATTTAAACCCATTAATTAAGTAAGTGTTGTATTATTTATTCAATTATATCAATTAATAATTTTCATTGTTCAAACCCATTTAATTGAAATTTAATTAGGTAGGTTGATTAGTTTAGGTAACCATTGCCACCTCTATTCCCATCTATACGAATATCTATACGAATATGAGTTAAAATGCTCGTTAACTACTTATGATTCATAAAATAGTTTAAATAAAAAAAATGCTCTAACTACTTTATTATACTTTATTTTAAAAATATTTAATAATATATATATATTGCACTTTTGAACATAATGTTCTAATCTAGGAATGAAAAAAAAAAAATCTAACAAACATGGTGGGCAAACTAGTATGTAAAATCGTAAAAGTAATTGGGTACCGAATTTTACATGATTTTATTTAAATTTAAAATATTATTTTTCATTTTTATTACCTTGAAACAAAAAATTCTTAAAATAATGTGGTTTTAGAAAAAAAAAAGTCAAAATATATTCAAAATCCCGTTATGTATTAAGTAAAAGGATTTTTTCTTTTCTTTGTTAGGTAAGCAAGGGGGGAGATTCAAACCTGAGTCATGAGCAGGCGAAAAAGACTCTCAACCACTGAGTTGCAGGTCACGCTCAAAAGGTTTATTTCACCTATACCTATTATTTTTTTTTTTTTTTGGTAAGTACCTACACCTATTATGATTTTACCTTTGTACATCTATATTTTATAGGTTTCATAAAAGTAGAACCTAGACCCCTTAAAATTTGTATTACATCCATTTAGACTCATTCTATTAGATTTTTCATTCAAAAAGTAACTTTTGACTATTCAGTATTGTGAAATTTCCTTTATGCCCTTAGTATTAATAAAAAATATTTATATTATAATATGGTGAATCTTTTTTTATATAAAAATTATATTATAATTAATTCGTTAAATTTTTTTGTGAACTTTTCTATATTAATACTTCAAATTATTATGCTTCACATTAATATTTTAAAATTATATTATATATAAATTAGTAATTATATATATAAATTATCATTACTTTTTTTATGAGTAATCAAATAAACTAAACATGAAAGAAAAAAAAATCAATTTTTTATTTTCTTCCACTTCTTTTTTATTAGTATCAAATAATAATGAATGAACATTATTGCCAATTTTCTTTTTCTTGCATTCTTTTATTAATAGTAAGGGTATAAAGGTGATTTATAGTGTTGAGTTGGTTAAAAGTTACTTTTTGGATAAAAAAATCTAAGAGAAAGGGTTTAAGTAAATGTGATATAAACTTCAGGGGTGTAAGTGTACATTTATGAAACTTATGGGGTCTAAGCATAGAAAACAAAAATCACATGAAATATAGGTGAAATAAACCCTTAGTAAATTGCTACGTAGGATAGTGAAGTCTAGGAAATTTTATGTTAATTATTTCACTTAAATTTCAAATTTTATTTGTATTTTTTATATGATTCCACTACTAGAAAGATGGTTATAGGAGACAGGGGGAACGCTTGATCACCTCAAGGCAATCGTCTAAAACCTAAAGAGTTTTAGATGATTGTTTATGTAATATGCTCGACCGCCCTTGAGGCAATCATTGAAAAACCTTTTAATTCCCCACAAAACCCCCTCCCCACTCAGCCCATTTCCCTCCTCTTTCTCCCCTCTCTCTTCCTTTGCTCTCCCTAGCTTTTACGTGTAGCTCCAACTGCCCCCACCATCACCGCTTCAGCCACCTGCGATGTTTCACTCAGTAGCTCTCTCTCTCTCTCTCTAGTTCTCTTTATCTCTCCTACTCTACATTTGGCAACTATGGCTAATCAAAATTCTCCCTCGGTTCTTTTGTTTGCAGCAGTGTGTTTCCTGTTCTGCAATAGAACTTTAGGTTCTAATTTGTTTGATTTTTTGTTGGGTGTTTTTGGAATGTAACTTTGGTTATTGTATTGATTGAATTTTCTATTTTTTTGTACTAAGAATTGGTATATGTTTTTGTTGTTGGGTTTGGTTGTGTGATGACTCATATTTTCAAAAATATTATTTTATTCATAATTGCATTTAGATGTGGTTTAGCGTGTTGGCTTTGTGAGAATTTGTGAATTTGAAAAATTTTTGGCAAATTGTTTCGATCATAACTTTGAACCTTGGAGAGTTGCGGAGCCCTAATATCTTTTGAGAAAGGAAATTTTAAGCCTGGCATTGTGGCAACTAGGTTTAACCCAGTTGAGGTCATTTTTGAGGTCAAATACCATGGTTTAGATCGAGTTCTAGTTAGATTTGGCCCAAAGCAAATGAAACATTCAGAATTTGGCCAAGTGAGGATATGCCAGGGCACCCTTAATGGCCATGTGCCCAAATGTGACTCCCATGTGCTCAAATTGTCCTTGTTATGTCAGATCAGTTAACGTCTTTTCCTCTTTTTTTTTTTTTTTTTGTCTGACTAGCCACCCTAGGGTGGGCTTAGGGTTATAGGGGAGGTCATCCCATCGCCTTTGCTTTTCTTATTCCTTCATTTCTAAGTTTTATGATGTATATATATTATATATGTGTGTAGGTTTGGCTAATGAACTGAGAGAGAAAATGAGAGAGAAAGAAAAGATATGAGGAGGTGAACTTTCTTCAAATTAAGTTCCAATACCATTTCAGAAGTTAAATTAGTATTAGATTAAGTGCATAGGGGAGATTGATTTGGTGGTAGGAAGTGTTGATCAGTTGTGGTAGGTTTCGAACGAGTTCCTGGATTTTCAGTTTACTGTTCTTCGCTTTCAAGTTTATTTAGGTAGGGGTTTGCTTGATTCTTTGCTTATCTTACGTTGTTTTATCTTGTTATTAAACTATTTGCATAAATTGTATAGTTATGTTGCTTGGTTTTTGGCTCAAAATGGTAAAATGCAAACTGTTATATGTATTTGTATATCTATACATGAACGGAGGTAGAATATGAGCTTCATGGATAAAATTTGTGCGATTGGTGTTATAAATTAATAACTTGATGAATTAGTTATGTTCATATGATGGTAAGGATTAAATATGTGCTTGAAATCATGAAAACTGACTTAAGAAGTTGGAAAACACAAAATATAGGTTGAAACTCGAATTTGGTATAGGTAAGTGTGCGCCTTTGGGACCGTGCACTCGAGAACTTGAGGCAATGTGCTTGCCTTTGGGCCTGTGCATCCAGGGCTTGAAGATTGGCGTCCAGGACTATCTATGTGACCCTTTTTACCTTCTCATGCTTATGTGAATGGCTATACCTATTGTAGTTTCTTGAACACTATTAATAAAAGGAAAATGGTTGAATGGTTGAACTTATCTATATTTAAGGAAAAGGTTTAACTTCCTAAAATGTTTTAAAGCAGGGAATTATTATTTGACAATTGGAGTGGGTGATTTAAATGGAATTTAATAATGAGAAAAGTAATCGGAATCTTGAAATGCTTTTATTCAGATATAACTTACATTCTAGTCTGATTTTATTTGAATAAAAAGGTTTGAGTATGATCTTAGAAACAAGATTTCAAAGAAGAACTTAAACAATTATAGGAAAGGGTTTTCAATGAATGAATGAGCTTTAGGTTTTAAATAAAGATACTTGAGGTTTTCAAATGAATTGAAAAAGATTCAAGGGAAAAGAAGTTTTCAAGGACAGAAGTTAGTGATCTATTAAATCGTTAGAGGAAGGTTTTGAAAAGATAAGCTAGTTTGTTTAACCTAATCATGTTTAAGAAAAGAGTTTCATCTTTCTAAATGGTTTTCAATATAGATAATGCGTTTGATATCGAATAAGGAATTTAGAGGATATAATTTGTAATAGTTTCAAAATGAAGAACTTGATAAAAATAAAAGATGTTTCCTTTATACGGATTTGATGAACTCAAAACTTGAAAGAAAATATTTTTGAACTTAAATAGGGCATTTGATTTCCTAGGTGTTAATACCAAGTGATTGTGAATGAAACTCCAGATTGAATTTAACAAATTGAAGTTTATAAAAATAGGATTTGTTTGAAAATAAATTTTGGGAATAAGGTTTTCAAAAGTGATGCTTGTTAAAATGGTGAGGTCTTCTCAAAGTTATGGACTTAGATTCCTTAATAGTATTTTAAAAGAAGGATTCCCATAAATAGCATTGGAAGCTCAATATGATTAGAAGAAAATTTTTTAAAGAGGTTAAAGAGAAATATTTGGATGACAAAACTTGATAATGAGATAAGATAGTAAGTGGATATATTTTACTTTGAATCGTGATCAATAATGAATGTGTTAGTGTCATGAATGAGAGAGAGAGCTAGAAGGGTAATGGACCTGCAAATGGAAGTGTTTGATTATAGTTTGATTTAAATATTCTTTACACTTAGATGCAAAATAATATGGGATAGGCGTGTGAAAAGTCATAACTTTATAACAAGAGGCATTTATAAAATTATAAGAAATTGATGTATGCATCTTCTACTCTTTGATGTTATTAATGAGATTAGTTATTAGATAGAAATTATATGTGGAAAATTACAAGCAGATTAATAAGATAAAACTGGGACTTGAACTTAGTTGCCAGATAAATTAAATGAGATTAATTTTGATTTAATAAAGTTTGAGAGACTGAAAAAACTTATCTGATGTGTGAAATGGAAGTTGTAAATGATATTGAGAAATTGGTTTAACTTGTTACTTTATGATAAAAGTGAAAGCCCGATATCTAATGGAATGATATTTTATATGTGATTAGAATTTGACGTGTTGAGTGCATAAATTGGACAACTCAGGCAATGGTGTAATTAACTGTCTTCGCAGCGCAGATTCCTGCAATGGTGTAGTTTGACTGCCTTCGTGATACAGACACCTGCGATGGTGTATTATTGAATGCTTTTGCGGCGTAGACACTTACGATGGTATATTTGGATTACATTTGTAATGCAAAGTACTTGGTTCATATATTGGTATGTGCTAGACTTGTAGCTGAGTATGGGTGTCAAATATGGTTGTGTTAGTGGGAACTGAGTCTTGGTGCGGGATAATAGTATTTATCTTAGTGTTTTTTGCATGAGTTACTGTTATTATGGACGTGATATGAAAATGCTATAATGGAGTTACACAAGAGATAAAAAGAGTGAACAAAAGGGATAATAAATTAATATGATAATGGAACTGTAATGAAAATATAAAATAAGAAAATTGTGATTAGATGTTCAGTGCATATGATTATCTGATATTGTGATTTGGCATATGGAGGTGAGTATGTGGTATTGCTTGTTAGATGATATATGTGTTTACTTAGTATCATATTAGGGTTGGTATTGCTTATTTGTATGTTGTGTGTTTCGATGGGAACACATAGACTAGTGCTCACTTCCTAAGTTGTGGTTGCAGGTTTAAAGATGGGCTTACTTGAGGAGACATTTGTGAAGGGACTTAGATTGTCCTTCGATTTCATTCTTAGATTTCAGTTACATTTATGTTATCCTTATGTGCCCTCAGTTGGAGTGGCAAGTTGTATTATTGATTACAGTACTTTGATGGGTTGTATTTATATTATGGAGCATTGTGCCTAGCTATGACTGTGGCTAATATTGTATTATTTTATTCAGTAACACTATATTGTACTACTATTTTGCTCTAGTTGTGGTTTGGCTCTAATCAGTGATAATGATTGGTCTATAGATGATAATCATGTAAGTGATTGCGTGTGATGATGTATTCGAGTTTTAGTGTTCGCGTCCTCAGATTCTGAGACCTAGGACGTGGCAGGTTGCATTTTTTTATTTTTATATTTTTAAAAATTAAACTCGTTTTTAATTATTACATTATTAATATATTAAAAATATTTTTAATGATCTATTCAAGTTCACCTATATATTTTATATTATAAGCTTAATTATAGTATTTAGAATGCGTTTAGTAAAATTTTCAGACTCAATGTCATAAAAACATTAAAATAAAATTTTATTATTTACATATTATAAAATCTTAAAAATATAAAAGTAAAATTAAGTACACAACACATAAATATTAAATAATAAATATTTTCTTTTTGTTAGGTTATTAATTTTATATTTTAATTTTTAGCTAATTTTAATTATGTAAATTGTGAAAATAGATATGGGATTTATAGTTAAAAAAAAAACAGTTTTATAAATTAAGTGGGCTTAATTGAACGAACTTTAGACGACCGTTTTTGGCAGTCGAGCATTTTTTTGATTCTAGTAGTGTTCTAAAAACTAATGTGGTTCTAGAAAATTTGTTAAGTATTTTCAAATTTTCAATGCAAATAACTTTTGTGTAAATTATACCTATCTCTTTCAACATTTTGTTAATTACACTTACACCCACCAATATTTAAACATTACATTTACTTTTCTTATTTTGAATTATTGTTAACATTGATCTCTTTCCATTAAATCAACCATTAAAATTTAATTGAAAATGTCAAAGTAAAAAAAAATTAAGTATTTTCTTATTATACCTTTCCTTCTCTCACATCTTCATCAGTTTTCTTTAAAACATTTCCCAAAATTTTTGTTTTTACTTGTTTTTTTGGGGATTTATGTAAAAAAAACTCACAATGATATGAGAGAGAAAATGGTACAATAGGAAAAGTACTTAAAATTTTATTTACTTTGACATTTTTTATTAAGTTTTAATGGTTGATTTAATAGAATGGAGCCCATGTTAACAATATTTCAAAATAAGGGATGTAAATATAATTTTTAAGCGTTGAGTGATGCAAGCATAATTATCCAATGTTAAGGGAAGATAGGTATAATTTACCCATAACTTTTATTTGCAATGTAAAAAAAAAGTTTCAAAAAATGATAATTAACCAAATAAAACCTATAAGTTATGTCCTATCATTTTTAATATATTGGACCACATTAGAATATTTATAATAGTTGGTGAGCTCAAATAAAATAAAATAAATTTATAGGGATAAATGATTGTTTATCCATTTTTAATTAATCCATAAGAAATGGGTATAGACTTATAGACCCCCGCTATAATTAATTTCTGGTTTAATTTCAATTTTTTTCCCATTGCCTAAAAAGGTAAATTATTAAAGAAAAGTTATCTAGGAAAAGCAATATAGGAATGTACTACTAATGAAAACGTAGTTTCAAAATACGTTTTAACTAAGCCTAAAAACATAGTATCAAAATGCGACTTCTAGCCTACAGAATTTCACCCTCAGCAAAGACAAATGATCAAAATTCGTCTTTTTCTTTTCTTGACCTAATCCCCTCTTTTGTTACAAAATTTCACTTTGCCCATTCAAAAAATTCTAAGACCACCCACTTAATCGTGTTCAACCTATGGTCACTTGACAAGCCCCCTTAGCCTTCTTTTGTTGCTAGAGCCCCATCAACCTACACTCACCGTTAATGTTTGAGCCTTCCTCTAGAGGTAACCCTTATTCACCTTCGTTATATATATGTATATATAATATAACAAAATAGATAAATGAAAATTTTTATATTTATACGTATATATGTGTGTATATATGATATACAAAAACTAATTTTATCACTTTTAATTTGAAATTTTCATAACCAATTTCATCACCTTTAATCTAAAATTTTCATTTGACATATGACTTTACAATGAATTTGTTAATTGCACAAGCTTGGGTTTTGTAATATATGATGAATGCATTGAATTTGGTCATCTCTTTTCCCACATTTCAATTACGTTGTATAAAATTTTACCTTTGATTGCATTTGATCCTGAAAGAATTAATTGAAGATACTATATATGGTTAAACAATGTGTCTTTATTTTATTTTTAGGGTTGGAGTTTAACATCAACTATTGATAGATTGTTATACGATTATGACTATAAGTGATACATTTGGGTGATTTCGAGTATAAATTATGAAGAAATAGTCACAAAATTGTGCAATGTCTTGCGCAAAAAAAAGGATTGGTTGAAAATAAAAGTAAAATGTCGGTATTTGTTTATTGTTGAAGTAACATGTCAAGATCTATTTATTGTTGGATATGTCGCTCGTTATAGGACACTGTGTTTGGATGGCAATAATGTGTTGGGTACTCATGTTTTTAACATGATTATTTTATCAAACTTTAAGCCATATTTAAAGTAAGGTTCATGCATTATATTTTGCGGGACTATAATGGAATTAATAAAGTTATATGAGAATATTAATTTCATGTATTCACATGTTCAAAATAATGAATTATGTGAACGGAAATTGGCTTCAAAGTGGGGATCTTGATAATAAATAAAGTGGGCCTAGATAATTTTTTAGGCTTAAATAATTTTGAGCTTAGATAATGTTTTGGCACATTAACCCAGTCCAAGCATTATCTCCAAAACTATATCGTTTTGAAATGTCTCTTTCTCATCAAACATATCTATTCTGTATAACAGAACAGATGCTTCTTTTCATAAATAGTGGTATTTGTTCTTTTCCAGCAAACATAACTAATGATTGCTTACCTTTTCGTTGAGATCATTAAGGAATTAATTCATCTACCCTTTTCCTATGATGAAATGAATAATGATGATTTAAACCATGTTAAGATAAGCTTTGTTTTTAATGATCCTTATATCTTGAAAGTCTAAATAGAGTATGATAGGATACTCTTAATAAGAGATCACCCATATTAAATGTAAAAAGGCCGCTTCTATGAGAATGGATAGGCTACATTCTCTAGAGCACTTAAAGAATTACAAGGCACATCCAAAGCCAAAATGAACAAAATCAAAATAATCAAATTTTATCGGAGAGAAGTTATGTGAGTATTATTGTCTTTATTTATACTAAAGCTGAATAGTTCAAGATATCAAGTTCCTTGTTTAGCAAATAAACCCAGTAATATATTATTAGGGAAGGTTAAAAGCCAAAAGCTATCTATCCTGATACAGTAACTTTTTGTTATACTATATATCGAATCTTCATCTGCATTTGCATTTTCAGTCATTTCATTCATGCGAAGGGTTGTTAGTTATTCATGTTTTTAACATGATTATTTTATCAAACTTTAAACATATTTAAAGTAAGGTTCACGCATCATACTTTTTGTGGGATTATAGTGGAATTAATAAAGTTGTATGAGAATATTAGTTCCATGAGTTCATATATTCAAAATCATGAATTATGTAAATGAAAATTGGCTTCAAAGTGGAGATCTTGATAATAAATAAAGTGGGCTTGGATAACTTTTTTGGCTTAGATAATTTTATCCTTATAATTTTGGGCTTGGATAATTTTTTTGGCCTATTAGCCCAATCCAACCATTGTCTCCAAAACGACGTTATTTTGGAGTGTCATTTCCTCATCAGACATGTTTGTTTTGTGTAATAGAACAGATTCCCCTTTTTATGAATGGTAGTGTCTGGTCTTCTCCAATAGACATGAATAATGGTGTTCACCTTTTCAGAAAAAGCACTTCAATGCCTATTTAAACATTGGTTTCCTGCTTCAAAGTTTTTTTTTTTTTTTTTTTTAAATTTGTTGCATAAAAAATCATTACATACAAAGAGTACAAATAGAGTTGTGACTCACTGGTACACACAAATTGCTGCTTCATCTTGTGTGTGTAATCATTCTATCTTGGAAGTCTAACACCTATTAAACCAAAAGCATTGTGGGGAATAAATTCAGTCTTAAGTAAATAGTGCCCAATACTAGGCTGAATCAAAGTACATTCATAAGTTTTTGTACCAAAATTGTGAATTTTCCTTTGGTTGTTTTTCCCAAAATAGTGACTAGTTTAGAAATAATTTTTCCAACAATATAATTAGGACAATAATGGAAGTAATTGAAAAATAAATTAAAATGGTCTCACATTGACTTGTATTTAGATTATAAAGTATAGCAGTGAAATGTCTCGTGTATGCACCTTTGATTCCAGAAATTCAAACAAAGCCCACACTTAGCTCTTGAGGGGGACATCATTCTCAGCCACCTCCGAGTTCCATTGTTGCAGATTTTACTCATTGAGAGGCAATTTGAGAACTAGTTGATCATCAAGAGCAAATGGGCGCGAACGATTCATACGAGTTCCCATGCATAGAAGAAATGATGACATTATACATATATATACACACACATCAGCAACTCTAACACATAATCTTGATAGACTACCTTCTTCAACGTCATCAATGGCTGCATTCTTCTTTACTTTGTTAAATGTGCTTGCACATTTTATCAAACACATACAATGCAATAACAATTAAGGCTGTACTCATAGTCACCGACTACGCAGAAGAGTGGTTGGGCTTTAAAGATTAACAAAAAGAACAGATGAGAGCTATGCATCAAAGATTAGAAATTAGAAAATAAAACCATCAGAATAACAAAGATGAACACAACTAGAATTAAGCTATGGAATTCTTATTGCAATAGATTGATTACAGCATACCTAATGGTTAAAGCATAGTGCAAAATTTGACGATAATGAAAAACAAAATAGATACACAGATAAGAGAAATAGAAGGAATTTTATTCCTTTCTTTCTGACTTCCTCCCACCAAAAATTTATCACTTATGTATTCGTACTTAGCTATTTTGATGGAACTCTGCCAGATTTATAGATGAAGTATACCACTTATCGCTACTTCAAAAGTAGAATAGAAGTAGGCTTTCTTCTCTTTTCTTTTCTTTTCTTTTTTTTTTCCCCTTTGAAAAGTGAGAAATAAGCTTTTTGCTTGGCAAAAAGTGGTTTTTAATATTATTTTATGTTATCTTTGTTATGTTAAAATATTTTGTTGATAAAATATGTACTTTATAACAAAATTTTGTAAAAATATTTTTTAATAAAATATGTACTTTATAATAAAATTTATTATTCTAAGGATTGATTTGGTTATATTTTTGTTTATTACTTTTTGTTTATATTTATATATTTTTAAAAATTGGCAATATAAATCTATTTGGTAAATTTATTTTTTAGTTGCCAAATAAATAAAAACATATTTGAAATTTTGGTCCAAAATGTAAATAGATAAATCATATTTTCATACTCATTTTTTCCTTTTCATAAACAGCTTGTAAAATTTAAGCCAAAGAATATAATACCTTGTCAATTTTTGTTGTGTCTTGTTTTACTCTAATCTATTTTATTCAAAAATTCTATTATAATATTATTATTTTGTAATAAAAATTATATTGTTATAATGATTTATTTAATAAATTAAAATTAATTACTATTAAAATAATATTATAATTTAAATAATTTATTTTTTATTAAATTAAAACTATTTTTAATTATATAACGGACCCAAATTGATCCAAACTAATAAAAATAGGTCAGGTAGGTTCTATGTGGTGATCGAGTCAGTTTTAGGTGAAAACTAAATTATATGCAATAAAAATTAGATTGGTTCTAAGTCTAATGTGACCCTGACTTGATCGATGCATTCTTAATTTCAAATAATTGAGTTACAACCCTCGCTCATTAGCTTACCATACGGTAGGGTATATGTCAGGCCCTGGATTTTCATAACCCGAATGCCCGAGGGTGACTTGGGATTGTTTGTTGGGTATAAAAATAAAATGATAACAACACGTTATCACACCCCAAATTTTCTTTCAAACTAGGGTTGACTTGCAATAAAATTTAAGGTATTCAAAATTCCTAGTTTATCCCAACCAATATTTATAAGCTATTAGGCTGAATCATTTAGTAGGGTTTAACCGCATGGTACAAAATAAAGATAGAGAATAGTATTATAGAGCCATCTAAGCGTTCCAACCATGCGATTAACATTACATATCAAATAAAAGCAAACTAGGTCTAAACTTAATAATTACAATCATCCAACAATTATTATTACAAACCACAATAATAAATAAATTCTTCCAATGCTGCGCAAGAAAAAAAATAGATAAATCTTCTGGTGTAATATTTAAGAGAAATTAATCTCTTTCTAGCTCATCTTCAGTATCCATGTGCTTAATATCCTGAAAAAAAATATTCCCACAAAGGGGTGAGTTACTAAAGCCCAGTAATCAGAATCTCCTAGGTGCCTATATGCAGTGGTCATAATACTACATTGTATTAGGTCCTAATACAGTGAATGTGATTAGGTGGCATACTGTTCATGCAACAATTAATTCAATAGATCCAACTGAATAATGTAAATTATACTTACAACGGTTCGATGAAACCGTCACTGTAACTACTATTTTACTTATACGTAAAATAGTTTAATGTTGATATGTGTACCACAATGAAATCGATGTCACAGTGGTGGGGATCTTATATTCAGATCTTCAAGGTCTCGGGATCAAACCTCATAGTGATAAAGGTTTCATATATATATTTTTTTCTACATCTTTTTTTAAAATATTCATCTAAAAGAATTAAATATAATTAAACAATTTCAACACATCATTCATACATAAGCAAAAGAGGTTGCCAGTCATAGTAAAATTTGATAAATGAGTTTAATCTAAACCTTCTAGGATAGTTATACTCCTATCCTCCTCTACCCCCAACCGTGGGAACCAGTGACTTTACGGACTTAGCATCCAATGCATTCCGACAATGTTACCCATCAAAAACCTAGCCGTCGCGACTGGTTACCTGACTGGCCAGGCCAGAAGGGAGCATCTTCCAAATAAAATGCATATGTTCCCATCCCATCTAAAAGGCCATTTCTACTCACCCATCACCCCATTACCAAAAATAACTTTAGCACCGAGTGCCTTAATTTCTTCTCACCCTTTTACATTCCTAAGGGTACCTTGTATGGAAATAAGACATTTTTAATAAAAACTGGCAATGTTCCCAGGCGATGATTCATAAGTGGGATTATTCAGTCACATGCAGTATATTTTTAAGTACTTTATCTAAATCCATAATTCAATAATAATTCTCAATAAATCAAAGATTTAACATTGTCACCAATATTATTATCACAAAGGTAAGTACTACATGTAAATTAATAAGTAGCAAGTAGTTAGAAATAATTTAGAATTCGAATTAGTGTTTTAGTTAATTCTTTAGACAAGTTTATCGTACTACCCTTGATAGGAATAAAAGTATTTCTAATGGTATATTACTTAAGCCGAGGTTGGCAGCTTAGTGGGCGGGCGACCCTAATTGCGATTTGAAGTCGCGAGTTCGAACTTCATTGGTTGTGATCTCGGTTTTTGTCTTTTTTTATTATTTTATGGAATATAAAAGATAATAAATAGCTCTTTGGACTTATATTTAATTTTACAAAAATTTATAAGTTTTATTTTATTCTAATTGGATAGTATAGTACATCAGTTGAACAATGAAGCCAATGTGAAATTACAAAGCTAATTCATTCTAAACTTTTGATTTGGTAGGAGAATAATATTATTTAAAATAATTTGAATAAATTCCAGTCATCATCTTATTTATAACCAAACCTTTATCATAGGTTTTCGACTTCAAGATATCTACAAATGTCCATAGAATTATTCCAATGTTTAGGAAGGTATTAAATACGTTTAATTAAATTCACCTAATCATAAAAATATAGTTATATAACTTGCTAGGTTGACAAAATAATACCCAAAAAAGTCAATTAAAATAGATCAAATTCATTTAAGGAAGACCAAATGAGGGAAGAATAAGTCCATTATTTCATTTGGGCATTTTATCAAATACTTGGTTTTACTTAGCCAATTTAGTTTGAATAAGTCATGCAACTATCTATGATGAAACTGATTGTCTAAGTTAGTTATCATAAATATTAGAGTGTCAAATAATATATAATATCTAGTTTAAAAGAATTTCATATCAAT
Organism: Vitellaria paradoxa; assembly: GCA_019916065.1. Taxonomy (NCBI): domain Eukaryota; kingdom Viridiplantae; phylum Streptophyta; class Magnoliopsida; order Ericales; family Sapotaceae; genus Vitellaria; species Vitellaria paradoxa. Next base: position 36,327,702 of record CM034238.1, read on the forward strand.
TGGAAGATAACTAAGTAGTTTCAACTTAACAGTTCACTTCAGTATTTCATCAAATAGTATAAGTGTGTTACTAGATTAGGCCTTGTGAACAAAATTACACATAAATAAATTATTAACATAACTATAACCTACAGAGGGTAATTGAAAATTTAAATAGATCGTTAAACATAAAATTATAAAAAAAAAAAATCCGAACAAGCATCAATTAAAGGTTAAGCAAAGATAGCAGCTTGAAAGAAATTTCATATAAAATAAAGCAGAACTTCGATATCTATAAACTTTGTATCTGTAGAAAGTAGACTTTAGGACCTACAACTTTCATGTTTCACACTTTTTAAAATTCTAAAGTCTAAAGGTTCAAAAACAGCCTTGAATTTAATTTGTTCAGAAGATACAGTTTTACACGTGTTCGGTATTTTAGGCATAACTTTTGACTCACAAATTGGATTGATGAAAATCTTTTTGGGTTGGAAAGAAAACTTAAAGGGCTACAACTTTTATGTCTTAGCTGAATCCTAATTCCACCGTTTTAGTGGTCAAAAGCACATCGGAAGTTACAAATAGAGAGCTGTCAGCATGCTGGACTATGTCAATCAAAGTTTTGGCTTCCCTACCCCCAATATGTGATTATTATTTTTTATCACAATCAAGTTTCATACTTCAAACCCAAAAAATGATTCAGCTTCAAATTGAAGGCATCAAATACATTTTAGGAGGTTCGTCATCCTATCTCAATGAAGATATCGGTGACCGAGTCTGAGAAGGAAAAGGAGTTTAGCCTTGAACACTAACCGAACTGGAAAGCTCTAAACTTTTCTTCTTCCTCCGAGCAACACCGAATCTCCAACCAACACTTGATAATAAATTTTTTTCTCTTATTTTTTCTTTGAAAGCACACAAATTTATAAGAAGTCATGGAAGTGTAGAGAAAGTGTCGGGGGAGAAAATAACCTCCATTTCCCATGCTTCAAAGCCACTAAAGTAGGATCATGCATATACAATAGGTAGCATAATCCAAGAATCATGCTTTGCTTTTTGATTATCTAACCAAATAATTTAAGAGTGGTATTGGAGGATAAATGGAGTTGTGTAAAATGGGTGGCATGATTCGAGAATCATGCTAGCTTTTTTGACTAATTAAACAAATAATTTAAGAGGTACCTTAAAGTCTTTAATGTAGGATCTTCTTTTTGACTAATTAACCAAATAATTTGAGAGATGTGAGAGATGTATGGAAGGATGGATGGATGGAAATGAAGTTTTCCGAGAAATGATTGAGAGTTACTATTCATGAGTCAATTTAATGAGTGATAAAGTGAGTTGAAGTGAGTTGAGGTGAGTCAAAGAAAGGGTTGACCCATGAGTTAATGGGCTTGGGTTGAACCAAATAGGTAATTGGGCTAGGAATTGTTTGGATAAAAGTTTAGAAATTCTACATTAAACTCCCACATAGGGTGAAATTAAATCTGAAAATCTTTCCAACTAATTTTATCATTCCAAAAATTTTCAAATCCTCAAATTTCTAGATTTTTACTATAATAAATATCACCACCACACTTAAGCAAATTAATTAAGAGAAAAAAATTTAGGTTATTACAGTATACCCAATTTATAGCAGGTTGGATTCATGGGTACCAATTAGGTATATATAAAATTGCAATTCCTAGTTACGTCTAGTGATGGAAATTATATCACCCCTAACCTGGCCATGACTCGATCGTAGGCCGGCTCACCTAAAGCCTTCATTGGGTTGCTCAGGCTAAGCTGCATTGGGGCTATATGGATGCTATAGATAGGGTAGGGCGGGGAAGGTTGTCCGTTGATCGACCCCGTTTACATCACTAGTTACGTCAAATAATTATAGAAGTAATTTAAAAATAGAGGATGTATTTAATTTTTATATCAAAATCTAATTTTTTACGAAAAATGTAAGAAAGATAATAAATACTTCAAAGGTGATGTACCAAGTATTATGAGACAAGTTTTATAACTATTGGGGTATTTGGAGGGCTGAAAAGTAACAAAAAATAACAAAAAAGTGATTTGAGTTACTTTTTGGTGTTTGGCATTTAATTACCAAACCACGTTTTTAAGAGATGAATAGTATAACTTTTGGACTTTTGCGTTAGAATGTTAGAGAGAGAAACCGTTCGAACAAATTTTTGGTTCTGTTCTAATGGATTTATGTCAGAACTTTTTGAAAGTTGTTGAACATTTTGACTTTGCGCCAGAATGTTGGAGGGAGAAACTGTTCGAGCAGATTTTTGGTTTTGTTCCAATAGATTTATGTCAGAACTTTTTGAAAGTTGTTGAACTTTTTAACTTTTGCGTCAGAATATTGGAGAGAGAAACCGTTCAAATGGATTTTTGGGTCCATTCTAATAGATTTATGTCAGAGTTTTTGGAAATTGTTAAAAAAATTTTGAGATTTGTATAAAAATTATTAGAATTTGTAAAAAATTTATTAGAGTTTGTAAAAATTTATTCGGATATGTAGATATATATAAATATGTAGAAATTTTACGAAGTATAAGGTAGGTAAAATGTGTTAGAGAGTTTTAAGATTTTAAAAGATTTTCTGACATTTTTCAGAATTTTTTAGCGTGCCAAGCAGACCTTATATGTGATTCAAATGATAAAATAACCACCCATTATGTTGTTTGCAAGGCTTTATTTATTTACTAATAAGATTTCATTTTTGTTTTTCATGTAATTAAGTGGCAACTTATATGCGACGACATAATTTATATTTATACTATTTATGGTATTTTCCTAAAAATAAAATATGAGCATAATAAAATATTGGTTTAATTACACTTTGAAAAATGTAATACATATATATTGCATTTTTTATTTATTTTATATCAAAATGTTTTAATATCTACATGGTTCAATGATACCTTTTTTTTTTTTTAAAATGCCACAATTGGTAAATAAATAGTGATATTTTTTAGTAAGTGTCATTAAACCATTATAATTAATTTGTTGTTTGATAACATTTCTTATAAATGTCACAACTAATAGGTAAAAAATGACATTCTCTCATAAAGTGTAATGAAATCATTGCAATTTACTTGCATTTCTTAAAAATTGCTATAAATAAATAGTGGCATTTTTTAACAAAGTATCATTATATCATTGCAATTTATTTATTATTTAATAATATTTTTAAAAAATATCACATTTAATAAGTTAAAACTGACATTCTAATATAAAATGTCATTAAATCACTCTAATTTATTTATACTTTAATAATATTTTTTTAAAAAATACCTTAAATATAAAACATCATATTATATATTTATAAAATGTCGTCAAATTAGTTTCATTACATCTTATTTTTGTTGCAGTGCATCTCCAAAGAATACAACTTATTATTTTAAAACAAAATCAGGCTAAGTCCAAACTTATTTACGCAAAGACAAACTCAACTGAAAAAAATAATCGAACTAATTTTTTATCTATGCCTGCTCGATAGAAACATATATGTATCAAAATCACTCAAATAATCGACCTAGATGATCGGACTAATTGAATATGTTGATCCATATGTGATCCCTACTCGCTCACACCAAGACAGTATTTTTTTTTTTTTTAAAGTCGAAAAGTATGGCAAAATCTTTGGATTACCATACTCATTTAAATATATCATATTAATTCCAAATTTGAACCAGCGACCGATCGCGAGGTGAGCAAACCCTCCGACCAGTGTACCAGGGTTGGGGGACAACAAGAATATTTGAAATAATAAAAAATGAGATAAAGTAAAATAATTGTAGATTTGTAATTTATATAATAAAATAAAAAATATTAATTTTTAAAAATTTTTAAATTTATTTTTTTAACAAATCAAACGGAGCCAAATTATGTCCGCGTCCTCGAATGAAGAAAATCCGAGCGGGGTCGGATTAAATAAAAAAAAAAAAAACCGAAACTCAACAATGGCGGTTTGAGCGCGCTTAAAATTCATCCTGCCGTTGCGGAAACACATCGCTTCGAAAGCAAGTCGTTATATATATATATATATATGTATGTATGTCTCCGTCCCTCGCTGAAACCCTAGTCTCTGCACTGCTGTTCATTACGAGTTCTAAGTATTTGGTTACGTGATTGGAGCCTAAATGACCAAACATCCACGCATGGGGAATGCTTGCTCAGCGTAAATTTCTTCTGAACCAAAGCTTTGTTATGTTCATTTTTTTACCTCTTTTTTTCCGAGGCATTTGTACATAGAATATATACACACACGCATGCATACATATACGCGCATAAAGATACATTGAGAAACTGGGGGTTTTAGACTTCTCCTTGTTTATTATTTTGTATTTTTCTGATGTCTTTTGTATTTCTTCTAAATACAGATCGGAATCGTCGATCGATGTGAAGAAACGCTTGACACAACCCAGTAAGTTTGTGTAATTTTGGTGCAACTTGCGGTGATGGGTTTTTATAATGTGTGATTATGTATAATGGTGCCTTTGATTTACTAAAAATCAGTGAAAAACTTTAAAATTTTTTTAAAATCTTTAAAAGTTATTCACTTTTTTATCTCACTGCACGAATTACGAATCTACAAATTATCTCATTTTATCTCACTTTTTTACTCCAAACTTTGAGTTCAAAGCTCCTTTTTGTTGGTAATTAACAATAATTTTGTAAGCTCTAATAATGGTTTAGAATAAGTTTTGAAACCAGGATTGTCTCATAATATGGTTGTGATTGATGTTCTTTCACATGCATGTGATGTGAAGTTGTGTGCTTGATTGAGATTGATCGTTAGAACACGCTTGCTTGACCAGATTGAAGGTGATTGATCGGTTGTGATCTATGCTGTGGTTGATATAATATATACTGTGGTTGTGATTTGGGTTACCAGATGGGGCCACATTGCAAATGGAGATGAAAAAGAATGACATTTCCCTGTATTTTTTTTGCAATTTGAGCCATGGAAGGCTTCAAGATAAGGTTTCAATACTAGTTAATAATCCTTGGGTTGAGGGATGGCTGATTTTAGAATGGACCCTTTCCAGAGCTGGACTTAAATTATGAACTCTATTTCATGGGACACCTATATTGAAGTAAAATCAAGGAATATGCTTCCATAACATAATTTGTTTACAGAATAAGGCATGAGAATGATTTGTTAATAACAATTGTGTAATGAAACTATACTTAATTTAGTGGGTTGTTTTTTTCTCAAAGCTACTCGAATGATCTGTTAATGGCAATTGTGTAATAAAGTATACTTTAGAGAGTGGGTTGTGTTTTTTTTAAGTGATAAACCTACAGGCCTCTTTTTTTTTTTTTTTTTTTTTGATCGGGTAATTGGGAGAATTTTTCTTTAGACCCCTTGGGCTTTATGAGGATAAACCCATAGGCCTGCCACATCACAATGGTGCCCTCCCCCCCCCCCCCCCCCCCGCAAAAAAAAAAAAATTTATGGTAAATAACATTACCCTAAAACCAACGAATGAATTGTGTTATGGAAAGGAAGTACATTGCTCGTGATGTACAACTCCGTAGAATGAATTTTCTAGGCATAACAAATCTACTAGTTAGACATTTTGACATTGACAGCTTCTCTTTTGAGTATTTGACCGATCTTTGCGTAGATTGCATATGTCATTCCCCGCCCCCCTTTTCTTTGAGTGCATGTCTAAATTCTTATATATTTCAATTCTGACTGACTGTTAAAGCTTTGAATAACTCTTTGCTGGTATTTTATTTTGTCAGCGCTTAATGATTTTCTTCTTTTAAAGACCCAAAAGGGTATCAGTAAGGTGAGAACTTCTACCATATCTGTTGATTTTTATGTTATGTTACTAGGCTTACCTGGTTTTCATTTGGATAATTTTGATATATACTTTATAGGTTTTATTTATTTATTTATTTATTTTTTATTCTATTTGAATTATAATTGTGATATTTTTCATTTACTGAATCCTCTGCTTTATCAAAAGGCTCTTGTCAAAAAATATAGCGCTACTCAAGGACATAATCAAAATTTTTAAGATAAATAGGGGCAAAAGTTTAATAACAATGGGACAAAAGTAAAATTCATAAGTAAACAAGAGTAGTAAAATTAGTAAAGTCTTGGTGTAATTTTTCAAATCAGTGGAGGGCAATTGTCCCACTAGGACCTTACTCAGTCCGCCCATGATGCTACTAGTTTGTATTTTACTGCTTCAATTGCTTGCACTTGGGTAGTATTGGTCTTATTATAATGAATTGTTTGTTGAATATTTGAGTAGCATTGATATTATTTCATTGTTGAATATTTCTATTTTTTTCTCATAGCAAGAATGTTCTTGAGAATAGATTTGTTCTGCGATGGCTGCTATTGCTGTGATGACTTCCCTTTTGACTCTGTTATTTACACTGCAGTGTTTGTCCTTCTGTAATATATCTTTTATTTTATTACTTAGCCAACAAAATGATCACTTGGAGATATCACTTAGTAGTAGATTTTTTCGATAATAATTATTGAAACAACTTATCTCTTATTATTTTAAATTGGTTAGGTGGCATTTGGTTTGTTTTTTTATTTTCTATTTTGAGCTCATTTGTCATATTGTGCTTTTGAATGAAAACAAGAAAATAGCTCAATCACATTTGATCACTTGTGTTTTCAAAATTTATTTTAAAAAACAGAAAATAAGTTTACACATGAAATACAAAATCGCAAAAAGTCATTTTGAGCATTTTCAACCCAAAATGAGGAAAATCTCAACATAAGAAAAATGAAGCATTTTTTGTTTCCTTGTTTTGGGATTTTTAGAACATAAAACACATAAAATTGAAAACAAAATATAGAAAATAGAAAAGTAAGCCAAATGGCACCTTAGTTTTATGAATCCTTTTTCTGAGGAGGATATGAGCAGTGTGATCAAGTTTTCAAATGATATATATTTTTTATGATAACCTTTGCAAACTCTTTCTAGTCATAGCAGCGTATGCATAAAACTTCCACGGGTATGTATTCCGGAATCATCTTGAAGTCATGGCCGGCAAGTGAGACACTTACTTGAGGTCCTCAAATGCGAAGAGGGCCCATATAATATACATTAATTAATTGTATAAAAATTAAAAATTATTTTCTATTTGTTGTATATTTTATTTTAAAAAGTCAAATACAATTTTTGTAAAAAAATAGTACACATTCTTAAAAAATCTACACAATTCCTTATTAATACACATTATCATCCATAATAGTTGTTACTCTCTCTTATATTTCATTATGTTCCAATTATACTTGTACAAACCTTTAATCAACAATTGTAAGTGATACATTAATGAAACTTGTATGCATGATTTAATAAATAATTTTTCTTTTCAAAAAGTAAGAAAAATAGTATTTAAGTAATTCTTTATCTTTTATTTATGGAGCATATCTATTTTTTCTTGTCATAAAACTTTGTATAGAAGGCCTCAATTAATGTTTTGATTTAAGCCCCCAAATTCTTAGGGCTGGCCCCACTTGAAGTTTTGGTGGGCAATTTTTTTTTTTTTTTTTCTTCCATATGTAACATATCATCATCATGGTCAAATATATAACACTTCTAATTTCATTCAATAGTTTTTATGCTATCCTTTCGAAAAGTACTTGCAATGTTTTGCTAATCAAATAACCATTTCTGTTCTACCAGAGCAAAGGAGTGGGAAATCAAAAAAGAAAGTGGAAGCATTTGATCTTTCATCTGTCTTGGAATCCCTTCTCGTCTCAAAGGCCACAGGGCAACACACTTCTACTTCAGTTGAGCCGGATGGTAAATCGGGGAAGACACTGGTGTGAGTGCTTTTTTCAAATACTTTTTAGTCATTGTAGTATCTAGTTTCATAATGTTAGTGATGTGGACACCAATAGAGCAAACCGCTATAGACATGTGCATGGACGTTGGGTTAAAGAGATCCAACCACTTATATTATCGATTGATTATTAGTAGTTTAGTTTAGAATAATTGTGATTTATTTAATTTGTTATTTGGACCCATTTGTTTTTTGCCATATTAGTATAAAGTCTATTTTATTGGGACTTTTATGTTTTGACCCACATTTTAGAGGATTAGTATTTAAACCCTAATTAGAGTTAATAGGGATAATTTTGATTGAATGGACTTTCTTTGCTGCTGTTGCTTTCACTTTGGCTTCTTTCTTCTCATTCCATTTTCTTTTTTTTTTTTTTTTCCTCTCTTTCGATGTTGCATACTGCATCAGTTACTATTAGGGGCAAACTTAGGATTTTCATGAAGGGGCGCCCAACATTTTATACAAAAGTTTCGAGTATTTAGCTTGATCGAGAAGTGAGAGAGAGCTTTGGGACTGGGAAAATAGCCTCGACTGTCAGCACCAGAGAAGAGAGCGGTGAGTGGTATTGGGGTTGAGTGAGAGAGAAATGATGTCATTTATCATTGAGGAGGGAGAAACTGCATGAAATAGAAGTATGAAAGATTAGGACCAACAACAATTTTGTAATAAAATTAACATATCAGGGCATTTTGATCATTTCACATCCCTTGTCTTCATGTGGTCCGCCTTTGGATCGTATCATCATTTCCCTCTTTCTAAAGTAATGAATTAAGTTAATTTTTTTTTTTTTTTTTAAATTTTAGATTGAACGGAAGGAAGGTAAAGATAGCTTTTTGTCATCCTGCTTTCCTGTCAGCAGACCGGTTGGCTGCCATTCATCAGTACTTGCGGGATAACGCAGGCAACAAACCGGAAAGAATGAAACGCCAAAAGTGTAAGTCGATATTGAAGGCGATGAAGAAATCTCTGCGCCAGGAAAGACAAGAAAAAATAATGCACAGCTCCGAAGGGGAGGTGTTGAAGTCAATAGAGACGATGCATCTATGACCATCAGAAAGAGCATATACACCGAAAAAGTATGCATCCCGTCCTTAAAACTATGGAGAGATCTGATTTGTAGAAGATTTAAATCTACAATTTTTCGTCGTGCTTTCGTTCACCGTGGTGTGCTCCTTGGTGGAGATACTCAAACCATTGCATTGCTCGTTTTTAATATGTTCCCATTGCTATCGTGACCTCGTTTTCCATGTTTCTGTTTTTGTTTTTCTTTTGTTTGGCACCCTTTGAACTCAGGAATTATGGATTTCTGAATAAAAGGCAATGCAAAATTCTCATTCTTATTTCTTGACGTACCAAACAGAATAATTCTCTTGAATTTGTTCGTGTCTCTTTTTCATAGCCATTGAGGGAATTGTTTATTTTATTTTATTTTTGTTTTTGTTTTTGTTTTGTTTTTGGTATGTTTTATTGTGTAGATATACCTTAATTCATCGTATTTGATAGCATGTTTGTAATTGAAATTATATTGTACAGTAAACCAATTAATTGACCCGCATAAATAAAAATTCGAGAACATATACGTGTGTAGCGTTGTGCATTTATATTACATGGTCTTGTAGTATTCATGTCGATCTTTAAATTGTTCTCATGAGTGTTATAGGGCTTTGTAATATAAATGCACTATATTCTATACACTACATTCTACCGATTTTAAATTTATCATATGTTTGGTGGGATTTTGTGATTACCTCATATTTGTTTAGCTTATTAAAGGCTCGTCTGAAATTGATTTATTATGAAACTAAGTTAAATTAAATATGATTCATAATTTGTTTTGTTTTTAACTAGGTGAAATTAAATTTATATAAATTCATTTGAAATTGATTTGAAAGTTTAATAAACCAAATTTAAATATATATTTGTAAGTTTGATAAGATTTTCAAATTAAATTTAAATAATTAGTTATGTTCGACTAAGATACAAAAATACAACTATGGAAACTTTTACCACTGTAGCATTAGGCCTCTCCTCTCCATCGCTATCTCTATCTATATTTCTATTTTTATATCTATTTCACTGCACTGTTGGTTAAAATAGAACCACTAGGTCTACCCTCTCTTCTGTGGGTCAGGAAGAAGTCCGCAGCCACTACCCGAAGGTGCGCACTGGGTGAAATTTGTCCCGTGGATCAAGCCCGCAATGACCCACGAGGTGGTAAACCAGCCTAGGCAAGTCCTGACTGACCGGTTCGATCGAGGAGAACTGTTAGAAGCCCGCAAAAGCGGTAATCCACCCTCCCGAAGGAGAATCAAACCTGGGACCGCACGCGCCCAGGCCCTTAGGCGCCTCCGAACTCTCGTTCGACCACCCCCGAAGGGGCAGGTCTACCCTCTCTTCTGGTACGTGGAAGTCCGCAGCCGCTACCCCGTATTGGGGTGCGTACAGGGCGAAGCACACTCCAGAATCCTAGCCAGCAAAGGCCCCTGGAGAGTTAACCAGCCTAAGCAAGCCCTAGCTGATCGGCACGACCGAGAGGAGGCCATTAGGCACCCGCCATTACAGCGGTAACCCACCTCCCGTGGGGGAGTCGAACCCGGAACCTCGAGAGGCCCAAGCTCTAAGGTCTACCCTCTCTTTATATCATAGGTGGCGGAGAAACAAAAGTTTCATATATAAAAAATCTAGGAAGCAAGAGGAGCCGAGGCCTGCAGGCGCATCTCGAGTTTAGAAAAATGTCACTAACACATGTAAAATTTTAGATATATTTTCTTTTCTTTTTTTTTTTTTTTTTTTTGTATGGTTAAGCCATCTTGAAATTAATATATATATAGATTCAATTCAAAACATACAACTAATATATATAAATTTTTTAATTTAAAACTTTTTATGCCATTAATCCCTTTAAAATTTAGAGAAAAAAAAACCATTCAGTCCAGAAAGAATCACTAGTACATAAAATTTTTGGGTTAAAAAAATTTTAAGTTACAGACTAATCTTCTTAAAATATAAATATTTTTTTAATTATTGTATATAAATATTGCAAAAATTAGCAGCCCAACAAATTTTACCCTTTATAAATAGTACAATATTATATACTACTTACGGAACTGGGAAAAAAAATAAAATCAAATGGCACAAAATTAGTTTACGTAAAATTTAAAAAATATATATTATTTTTCTACGGAACGTGAACTTTTAGTTGTAGTTTTTAAAACAAGATGGCAAAGAAATTACAAATATACGTATATATATAAATTAATTGTTGAATTTTTTTTGACATAAAAACTTGTCGCATGTTTAATTGAAAATTTTCGTAGGTTAGTACACTAAGTTGATTTTTTTTTTTTTTCATTGTATCTTATGGATATCTATTAAAATTGCATAAGGAAATAGAAAGGATATTTGTGGAGGCTAATTTTTGTGAAATTAATTATTGTTGAAACTTTTTTCCCTATATCTTTTATACCACTCAACCATTCACCATATGCAAGTTTGTACAAAATAACTTTCAAAAACTACATACTTATTTTAGTAATTTCATCATCCAAATTTATAATTATCAATTGATTTTGTTTTTATAACTATCATTATTCAAAATGATAAATGCGAACTAGTCTCCTTAGAGCACGTGTTAAGAAAGTTATTATAGAATAGTTATGAATTTTTTTTTTTTTACTTATATTCTATGCATTGAATAGGAAATTATGGCCCAAAAAATAGTATTTCGACTTATGCGGTTAATAAAAACATGGTATGATACCACGATTGTTGGGATACCTAAAAACGCTATATGATATAGTGATTGTTTATAAAAGACGATTTGAAATCGCAGTTCTTCAAGAATTGCCATCTGAGACGGTGATTTCGACTGCCACAAACGCTCTATGAAAATGCGTTTTTGGTGTTACCCAGTCTGCCTAGCTCACTTAAAAGGCTTCTCACTCTCACCTGGAAGGCAAATTTGAAAAAATTTATAAATTGCGACTTGAAATTATGCACACCCTTGCATTTTTGGCTAGTGTTATGTTATGTTCACAGGTGCTTATATCAACTTCCTACATTCTTTGGAGATCATAAATTTCTAATAACTTATATCAACTTCCTACATCTTTTGGAGATCATAAATTTCTAGTTCACTTGTCATGTGCTATACTCTATTTAGTAATTGAATTCACCTTAAAATTATTTTGTGTAAATTTACACATCTTAGAACTATAGGTTAGATGATATAAACTTGTATTACATAAATGATTAACAATTTTTGGCTTATAACACTCTCTCATTTGCAGCTACTCAATCTACCATGGTCTTAACTAATAAGGCATTTCATATTTATACATGGGGAGCAAAGGAAAAGGAAACATCTCATCTAACATACTGTAGGAACAAGTTGTACAAGAGAAACGAACTATGGTATAACGATTTTAAGAAGACACCATTTCATATAGCATTTTATCCCTAAGGGCCCGATTGGATGATGCTAAAATTGTAGGGGATAAGTTTTAGAAGGGATATAAGATAAGAGGGGGTATTATTTTTAGAGGGTTGGTCCACATTGATATGATGTTTATGAAGGGGAATAACTTTTGATTTGGTTTAGATATTTTATAAATAAGAGGGGGTGAATGATGAAAAAAGCAGTCAAATGACTCTTTTACCCTTATGGTGTTTCAAACTTAATTATCCATTAAATTAAATATTAAATTACAAAACCCACTCAATTTAATTATTTTTGGACAATTTGAAGCTATATTATTTATTTCATTGAAAATTTAATTTTTTTATAAATTTATTTAAACAATTTTTTTTTAAATATGTACTTTCGAATAGTTGGTTATTATCTAACTTTATTTTTAATTATGTTTATTTTGACTTATTGGCCTATCTATTATTTTTTTACTAACATTATATTTATTTTGATCAAATTAATGAGGGCTAAAAAGGCCAAAATAATAACCATTCTCCCCGGATAAATTTTGGCGCGTGTCGAGGGCGACCAAAATTTATCCGGGAGAAACCACGCAAGAGGAAAAGTGAAGACCCGGGAAGGGGGAAAATTTTGGTTGCCAAATCATGGCAAACGGTGGGACCCACCCGTATGGCCGGGGATAACTTTTTGAAGCTGGCTTTCCCCACATCCAAGCGGGGCCTCAGACCCTATAGCTAAAGGTAAAGGAAACATCTCATCTGGCATACTATAGGAGTGAACTGCATAGGAGAAATGCGCTATGGTATAGCGATTTTAAGAAAATGCCGTTTTATATGTCATTTTATCATAACAAACGCTATATCAGATGGCGTTTTTAGGGCACCCCAACAACCATAGTATGATACTGCGTTTTCATTAATAGCAAAACTCAAAATACTTTTTTTTTTATAGTAATCCCGTATGTAGTGCATAAAATATTAATGAAAAGAACCAATAATTATTTCTATTTCACTTTTCAATGTTGAGGAACTTCAAGATCACTTTAAATGCAATTGTAGAATATCAAAATAGCCTCCAAGAATATAGACAAATTTTATAACTAACTTTTATAATTTTAATCGTACGTTAGAATATGTTATCAAATTTATGTTTGATGCTATTCAAATGCAATACCATCTTATTTTGAATTATATGAGATTAAACTCTAATATATAATATATATTTTCTGATAGCATGGATAACCTATTGTTTTTATTTATAATATCGTGAAGAGATTTGAGAATAAAAAGTGACATGTAGATGAATGTATATGTGAAGGGTGGAACTCTCTCTCTCTCTCTATCTCCCTCTCTCTCTCTCTTTGTGTTAAAAAATTAATTTTAAAAGTCGCAAACTTGACGTGAAAACAAAATAATGATTCGTGTAGATCACTTAAAATCATAAACTTGGATTGAAAGTTATTTTTTCTCACAGAATGATATGTTAGTGTTTTACAATTGCATTGAAATGGTTTAAAAACATTACTGTCCTAAATTGCATCCTGTCTCGCCTAGTTAGAAAGCGTTCAGAGTAATAAGAAGTAATAAAATTTAATAAAAGTTGTAAGTGTACAATTCGTATAATAAGATAAAAAGTGAATAATTTTTAAAAAAATTTCATATTTTTAATGGTTTTCAGATATTTTTAGTGAGGGATTAGTTCATATGGGTTCTGCAAAAGTGCTCGTGTTTGGCCCGATTAGAGTCACAAAAGGAACATGTTTTGTTAGTGACCTGCCCAAGTTGCTCCTTGAGGAACTCCAGCTCGGCTCACAAAACTTGATTTCTTGCTGGCTATTACTTCATCATCATAGTTTCTTAGCTAGGGAGGTCCAATGTTACTATTATGCATTGCGTGTGTAGGAGCGTCTAATTTATGTAAAACTTATTTTTAATAATGTATTATAGCCATACATTAATTAGGTTTTATATATCAATTTATTTTTATTTATTAAATATAATTAATTGATAGTATGAATTTTAATTTCTTTTTCTATATCTAAATTTGGCTTCCGACTCAAAAATTCCTATGTCGTCCCTGCAGAGAAGGTGTCGTGCCCCAAATTCTCCGTGATCTGAAGTATGGGTTAATCACATGCATACATAATCAATCACATAAATATTGTATCAAATCAGCGCCAAATATCAATTGAAGTAACATTGGACCACAGTACCCAAAAATAATATACAAAAAACTCAGCTGTGAACTAGGCAAAGCTCTGAAAAGAATAAATAGGACTCCAACGACTCATACAACCCAATAAAAATAGAATATAAATACATACAAAACGTCCCACACTAGAAATTAACAACAGTCCCTCAAAATAATACACATAGAAAACAATAAACCTATATCTATGCATCGCGACCTAATGGTCCAGCTTGTCTATCTTGTACAATTAAATCATGATTTGCAACAACATTTGTAGGGGAGTGACCAGTAACTCACAAACTCGCTATGCAACAAAACATAAAACCACGTTCTATCACTATCATGCATCATGATAATAATTAATAAGCAATACCAACAAATGTCTCAAACTCAATATATAACAACAATAATCCATTTCTCATCAACAACATAATCACAACAATTAAATAGATTAAGGTACCCTGTAAGGCTGATCCGTGGCCACAAAATAAAGTCAAAATACACTAAATTTTAGGTGTCTACATCTAAGCCTGAGCCATGAAAAATATATCCTTTTAGGCATTTGCATCTTTGGACTAAACTAAAGAAACTAACTATGTCTCAAAGGTATCTGTATCACTTCGTAGGTCACTAACCTACTAGAACAAAAATCAAACCTTTGCACAAGTTTAAGAGTCTCAACCCATATTAACATATACCCTCTATTTCAAAATGTCTCAAACTCCAACCAAAATCAATACGTCTCTGCCATCTCAATCATGGTATAAACAATTCCAATATCTCATCACATGATACCATAATATCATAATAACACCACGTGTTAAACATCAATATCTCATTTCATATACATTCCACATGTATCTTAATGCCTAAAGTGTGTATACATATCGAATTCGTTCATATAAACTTAAATAAGTAAGAAAATTTAAGTATAGCGTCTATCCTCTGTCGTCTGAATGCATGTCTAAACAGAGGCATCGTGTACATGGGAGTGTGGATGGGATGTTGTGTGTACGACCAAACATCAACATTTCATAGAAGTTATCCAAGTCAAGGAGGCCGCTCGAACAGACGTGCGCACAATTGGATCGTGCAAATGGTCGTTTAATCGTCAAGGGTCAAAAATTTTGATTTTTCAAATAACAATCAGTGTTTTTGTTTCAAATTCAATTCCAGGTGTTAAGAATCAACTTTTACTCCAAGGATTCTAAAATCATCTAACCTAACACTTAAACAAGTTTTCATCATAAATTTTCAAGGATTTAAGCATTCATGGCTAAGTTTTCTTAAGATTTCCCATGCTCAACCCCTAGAAACACAAATTCATATTTCACACTCATATGTAGATAAAATCCACAACCTAAGTAAAAAGGAATCCCCCTATCTCTTTCGGCCAATTCCAAAGAAATGAAGGATGCAATCAATGGTTCAAAGGATCTTTCAGAAAAAATTAATAGTTCAAAGATTGGTGGTTGGACATCCCTTTCTCTCTTCTTACCTTCCTCCTCGGGTGTCTTCTTTCTTTATTTCCCCCCTCTCTCTTCTCTAATCAAGTCCACAAGAACAAACACTCCCAGATTTTCTCTCAAAACTCTCCCGCAGCCAACTCTAGTTCTCTCTCAATCACCAGCTCCCTCTCCAGCTAAGAAAAAACAACCTCACAACCTAGGATTTTTTTTCGTTCTAAGGATGATGGCTGCAGATTTTGTGAGTTTGCTGTGAAAATTTAAGTATTTGTGAGATTGCTGTTAATGAAACCGCGTTTTCATTGTGCGGTTTCCAGGCAGTCGGAAATTTACAGAACCACAGAACCATAATGCGGTTCTTGGGCTGGCTGATGTACAACTGCGAGATGCTAATGCGGTTGTTTGTATTGACGTGAGAAACCGCATAAGCAAGACGCAGTTTTTGCCTGTTAAAACCCTCCCCCCGCCCCCGAGCCTCTCTCTCATTCCCAGTTACATCTCTCGAGCCTCTCTCTCATTCTAGCTCTCTCTCTCTCTCTCTCTCTCTCTCTATCGTCTGTGACGACAACCCACACAGCTCACCGGCGACGACAGCCCGCGTAGCTCACCACAACAGCTCTTCTTCACTCCACTGATAAATTCTCTCACTTGAAAGGTAAAATCTAATTTTGCCATTCATGGCTCAGCCACTTCTTCTTTCCAGATGAGATTTTTTTGACTTTGTGGGTTAGTTTGATAAGGGAACCAAAACTGCTGAATGGTGTTTTGGTGGCACAACCAAGAGCCACAATCTCACTCTGCGGTTGTATGTTTGCCAAGTCAAAAACCGCATGACCATGCCATGGTTTTACCCAACAACCGCATTTTGGTTCTGCAGTTCTGCCTCTGCAGTTTACAAGAATCGCATTATGGTTCTGCGGTTCCGTAAATTTCCGCCAGCCTGGAAACCGCACAATGAAAACACGGTTTCATTAATAGCAATCTCACAAATACTTAAATTTTTATAGCAAATCCACAAAATCTGCAGCCATCATCCTTACAACGAAAAAAAATCCCACAACCCACCCATGAAAGATAGTGGAAAACAAAATGGGCAGCAACTTGGTAGAAGTGTAGACTAGTTCAAATACACATTGAACATCGCTCAGCCAAGTGTAGGGGATCCCCATGCATGTGGATATAATATATATATATATATTCAAAATATATTAACTAGTGAAATTTCTGACAGAACCCAGTACTGTTGTTCGGACATACATGCAAGGAAAAATTTTGAAAGTGTAGAAAATAAGTCTAAGCTCATGCAATACCAATTCACCCACATTAAAATAATAATTAAATAATTAATGAGATTAAAACAATTTAAAATATTCCAAATAAAATACTCCAGTCACAACAGAAGGTCATCCACCTACACAAGGGAGCAATCACAAGTTCTAGTAGAAACCGAAATGGCGAGGGAATAGCATTCCTTCGATATATATCATACCACAACCTACCACTACTAATAAAATAATCATAACCCTTAATAATCTGGGCAAGTGAACTCCAAAAGAAAATCACTCCTGAAGAATGGCATCATTGTATTAGTAAAATGTGGGTTCACTTGCATATTCTCAAGTTTGTTAGGATTCAGATAATTATATTCAGACAATTATACAAAGGAATGAGAATGTAAGCAAAAAGCCCCCCACTGGCATCAAGCCGCAACTAAACAGCAATCAATCAACTCTTGGAGGCAGATTGGAAGATAAATACTGCTGTCAGAATGCCCACCAATGCTGTGACTGCCAAAGCCACGGTTGGTAAGGGGGTTGTGAGCCCAAAATTCTGCAACACCAAAAGGAACATATATGATACCCTTGACCCTTTAATGCGCTACTTTCAAGCGCCAAAGCATGTAGATTGGGGTGCGTGTGTGTGTGTGTGGGTGGGTGTGTGTCTGTGTGTGTGGGAGAGAGAGAGGGAGGGAGGGAGATCCATTTCGGGAGAGGATTCACCAAGACCTAAAACAAACAAAAAGTGAAAACCCAATTTACATTACCAACTAATCTTTTTTTTTTTTTAATTTTTTCCCGGATAGATGAGTTAAGGAAATTTTATTATGGCATTAGGGGTTCCTTTACCAGTAAAGTCGCCAAGGTGAAAGACAACTACATTGCATATCAGCAAAAACCAACAAGACAGACAGCTATATGGCATCCTTCTATTGTGAAACAATAAGTGGCAGCAAATAAGAGCCATATCACTTGCCCAGCTTCAGAACGAAGCAGCTTTTTCACAGATGTTGTCTATGGGTGGTTCTGGTTAGTGAGGTTTTCCACTGATGTTAAGCAAGCTAAACTTACAAGGGATAAAGATCAGAAATTGTCCAACTGCAGGATCTTTATTTACCCTCTCAGATATAACCTTTCTTCCTCACCTGTTCATTTTCAATTGCAAAGTCACTAAAGAAAAATAAGAACTAGAGAAGCGGGCCAATTACAGTTCTAGTGCTCCGAATTAGCCATCTTCAAGTTATTCATTTGAAACCCCAAAAATTTGTAAAGAAAGGGAGCAAAGCAGAAAAAGATTTATAATCCAAAAGGCTGAGAGATCATTCCATTTGTGTCACCAATTCATGAACAAAGACACGTGAAGAGGTGCACAAATGGAATTAAAACTAGCAACACTATATGTTCATGGATGTGCAAACTGCAGATCATAAAAATTGATCCACTAGAGATGGAAAAATAATAAATAAGAAAATTAGAATAAGAAAAAGAAAATATATGAGACATTTTAGAAAAACTACAAACATGATGAATTTAGATTTTCTGTTTCTTCCCTGGTTGGTAGACCAAATTATCTGGATTTTATCAAAAGAAACATGAGTTTAGTTATGCTATACCTCCAAGAGTCCTTTGCCTGTTGCTATTTCAACACTAATTGCTGCTGCAAAGCCAACCATTGCAAGCCGGCCTAGCCATACATCCAAACTGTTGCCCTCCTTTGTACTCTGCTCACACCTTATGGCCACTGATTTTGCTTTGCATTCGAACTTCCTTTGATGACTATTTCTACATATCACTGGAAAGAAAATATCAATTATATATATATATAGAGGGGGCGACAGAAACCTCAGCTTGTAATTCTAAGCAACTTCTACCAAGAATTTCGGAAATTTTGGAGCTCCAATTGGAAGTTGGAACCATACAAACAAAGCATTGAAAATCACAAACCTGATATAGGATGAATTTGTTGTTTTCTTTTCTGTTTTAGATTAGTTTATGTCCAGCTTATTTTTTATTTTCATTTTTTTAATTTTGGGATTAGTTTAGAAATTTTTTATTTAATTAAGTATCTTTTATATTTTGAGCCAAAGGCTATTTGTAATCCCTATGGGATCAAGATTATATTTATTTTTATTAATGGCATAAGAAAATTCCATTAAAGAGTTAGGAAACCGTTTTCCTAACGGACTAGGATTAGCTTAGTTTTCTCTATAAATAAGACCTCTTGCAAGCACTTTTCATTTGTTTGATTATTAAATATATTTCAGATTAGTTAAAAGCTTTTATGCTCTTATTTTGGTTCTTGTAGATTTAAAGCCACCCTTGTGGATTCAAGAACAAATCATCGAACTTGAGAATGATGTCTCACCAAACACACCACTGCTACTTCAAATGTTTATCTTGCCTGATTTTCTATCTTCCCATGGGGTTTTCCCTTGTGCTCCCTTATGAAGTATAACAACAATTACCGTGTGAAAGTGGATCTTCCATAATTTGATGGATAGTTCGAGATTGAAGAATTCTTTGAGTGGTTGGATTAAGTTGATTACTACTTCGAATACATGGTTATTGAAAATGACATCAAGGTAAAATTGATGGCAAACAAATTAAGGAGTAAAGTCTCAATTTGGTGGGCACGATTTCAAGCTTCAAGGATACGCCAAGACAGAAGAAGGATAAGAACTTGAAATCAAATGTGACTGATGCTACAATTCAGATTTCTCCCAAAAAATTATAGAAGTATTTTATTCGAGAAGTACAAATGATATTGTTGAGGAAGAAGAACTATCCATAAATATGCAACAAGATTCCAAATTATCTGCATGGGACAATTTTGCAAAGACCAAAGGAGAACAAATTAGGAGGTTCATTGGTGGATTACGCCAAGAAATTCATGATTTGGTCCCATGGAAGCCTTTTGACACAATTAAAGAGGCTATCCAATTGGCAAAGTCAGTTGAGTTTCTACTTAAATATAAGAGCCCTACTACCACAAGAAATCATAACCAAACCAAACCAAACCAAACCAAGCCTTTTCCCACTAAGTGATGTCGGCTATATGGATTTGTCGATGCCAATTAAATCTGTTTAGGGTTATGTCCTCCGATAGATCTAGGTAGGTCAGGTCATGTTTAATAGTTTCTTTCCAACTTCTCTTGGGTCTTCCTCTACCTCTTCTACTCCTGACAATCTTCATACTTTCATACCTTCTAACAGGTGCCTCTGTTGGACGCCTTCTAGCATGGCCAAACCATCTTAATCGGTTTTCTCTCATTTTATCTTCAATCGGTACTATTCCTACTTTGCCCCTAATCTCCTCATTCCTAATCCTATCTTTCCTTGTAATCTTGCACATCCACCTAAGCATCCTCATCTCCGCAACTGCTATCTTCTGACCATGATTATGCTTTACTGTCCAACACTCTGATCCATATAGCAGCGCTGGTCTAACCGCCACCTTATAATACTTTCCTTTCACCTTGAGGGGGACTTTTCGGTCGCACAAGATCCCGAAGCACTCCTCCATTTGGTCCACCCGGCTTGAATCCTATGACTTACATCAGTATCAATCCCTTCATCTTGTTGCACCATAGATCCAAGGTACCTAAATTTATCTTTTTCTACAATCTTTTGTGTACCTAAACTTACTTCTATACTACCTGTTATCCTACTTTGACTAAACTTACATTTCATATATCCCGTCTTGCATCGGCTTAGCCTAAATCTTTTTGTCTCAAACGTTTCCCGCCACAATTCTAGCTTAGCATTCACTCCTTCTCTCGTCTCATCTACTAAAACAATATCATCTTGCAAATAGCATACACCATGGCACCTAATCTTGAATATGTCTTGTAATCTCATCCATAACTAAAGCAAACAAGTACGGGCTTAATGTTGAGCCTTGATGTAAACCAATCGTGATAAGGAACTCGTTAATCTCTCCACCAGTCGTTCGTATTGATGTCGTGGCTCTATCATACATGTCCTTTATCGCCTCAATATATGCGACACACGCTCCTTTCTTTTCTAATACTCTCCATAGAATCTCCTTAAGAACCCGATCGTATGCCTTCTCTAAATCAATGAACACCATATATAAATCTTTTTGCCCTTCTCTATACTGTTCCATTAACCTCCTCAAGAGAAAGATAGCCTCCATGGTTGATCTTCCAGGCATGAAACCAAATTGATTCTCTGAAACGTTTGTTGTCCTTCTTAGTCTTCTCTCAATAACTCTCTCCCATAATTTCATCATATGGCCCATCAATTTAATCCCGCGGTAGTTCGCACAGTTCTGAATATTTCCTTTGTTCTTGTATATGGGTATAAAGATACTTTTCTCCATGCATCAGGCATCTTCTTGCTCTTTAGCACTACATTAAAAAGTTTTGTCAACCAACTTATGCCATCCTCTCCTAAGCACCTCCAAACCTTAATAGGGATACCATCTGGCCCAACCGCTTTCCTATTCTTCATCCTTTTTAATGCTTCTTTTACTTCTTCCCTACTAATTCTCCTATAGAACATAAGATTTAATTCTTCCCTAAAAGGGGTAAACTGTCCCAATTGTATGTCACTACTACTGCTTTCATTAAATAACTTGTAGAAGTAGCTCTTCCAACGCTTCTTTATCTCCTCTTCCTTTACTAATACATTTTCATCCTCATCCTTAATGCATTTAACTTGGTTTAAATCCTTGGTCCGTCTATATCTGGATTTAGAAAACTTGAATATCTCTCTTTCGCCCTCCTTAGTGTCAAGTCGCCTATATAAATCCTCAAATGTCTTTGCCTTAGCCTCACTAACTGCCTTTTTGGTTTCCCTTCTAGCTTCTCTATACCTCTCCAAGTTCGCTTCATTTCGGTCGTTTTGCCAAGATTTAAAACACTCTCTTTTAACTCTTATCTTGTCTTGGACGGTCTCGTTCCACCACCATGCCTCTTTCTGTGCCAGAGCACTCCCTTTTGATTCTCCTAAGACTTCTTTTCCTACTCTCCTAATACACTTTGCCACCTTATCCCACATAATATTTGCACTCTCATTTACCGTCCAAACGTCTTCCTCTAAAACTCTTTCCCTAAATGTTGGTTGCTTATCACCTTTCAAGTTCCACCATTTAGTCTTTGAGCATTTATACGACTTCTTTTTTCTAGTCCACCTTTGAAGCTACACATCTATGACCAACAACCTATGTTGGGCAGTCAAGCTCTCCCCCGGTATAACTTTACATTCTTTACAAGCTACGCGGTCTTTTTTCCTAGTTAAGAAGAAGTCAATCTGTGTCCTTGAGGAGCCACTCTTATAAGCCACCAAATATTTCTCTCTCTTCCTAAAAAAGGTGTTTGTCACCATGAGATCATAAACCACTGCAAACTCCAAAATATCCTTCCCTTCTTCATTTCTATTACCGCAACTATATCCCCCATGTATTCCTAAGTATCCATCTACGTCGTGTCCTATATGACCGTCCAAATCTCCTCCTATGAAAACCATCTCTCCTTGAGGTATCTCTAATAGCATTCCTTCCAAGTCTTCCCAAAACTTCTCCTTATGTACATCTCCTAAGCCCACCTGGGGGGCATAAGCACTAATTACTCCTACAAAAATTAAGACTTATATTATCAATCTGAAACATATTTTGAATGCTTAACCTTTTCCAAGTCCAAATCTAGCACTGCGATTGTTCATGGAGATGAAGGAATACATCTAGGCGAAGAAGTTTAAGAGATTGAGAAGACTAGGATAGTGGAGACTGAGATAGGGGGCACTACAATAAAAGAGATAATTCTAAAATCTTCAAGAAATTGTGAAAAGTTTCAAGAATGACAAGAGATTGAGGTAAAGGAGACTTTTATTGTTGTGGATATTATTTTTGAAAACAAATATAATTTTAATCAACTATTTTTGGAGGAAGAAGAAATTACTTAGTCTTTAAGAGGAGGGGAATAAAAATTTCATGGGATTAGGATTTATTGATTTCCTTGATAAGGACTATAATTGGGAGTAACTTTGCTAAGGAAGAAGTTATAATTTCATCAATCTTCAAATAGTGGGAGTTGAAGATGCAAATACATTAAGATTTATTAATTTTTTTGGAATAGATAAATATTATGTTGAAGAAGTATAGGTTAATATGAGTGAATTTTTCAACCATAAAGAACTACACAAAAAGTTGTTTGCAAAATACACGATTAGACCACAGTCACTTGTAAAGATGAAGATTATTCCCAAACTGAATTTGTACATATTACTTTCAATAAAGGAAATTGCATTAACAGTGCTTGCTTGTGACGGTCCTCCACTTCTTAGATCTTATATTAGATAACTCGATGACGAGTTATTTTTAAGAGGAAAAATGGTGTAGAATGAATTTGTTATTTCCTATTCTATTTTGAATTAGTTTCTTTCTAGTTTCTTTTCTTGTTTTATTTAGGATTAATGTAGAAATTTTATTTAATTAATTATGTTTTAATTTTGAGCCAAAGGCTATTTGCAATACTAATTGGATTTGGATTATATTTTTTTCATAGATGGGATAAGTAGACCCTAGTAAAGAGTTAGGGAACCGTTTTCCGAATGGACTAGGATTAGCTTAGTTCTCTCTATAAATAGAACCTTGTACGCAAGTTTCATTCGTTCAATTATTAAATATATTTCAGATTAGTTAAG
This sequence comes from Vitellaria paradoxa, assembly GCA_019916065.1. Taxonomy (NCBI): domain Eukaryota; kingdom Viridiplantae; phylum Streptophyta; class Magnoliopsida; order Ericales; family Sapotaceae; genus Vitellaria; species Vitellaria paradoxa. The sequence continues at coordinate 36,351,536 of CM034238.1, forward strand.
AGTTTTAATGTTTTCGCTTCAATTATTATGGATTCAAGAACAAATAATTGTCTTTGAGAACAAAATCTCGCCAATCACCCTACAACTGCATCAAAACCAAACAACTCAGAATAACTAATAATGAGTATATCTAGCCCCATGAGCACTGTACCTAGTCAATGAGTCAAACATACAACTTTATTGATGCCCAATTTTACAGCAGTGTCCACAACTTGACAATGTGACGTGTGTAAAATCCTAGAAGAAATATGCAAGGTTTTTTAATTTTCATAATGTTGAACATGTTAAAATCAATCAACGTTAAAGGTCCGCATTGCTCCTCTAACAACTTGCCTTAACAGCTCAATTTAGTACTTTCTGTGTTCTGGAGTGTAGTAGGGATTTATCTTGGACTATTGCAGTTGCTACACCTTGCAACATTTCCGAATGCCATGAATATCATAAAGATTCACAAAACAGGAAAAATAAAAAAAAATAATAATAATAATTAAAAAAATAAAAACAAGAAGAAGAAGAGAAGCGAGAGTCTACTTTAGCAGTAATGTCCCACCCATTTAGAATCAGTAGATTTGTTGAACAAGTGAAAGAAACCAGAGGATCAGTTTGGAATGCTTATATCCGTGCCCAATACAGTAAAGTCTCCTAGCAAGATCAACTATTATCTGACTCCAATAAATCAATTTTCCCAAGCTACCCACATCCAAGAATATGCTCAAGTTCTTGAAGAACAATCTTATGCATTTTATATTCACAAACCCATCAATGCAGATATATTCAGTAGTTCTAGGAAACCCATTTTGCAGTAAATTTACAAGTAGCCAGATCTTGCACAATTCGTAGACGGGGGAAAGAACAGCTTACAGAGTCGAGAACCGGTGACAAAGTCAGTCCCAATTCGAGTTTGTATGACCGCAAGCGGCGGCAGAGTTGCAGCAGGGGTTCTTGCTGACCTCGACCCCCACACACCTGCAAATATATATATATATATATATATGAAATTTTCGGTAAATAGCGAATATATACATATATGTACAGAGAGAGAGAGAGAGAGAGAGAGGGGTACCATGGATGGAAGTATAGAGACACGAAGAAACTTGAGTTGCAGCCATGGAGAGAGAAGCAGTTCCGACTGGACTCTTTTTGACTCTTCACCTCTCAGTTTCTATCATCTCTTGTGCTTTTTCTGATCAAACAACGGCTATCCGGATATCTTTTGTACTCTTACAAGAAATAAGTAAATTACACATTCATCCCTTAAATATTAGGATAATTACACATAAATCCCTCAATATTTAAAATTTTCATAAACCTTTTATTTTTAAAATTTATCAAACTCAATCCCCTTCTATTAATTTGTACCCTAACTCAATTAAAATATTTATTTTGAATATTATTTTATATATAAGCATGTGCGCAATAACGGTGGTGGCCTCTGTGACTGCAATACTAGCGGGTTTCTTTATCCCCTGTAAGATCTCTCTATCCCGCTTCTCCAACATGGTTAAAAGTCGCGATCGCGATTGTCCTATTGGTTTGAGAATTTTTTATGCAATTACAGTGTCACGTCGTTATATCGAGCGATACGTAATATTTTATTTTTTTAATTTAAAAAATCAAAAAAATATAAAAAAATTATAAATAATAAAATAGATATATTACATAACTAAAAATACAGTAACTTTTTTAATAAATATTAAATAACTACTTATAACATGCAAACAAACAAACTTTTTTTTTTCTATTTTACACAAATCACCGAGAAATCGTTTGTCTCTCCAATTTCTCATGGTAACAGTTAGTCATCTCGATGTATTGCCGAGATATTAGCTTATCTTAGCTGTGACAAAGCGAGATGACTATTCTTGACGCATTTCTTTGACACAGGCTAAGATCTCATTACACTATCCATTGATTTTGATATATCTCGAACGATATTTCAACGTCTCGGACGATACTTTGAGCCATGTTCTCTAATCACAATATTTGGCAACATATAATAGGCCATTTTAGCTTTGTAGAACTCTATTAGCTCATTCTCCATAAGCTTTGGGGGTTTTTTCCGACTACAAATTAACAAAAGCATAGGAGGTTTCACCCTTAGAACTCGTCGAAACGCACAACCACCACCGCATTGTTGATAGTTGGGTGAGAGTAAAGCATACCACCACGTTGCTCACGTTCTCGCAATCAATTATAATAATGTCTTTGAACCGGTCTTTGATCTCCAAGTACCCATCTAGGTGCATCATCTCGACATCTCCAATGTAGAATCATTTGTTTTTCGTCATGCATTTGGTGATTGCCTTTAGGTTTTTTTGGTAACCTAGCATGATAGGCTCGCCTCTCAAAACGATCTCACCTATTGTCAATCCATCTCGCTTCACACCAACTCCGGTATCGGGGTTAAAGATGTCAATTTCAATCATTTCGATAGTTTCCACACCTTGTCTTGCATTTAGCTTCGTCTTATTCATTGCTAATTACCAATTTCACTTTGGCTTTCCAAGCACACGATGCTACAAGCTCCATCACTTCTGTCAACTCCAGCGTGTGACTAACGACAAAATCGATTAGGTTTGGAAGAGAATTTTCGCCGATGAAGGTGTTTTGGTCATAAAATTGGAGCGACTTCTTGAGTTTCTTGCAATGCATCAAGTTTTCGGTAAATTTATTTATGAGGGTCATTTACTTCTCCATCTGTATATATCTATATATATTTGTATATATACATCATCTTCAAATATATGGACATACTAGAAAGAAAAGTAAAAATGAAATATTAAATCATTTTTTAAAATTCTAACAGAAGCTTAACAGAAATCTTAACATAATGGGATCAGGTTAGTTACTTCTGAAAATAAGAGAGTCTCTGTAGATTTTAATTGTTGATCGGGCCAATATGTAATTAGTCTAAGGGGAATGTGTATAATTTCTCCCAAAAAGACCGTTGACGGACACGTGTCTTATTATTCTGACTCTGACTTCCTAATTCCACTCCCATTTTTGCTCCTTCCAATGGAAGACTCCATCGCTCCCTGCCAGTCTCCCAGTTTCGTGTCGGCGTTCGATCGGAGTTTCGTCGGAATCCTATCTCGGATGTCGAGTCTAGTGCCGGTAAGGACCCACCGCCCTCCGTTCCCAACGCACCAATTAAGAAAACGGTCGAATCTCTCTCCTCCTGCGACCTTTCTGTCTCAGACACGTTTTGGTTCGTCTTTCTTGAGGCTCAGGAATGGTGGAGGACTGGTAGTGCTCCACCGCAGTGCCATTCTTGCTCGCGCCGAGGACCTTGCTCGAGACTCATCGCCGGCTCCAAAACAGCCCCAACCCAATTCCGAGAAACAAATTCAGGTCCTCCACCTCTGCTCTAAATTCCTAATCTCTTTCCTCTTCGTATAGTGAATTTGGCATGAACTTGAATCTTACAAAATCAGTTCCATATGCTAGAGAATTTTGCAGTTCTCTGAATTTATTTGTATAAAGAGGAAATTCTGGATGTAAACGATTGATTGTAGTTGAGTTCAATGTCAATGAATCTACTGCCCTATCTCCATATCACTCTCTCTCTCTCTCTCTCTCTCTCTTTTTCCCACTTCTGCTACAAATGGGAACTTCCTAAATCATAATTAGTCGTTTAAATAACTTCTCTTTGAATGCTAAACCGACTTATCTAAGTACTGGGATGTCATGTAGAAACGACATTGTTCAATGCTTTACCATCTTGTATACTTTCTGCTAACATTTTGTACTTCATGTTGAATCTTAATATGCCATAGTAGCAGACACCATCATCTAGAGAATGTGATCCTTTGCGTTCAGTTGACGAAACAAGCTCGAGGGATTTTGAGGCCACTTACCAGCCAAAAACTGATTTGCTGAAAGCTTTGGCGGTTCTCGCGGCGGCTGGAACGGGGGCAGTGGCTGTTAATCAATCTTGGGTTGCTGCTAACCAGTTCCTTCTTTATCTTGTTGTTTGATACTATAACTTCCAAGTTTTCAGCAATGGCTTGCATAAAATGAGCTGTAAATTTTGCATGGATGTACATGGATGTAATAAGCAAACCCTTCATCTGGTTTCTCATGATACAGGATGTTGCTATGGCACTGTTATTTGGAATAGGATATGCAGGCATAATTTTTGAAGAATCCCTGGCCTTAAATAAAAGTGGAAAAGGACTGTTGATGGCTGTGAGCTTGTGGGTTATACGTAGTATTGGGGTAAGGTTTAGTTTCACTATTCACTTCTTTGATGACTGTTTCCCCAAATATTACTACTGTCTTTCACATATTCATTTTCAGTTGGTACTGTGAGCATTGTTGTTTACTTTGGCTCCTTTTGTTGCATAGGCTCCTTCAACTGACATAGCTGTTTCTGAGTTAAAACATGCATCTAAAGTCAGTGAAATAGTATTTTTCTTGCTTGGAGCAATGACCATTGTGGAGATAGTCGATGCTCATCAAGGTTTTAAGTTGGTTACTGATAATATTACTACTCGAAAGCCAAAGACTCTGCTTTGGGTGGTTAGTGCTCTATAGCCTCTATTTTCGATCGTACTTAGTAACTGGTCCTGTTTATTGACACTCTGTTTTAAACTTACCATTGGGGAAGTTAAAAAGACTTCAAGGGCTAAATATGCTCTGGTGTTTTCTCTTCGAAGGGAAAAGTGCATATCTTTTCATAAATATATATTTAGAATTGGTTAAAACAAAACAATAAAACCATTTTTTATTCAAGAATTATAAGTATCGCACCTTGAGAAATTACAAAAAAATCGATAGCTTCTTTAGAGATGCAAACACACCGAACAATCACAACCACAATAATCAAACAAACTAAATCGTTTTGAAGTAAATCAAACACATATATAACAATAAACAGACAACGTGATAGAGCAAGGAAACTCTGTAACCACTTTTAGATGAAACCTTGAGTCTCTAATGTGACCAAGCCTAAAAAGTAATCAACTAGAACAATGTCAATTACAAGAGTTCACCCAGTTACAAGATCGATACACCTGTCCTAACTTGAGTCTCGCTAGACCCCACAATGCATTCACGCCTATGTGATTGTCTCCGGCTATCAACTTCGGTAAAACCCACCAAGTCTTAGCACTTGCTAAAATCTACAAGTGCACTCTTTTCTTCAAGATCAATGGATTGTGGTCGATGTTTTTCAATAAACCCTTAAATCTCTCAAAATATTATCTCACAATATAATGCTTTGAAGCCTAAATATGTCCAAGGAGTATGCTCTGAACAATATGAGTTTCAACTTTAAGTTTCCTTTTACCAATTAAGTCTCCTTGCATAGAAGAAGCCTGTAGAGAAAACAAAGTCTCATTCTGTTTAGGAAAACAAACAAATTAGGAAATGGAAGGAACCCCACCAAGTTTTCTTAGCAAAACTTCTCTTGATGAATTATTTAAATGTTGATCTTGTAATTCGTCCTTTAAAAAAAAAAAAAAAAACTTCTAATAAAGCTCTGAATATTCTATGGAAATATAGGCCAACTTGGAATAGTAATCAACTATGTGAGTAATCTAAAAACTAACAAAATTACGGCAATTGTAGAAGCAATCTTCGGACGCCCCAAAGGTAGCTTGATGTGAACCTTGGTCGAATGCCTCAAACCCACATTCAATTGAATCAAAACCCAAGAAAGCTAATATAATGATCACAAAATGTAGAACCAAGACTCGTTGATATCTTGAATTAAGAACCTTAGGTTGAAAATAGAAGAACGCCACAAGAACGAATTCTTGATAAGTTCAAAAGTTCTTTGAAGAACAAGAGAAAAACACACCTCACGTTAATGCAAAATAATACTTTAATCTCCTATTGATGGCTCAATCCAGAATTTATAAATGTTTACAAAGAAAACTAGCCCTAATTAAATAGCCCAAATCTGTCCTAATATTAAGTCACACCCATGTCCCATTTTAATTAACAAAGCTTGGCCCAAAAACATTAAAACACTGACACAAGCTCAAATCCTATTTAAAACATTACTTTGAAACTCAAACTTAAAGTCCAAGGTAAGTTTTAAAACCCAACATGTCTTAAACATAAAATAAAACCAAAAGCATAATTAAAATACTCTTTAAAAGCCTAATTCGCCTCTTCAATTCAAGCTTAGGCCCAATCATAGCCCTGGCCCAACTCCTTGCTAGTTTTAATGGCCTAGGCTGCCCTCCTTGGCTTGGATCATATACACAAATCTTGGTTCCTCCTTTTTCAAGCCTATCTTGAATATTGTCTTGTTTGTTGCACTTAAAACCTCATCCAACGTAGCTTGAACAAGCTCAAGCATTGCATCCTTGATCTTCTTTGCTCTAGCTCTGGTTATTGACCCATCTAGAACATGCAATGGATCTTGAGCACTTGGTTTTCCTTGGTACTCATCACAGCTTTTACTGAGATAAAGACCACAAAAGCGGTCTACTCCTCCTGCAAGTGGCAGTAGGAACTGAGACAAACACCACATAAGTAGTAGGGGTGGTTTTGACAAATTTTCTACTATTTGCTTCAAGCTTTGAACTGGGAAACCAACAACCAAAAAGACTCTATTTTAACTCTAATGCAAATACAGATGCATGATTTTGGAACACAAATTGTCATAAATATTAACATATATGCCTAACACTCCTATTGCTTAGTTTATCAAGTTTTATTCATCTACAATTGTCCTTTACATCTTGAAAACATGCCATATTTTGCTTGTACTTCTAATTTTTAATATGTATATGATGTCTTTGCCTTTTTTATTGCTAATGAAATTGTTAACTAGATAAAGATGTTGATGCCTAGATTTCTGTTACAAATTCAATCTAAATTATCGGTCATTTTTTGTGCCCTGGTGTCCTATTGCAAATGCACTGAAACCCTTAGAAAGATCTTACAGAGCTTAGATTTTTAAATTGGTCCCTAGAGATTTTCTTGAAAACATTTCTTAAAATTGCTGCTACTTCATGAAGTCCATGTGGTACCTTGGGAAACCATAAGACATTTTGGAGCAAGCACTCTCTAAAGCTGCAGTTTGTTGCATGAAATCCAGACAGATCATGATCAATGGTTCATTTTTATATTTAGTTTAGTGCGCGCTTCTTGTGACTAGGAAAATTTTCAAATGCTAATTAGCTTCTTTGTTTTACTAGTTGGATTATAATACTCATAGATTAATGGCAAGGCAATTTGCGAGTATAAAAGAACAACCTAGTGCATGAGGCTTTCGTATTGTTGTGTTTGGCAAAGAAAAAAGAGTGCTCACTATAAACGAACATTTCATTTTAATTCCTCCTGTGCTAACTTGCCATAGCCCCTAATCATTGGTTCTTAAATTCAAAATTAGGTTCTGGTGTTTGACTGCTATTCGTGGTAATTGCAGGTTGGTTTTGTGACCTTTTTCCTCAGTTCAGTCCTTGACAACCTGACCACCACCATTGTCATGGTTTCCTTACTACGCAAACTAGTTCCTCCATCAGAATACCGCAAGTGGGTACTGACAATCGTGCAATGTTTTCTCATGTTGAAGAACACTGTAAATGTTGCATGATATAGAAGTACCATGTTGCTTGCTTGTAGTCAATGTCATAAGTAGGCTCCTATATGATGCAATCATGGTAGTTATCATATCTATGTTCTCTATATGAGTGTTGAACATGTTATCGGCTAAAGTTGTAGTTTAAGATGAATAATTAAGAAAATTTGAAAACGTTGAAAAATAAATTTAAACTTCATTCCCTGCTTAAATACTGGTCACTAAGTGTGTGAAGTCTAATTAAGAAAATTTGAAAACCTTGAAGAATAAATTTAAACTTCAATCCCTGCTTAAATACTGGTTACTAAGTGTGTGAAATCAAACTAACACAACTAACTTGTCCCTCCCCCTGCGGAAGAAAAAGGTGAGGTATTTTTTGGTAGTTTATTGAAGTTCTTCTATTTGCATTTTGTCTTATATCTTATTTAGCTTTGTCAAGAGGTGTTTTCTAAGGGTTTGTGTCATAATCCTATGAAGTGCTTCTAAATTTGTGTATGCATCATAGTCAGGACACTTAAAATTGTGCTCACCAAAAAAAGGTCTAAATTTCAATTCATAAAGACTTGATGGTTGAATGTTGAATACACAGAAGAAATTTAAGTTTAATATATTAACTTTTTTCTTTAGAAATTTAATTATATACATTAAATAACATATATTCAGAACTAGTAATTCAGCAGTGGATTTTCGGCATTAGATTTTTGGGTTACTAAGCAGTTGGAAGATCAACCATGGAGGCTATCTTTCTCTTGAGGAAGTTAATGGAACAGTATAGAGAAGGTCAAAAAGATTTACATATGGTGTTCATTGATTTAGAGAAGGCATATGACCGGGTTCCTAGGGAGATTCTATGGAGAGTATTGGAAAAAAAAGGAGCGTGTGTCGCATATATTGAGGTGATAAAGGACATGTATGATAGAGCCATGACATCTATACGGACGACCGGTGGAGAGACTAACGAGTTCCCTATCACGATTGGTTTACATCAAGGCTCAGCGTTAAGCCCGTACTTGTTTGCTTTAGTTATGGATGAGATTACAAGACATATTCAGGATAAGGTGCCGTGGTGTATGCTATTTGCAGATGATATTGTTTTAGTAGATGAGACGAGAGAATGAGTGAATGCTAAGCTAGAATTGTGGCAGGAAACGTTAGAGACAAAAGGGTTTAGGCTAAGTCGATGCAAGACGGAATATATGGAATGTAAGTTTAGTCAATTTGGATAACGGGTAGTATAGAAGTAAGTTTAGGCACACAAAAGATTGCAGAGAGATAAATTTAGGTACCTTGGATCTATGGTGCAACAAGATGGAGGGATTGATACTGATGTAAGTCATAGGATTTAAGCCGGGTGGACTAAATAGAGGAGTGCTTCGGGGGTCTTATGTGACCGAAAAGTCCCCCTCAAGGTAAAAGGAAAGTATTATAAGGTGGCGGTTAGACCAGCGCTGCTATATAGATCAGAGTGTTGGGTAGTAAAGCATAATCATGGTCAGAAGATGGCAATTGCGGGGTGAGGATGCTAAGATGGATGTGCGGGATTACAAGGAAAGATAGGATTAGGAACGAGGGGATTAGGGGCAAAGTAGAAATAGTACCGATTGAAGATAAAATGAGAGAAGACCGATTAAGATGGTTTGGCCATATTAAAAGGCGTCCAGCGGAAACACCTGTTAGAAGGTGTGAAAATATGGAGATTGCCAGGAGTAGGAGAGGTAGAGGAAGACCCAAAAGAAGTTGGAAAGAAACTATTAAACATGACCTTGCCTACCTAGATCTATCGGAGGATATGGCTCTAAACAAGTCTAATTGTTTGACAAATCCATATAGCCGGCCCCACCTAGTGGGAAAAGGCTTGATTTGGTTTGGTTTGGTTTAAGCAACTGTAGTGCTAACATTTTTCAGAAATCTTCTGTCTTTTCTTTCACTAATGCTTCTTTAACATGTTAATATTTAATTTACAGGCTTCTAGGGGCTGTTGTCGTGATAGCAGCAAATGCTGGTGGTGCATGGACTCCAATTGGTGATGTTACAACTACCATGCTGTGGATACATGGTCAAAATATCTACATTGCAAACGATGAAGGTCTTCTTATTGTTCAACACTTTGATCCTTATCATTGATTCCTTATATACATCCATATTTCATACTTCCGAATTGGAAGCCTAACTAGGAATGGGGTGAAAGTTGAGAGCTTCTCTCTCTAAAAATTTTTCTCTCTCTAAAATTTTTGCATTTCAAGCTCATAATCTGGGGAAGGCAGCTCGGGTGAAGAAGAATTCAGCAACCAAGCTTTCTCTCAAAGAGTTTCATGCAAGTTTGGTCAAGGAAAAGTTAGTTAAAAGCGGTGGTTCAAATGCTCAATCATCATGCCCCCGTGCTCATTTAGGTCTTTCAGATTTGGATGATGAAAGGTGTGTAGAAGAAGATTATTATGATAACTTCCTTTGCTATAGTCCCCCGGGTAACCAAGTTCAGGTGGAGGAGCAATCTCCAGATATTATGTCCACCTCCACGGGTATAGCACGGGTTGAAGAGCATACCCCGGAAGCTAACAAGGCAAAGGAAGAAGATCATTCACCGGATGCTGTAGCAATTGTTGCGGATAGGCTAAAAAAGCTTAGATCTGGTAAGAATTTTATGGAAAATCCTGCTCCCCAGCAAGCTCTGTACTCGGGCAAACAAAGAAAAAATGAAAGAGCTGAACATCATCATTCGGTTAAGGAAGGAGATGAAGTTATTAAGATGCCATGTCTTCATCCGGCCAAGGCTGAATCGGCCTACCTATTGGCACTTCAAGGTTGCACGAAAGTGGGAGAAGACGCCTGCAAGATGGAGACGAAGGAAGAAGAAGACTCTCGCAAGAAGGAGACAAAGGAGCTAACGTCAGCAACTTGTTTGGGCGGGAATTTTACCGCACAGCTGGTAGACCAAATTTTGAAGTCAAAAGATGGTGGGCCATTCAAATTCAATGTATCTGAAAAGTATGCTGGGCGGGTGGGTGATGTAGAGGTTGACTTAAGTGTGCTAGGTGGGCCCCCCAATAAGCAATCACGTGCAGCCGAGCAAGGTGCAACAGCCGAGATTTATGATTTAATGGGTTGTGGGCCCTCCTCTGCTAAAGCCACCGTGCAAAGCAATAAAGGGGGAGCCAACAAAACAGTGAGTACACGGCTGAAGCTTAGTTCGGATCAAATTGCCCCCAACCTAATTAGTCAAGTCAAGCCTAGTGGAGTAGCCGAGACAAGTAAGCTTTCTTGGTCCAATTTATTTGGTTCAAAAGAACAAAATAGGCCCACCAAATTAAGACATTTTAATGTTGGCTTAGAAGGAAATGAGCTCAAAATTCCCATTGAAATCTCAAAACAAGGTTATAATCATTGGAATCATGCTCTTGTTGGTTATTTTGTTGATAAATGGAATTCCTTCCACTATGTTAAGACATGGGCAATGAAAAAATGGGCAAATGAGGTTGAAGAGGTTGTCACCCTTGAAAATGGATTCTACATTTTTAATATTAAGAGTGATGAAGCATTAAGGTCAATACTAGATGGGGGCCCCTACTATTGTGGTAACCGGTTAATTCTTATAAAAAGATGGCAACCGGGTATGCAATTAAACAAGGAGGAATTCTCTTCATTACCCATTTGGGTGAAATTCTACAATGTCCCGCTAGAACTATGGACAGAGGAAGGATTGAGTTATGTTGCTAGCATAATTGGCAAGCCTCTTTTCCTTGATGAATACACGCAAAAGAGAAGTCGACTCACTTTTGCCAGAATTTGTATAGAAGCACAAGTTGACAAAGACATCCCCAATTCCTTCAAAATCAATTTGGGATATGGTACTCCATATGAAGTCAAAGTAGAAGTTCCATGGAAGCCAAAAAAGTGTGAAGAATGCAAAGCTTTTGGTCATTCCACTTCCTCTTGTCCCTCAAGGCCGAAAAATGAAGCTAAGCATGTCAAGAAAGATTGGAAAGTCAAAGAAGTTAAGGTGCAACAAGCGAAGGAAGAATGGTAAGAGGTGGGGAATAGGGGAAGAAGCAATTCGGCATTGGAGGATGGAAAGATAATTCCATTACCTTCATCCAACATTTTTGATGTACTTTCAACATGCCAAGAAGAAGAGCAAGCAAATGAAGAAGAGGAAGGCAAGCCAACACCAAAGGAAAGGAGCAAAGACACGCCACAAACTTTATCCAATATGTTTGAGATCTTACAATCATGCAAAGAGGATGAGTGTAAAGACGAAGACAAAAGTCTAAAGTTGAAGCAAGAGCCGAAGGAAGATGAGGTATCAACCAAGCAAGGGCCGAAGCAAGCAAAAACAACACCAACCTCCTCCCAAGCTCGGGAAAAAAAGTTACTCCTAAACCGTATTCAAAAGCTTAATTTTGCTAAGGAGCAAGCGCTAGCAAGTATCACACTCACCAAGGGGCCAAGCTCTAACTCAAACAAAACTAGGAAGAAATGAGTCTTATTTGATAACCTATCCACTTGGGTTGTAAGTGGATCTATTATAAGGATAGGTTAGATGGTTTCTTAGTATCTTTTGGATCCTCTATATGAGGTGTGTACCCTTTGGGGTTTGTATTGAGCTAGTTGTAAATCTATATTTTTTGGTAATAAAATACCCGCTTAACTACCAAAAAAAAAATATATATATATTTCATACTTCCCAATGTTCTTCTATAGGATCCATGTATGAAGCACACAAGTTTCTTGTTGTAGATTTTTGGTTATGGACCAACAGAATTCTTCTATTTATAGGAAGGAAGACAAGTTCCTTGTTATAGATTTTTTGGTTATGGACCAACAAAATTCTTATATTTATAGGAAGTGATGTATTCCAATGGTTTTGCTTGCTTGGATTTGAGCACAAAGAAGATTAAGGGATAGTAGTCAAATGCCCTCTCTTGCTCGTGTATTGTGAATAGGGCTCATATATATCAAGAATTTATGATTAGAGTCCTGTCGAGTTGGTTTCAATACTGATGGTACGATCAAACCAACTAGAAATTTAAACTATCTTTATCTAATAAGATAATTATAGGACTAGGTAAATATAGAAATGTGGTCAATGAGTTATAGACACCTCCAAGGCTATATAGAGTGTGAATTTACGTGAGGAGAGAAGACTTGGATAAAGGGTGATAGAGCTAAAAGAAATTAAAAGATGTTAACCTATAATGAACTGGTCCAACCAAGTAAATCTGTGTTGAAAGAAGCTGTCACAATAAAAGGATTTGACGTATGTTGATTGTTGAGTCACCAATTGTTCCAAAAGATTAAGCTGGTAGAAAATGGGCTCAACAATGTATATCAAGTTATTTCAACGCTTCCCTCACATGCAATCCCAATTTGCACGCAGAGCAAAATCAAGCAAATCAAATTAGATAAGGTGCACCAACACAAGTAAATACGTACAACAATAAATAGGAAATAACAAGTTTCGAATTTAAGACCTTTTAGAACCAGAGTTCTGATACCATGTTAAGTCACCAATTTTCACAGAAGTTTAAATTGTTAGGAAATGGATCCAACAATGTATATCATGCTATTTCAACTTTGACATATGTCTAAACATAGAAGGGGTTGGATAATTTGGGTTCAAGTTTTCTAAGGTTTGACTTCCTAGAATTTGGATAGATGTGGCAGTCATGGAATTAAAGGATTTCTATAATCATTTCTATATTCTTACAGGACTTAATTGTACCTTCCACAGTTGCTTTGATTGTCCCACTGGCTCTTATGTCGCTCAGTAGGTATTTTTCCTGCATATTCCCAGTGAATTTACAGAATCTTGAGTTTTGGTGACTAAATTTAATTTCAAGTTTGTAAATGAAATCAAATGACCTTTGCATTTCTCATTCAGTGAAGTTAATGGGAAGGGACAGGACTCGCCCAATGTTTTGGCTTCTGAACAGATGGCACCTCGAGGACAGCTTGTTTTTTCTGTTGGAATTGGGGCACTGGTGTTTGTCCCATTGTTCAAGGCTATAACAGGTTTGCCTCCTTACAGGGGTATGCTGCTTGGACTTGGAGTTCTTTGGATTCTAACAGATGTTATCCATTATGGTGACTCCAAAAGGCAACATTTGAAAGTACCCCAAGCTTTATCACGAATCGACACCCAAGGAGCCCTTTTCTTCCTTGGGATTCTTTTGTCTGTCAGCAGGTATGCAAGAGTTACAATTTAAATTTGTGAACTGTATGCAATGCGCTCTTTATGCTACTGATCCAAATTTTGTAACAAGTCTTCAATGCCATCATTATTACACTTTTCAAAAGATCAAGGTTATTGTTTTAGGAGATCAAAGTGGATAAACTGTTTATCACTTTGACCCTAAGAAGCATGAACACTTCTAGGAAAGTAACATTACTTTGACCCTAAGAAGCATGAACACTTCTAGGAAGGTGACGTATTGTCGTGTTGGATACCTACGGCCATTGAATACTCTTCGGACATCTTAGTGAACATATATTTTAATAACTTAGATATGCATAAAGTATATTGTAATTTTGAAAAAGAAACTTGGAATCAAATAATAAGATAAAAATAATATGAATCTACATTTATTCATTCGTCATCCTTTACTTTTTTATATTAGGAATTTAAAGCCTAAAATTTGTAATTTGTTTGTAATAAAATCTTTTAAACTATTTATAAATAAAGTATAATTGTATTTTTAGTACAAAAATGAATAAGTAGTTTTTTGTTAATATACATATATAAAAATATATATATTTATTCGTTAATGTGTCCCTTCCGTGTCATGCCCTTAGAAATTTGAAAATTGACGTGTTGGTATATCCGGGTACACGTATTACATTTTAAGTGTCATTGCTGTTTAGCTTTGATGTACTTTTAAGTTCTCTTATTGGTGAAGTCCCAGGTCTATGAAATTTCAATACCATTTCAGCAGGACATTTATTGTTTGGACAATCAGTAAACAGCCTAATGAGCGAAAATTCTATGTTCTCCTCGTTTAAAATTGCTTCTATTATCATTACCATATTTATGTCATCCTTACTCTGATAAGGAATTGTACAAATGTTTTCTACAGATATTAAGATTATGAAACCAGAAATGACTAGTTGACTCTGTGCATCTTAAACGTACGCGATGTTATGTAAACTGGTTAGGAGATACAGTTGTACAATTGAATAATTGGCTAATCAAATGATATTTACGTCCCTTACTGATGAATTCTGAACTTTGTTCTGTAGCTTGGAGGCAGCAGGGATCCTTCAGGAACTGGCAAATTATCTGGATGCCCACATTCCAAATATTGAACTGATCGTGAGTACAATAGGGGTTGTTTCAGCAATTATAGATAATGTTCCCTTGGTTGCAGCAACAATGGGAATGTATGATCTCAATTCCTTCCCCCAAGATTCTGAGTTTTGGCAGTTGGTAGCATATTGCGCTGGTACAGGTGGATCTATGTTGGTTGTTGGCTTTGCAGCAGGAGTGGCATTCATGGGAATGGAAAATGTGGATTTCTTTTGGTACTTTCGAAAGGTAAATGCTGCTGCTTTATTGTTTGCTCAGCTCAATTCTTATATATATATATATATATTTATTTATTTATATATATGCTCACTCCCAATTCTTTTAGGACAAATTACACCTATCTCCCTTCAATATTTAGGTAATTACACTTACCACCCTTAATATTTAAAAGTTACACTTCTTTATTTTATTTTGAAATGTTGTTAACATTAACCCCTTATTAATAAAATCAACTGTTAATACAAAATGTCAAAGTAACTAAAATTTTAGATGTTTTCTTATTTTACCCTTTCCTCTCTCATATCTTCGTTAGTTTTCTTTACAAAAATTTCCAAAAATGTTTTTGCTTTTACTTAATTTTTTATTTGTTTTTGAGAATTTTTGTTAAAAAAAAAAAAAAAACGATGAAGATGTGAGAGAGAGATAGGTAAAATAAAAAAAACACCTAAAATTTTGATTACTTTGATATTTTCTGTTAAGTTTTAAAGGTTGATTTTTATCTGGTTTTGCATTTGCTGGTTATGCTGCTGGTATTGCTGCATATTTAGCGGTTAATAATCTCCACATCTCTCTCCCAACGACAGTAGCTCATGTCCCTTTCCTTTCCGGTTAATAAGTTAATAGAGCTCTCAGCTTTTGGTCCCCTTTTTTTTTTGGTAGCAAGGCAAAGCACCTCATGGCTATATAACATCCACATTGGATTCAACTGAATTGATAGAAGGGATAATGTAGAAGATCCTATTCATCAAAAAATGAGTAAATGTAGAAGATCGTGTCAAAGAAAGTTTGGAGAATAATGGATGAAGCTTTTCAATGATAGTTGGAGCAGCCAAAGTTGAGATTTGATTACATGTCATGGTTCCAGTGTTTTACATTAGCTTGCGTTCAGAGTTAGCATTTAGTGACGGAAAAGAAGATAGAAGGGAAAAATGTAGAGGGATAAGAGAGAGAGAATATGCTTATATTTGTTTTAATGGATTCAAAAAAAATATAATAAAATAAAAAATATTTATTGTTATATTATTTTTTTAATTTAATTAATGTTAATTTCTTAAATTTTATATTTTTTCTTATTATTTTTCACCACAATTTAAATTTCGATCATTGTTTTATTTTCATTTTTATTTATTTACTTATTTATTATTATTATTATTATTATTATTTACAAATCCTTGTTGCAAATACAATCTTAACATGAGAAATGAGTTCTACTCATTGGGGGACCAATAAAGGATCGAGGGGGGGCAGATGCCTCCATCGAATGGGCATGTCTCACATTGGTGATATTAATTTTTTATTATTTTTAATATATAATTTATAAAAATATTTTCAATAAACTCAAACTTGTCTCTCATTACATGTGACTTTATATTTTTTTGTATTATTAAATTAAGTAAAAAGTTAATTTTATACCTGTTATTTTTATTTTTGGTGTTTATTTAATTTTTCTTTAAGCCTATCTGACTCTTTCTCTTTTTATTTTAATACATTCTCTTTCTTGCTTTTTCACCCCACCGGAATTTATTTATTCATTTTCTACACCCCCGTCTCTCTCTCTCTCTCTCTCTCTCTCTCTCTCTCTCTCTCTCTCTCTCACACACACACACACACACACACACACACATCCGCTTCCCCTAAAAGGATCTCATCTTCTCAAATTAAGGTATCATTTTAACATATATTAAAGTTCATTTTTCAATTAACAACAAATTTATCTCACTTAGAGCGTGGCCTTTAGCTCAGTGGTTAAGAGCCTTTCCTGCCTGCTCATGACTCGAGTTCGAGTCCTCCCCCTCCCCTTAAAAAAAAAAAAAAAAAATTTATCTCACTTAATTCAATCTCTCCTCTTTATAAAACAATTAAGATATTGTATATTTAAATTGTGATTTGATTTTCATTCAATATTTTAGAAATTTAATGCCTTATTTTATTATATATATTATTCATGTTTAGTTTAATAATATGAACTTCGGTGCTTTATTTTACTCTTGTTATTTGATGGATTGTTGATTCATTTATTTAAGTTCAAAATTTTATTAATATATATTTGAACTAGGGTCTTATTTTTGTTTATATATATATTTATTATTATTATTTTTTAAGTTGAGTGCGTTGTTATTGCCCCCACTCAAACAAAATTTTTAGATCTGCCCCTATTTTTTGCTTAGAATTGTAATTTTGCCCTTAATATGACAAATGATTTCTACTTAGAATTGTAATTTTGATCTTAGTTCTATAAACTCTCTTTTTCTTGGCACATTATTTTAAAAGCATTCAACCACATATTGCTCTATTTAAGGACTCGTGTTTGCGTTGTTTTGGATCAAATATTGGTATAGATACAAAATATAGACTACAGGTAGGGATATATTAAAAAAGTATATAATTTTTTTATATTTTTATTAATTATATACGGATATAAAACTCAAAATAAAATGAATCTAATAATTTAGTACATAATTTAATATACAAATACAAAAAAATATAAGATCATAGATTTTATAATTTTAGAAATTTTAGCTACGCACGAGTTATATTTGTCTAAATTATATATTTGAAAAAAAAATAATAAAATACATGTATTTTGCAATATCTAAAAAATATGTCTAACACGTGTCAAATATAAATATAATAATACACTATTTAAAGTGAGAAGCCGACACACATCTTATGGTATCCAAAAAATACATGTTTGATACATATAGAGTACAAATATAACATCCATCTATTTTGAGATATCCGTGTTACATAATTACTATGTTCATTAATAGTGAAAACACTTACCATGTTCATTAGGCGCTCACAAACTGCTTTGGAACTATCAACCCGACTCTAGAAACTCTCCCTATCACAAGAAATTATCCTCTCTTCTTGGAATATGACATTTATACGCGCCCAACTAATACAAGTTAAGCATATGGACGAATGTGAGTCGTAATATCTATATGTATTATGTATCAGAACAGCACACATTCTTAAAATATGGAATTTGCTTTCGCATTAGGCAGGTCAAAGAGTAGCTTGTAGATGTAGTTTAAGCTTATGACGAGTCTATAAATTGTTTGCAAAAGAAAACCCTTCATACATATTAAAGTTTATTCTCACCCTTTTAGGGCCCGGGAGTATCAAGTATACTCGAAATTTGCATAGCAGAATTATTTCCACTTAGCCTAAAAGCCACCACAAAACACACAACACTTCTGTCAAAATTGGGCACTAAAAATAAACAAGTAGAGCTATGCATACCACCACCACACTACAACTTGAGGAAAACAAATTCTTCAACAGCTGAAATCGCCCCAATCCTCTTCAAAGACTCCTTGCTGGGTTGCTCATCCACTCCAATAGCCATTACAGCTTGCTTCCGAGGAGCAATCCGTCCTACGCTCATAAAGCTCACGTTGACATTCTCCTCCCCCAATATGCTTCCCACCTTCCCGATCATGCCCGGCTGATCAACCTGTCGGCAAAGAATGATGCTTCCTTCCAAGCTCACATCAACTTCAAAAGATCCGACCTTCGTCAAATGCGGAACCCCATCTTTCACCCGTCCTTCCACTTTAATCTCCCCGGACTCCGAAATCGCGCTGGCGAATCTTGATTCCACGTTTGCAATCTGGACCTGCATGAACTCGAGTGGACTTTCTGGCGAACCATCCAAAAATATGCGTTCTTCGGCTATCCGAAGACCTCTCTGTTTAGCAGTGAAATCTGCATTCACCAAGTTTACAAAAACACTGGATATAGGCTCAATAAGACCCTTCGTGATCATGGCTCGAAGCAGTCTTGTATCGAGGTCATCAGGAGCTCTAGCAGAAGCGTACGTCACTTTCACAGTTTTAACACCACTCCCACCCGCTACTAATTGGACAGCTAGTCTACCAAGCTTCTCAGCAAGTTCAACAAATGGTTTCAGCTCCGTCAGTACCTGCAGGAATGAGGGGAGAAAAAAAAATCTCAAAATTTTGCATCTTGAAGCAGATTAAAAGGGTTCAAAAAAATAATAATAATAAAAATCCATTTCTTTTCCACTTTTCCAGTTTGGCTGTATCCCAAACTGGTTTTCCATTTTGAAAAGTCAAGATACTAATGGTTTTACAATATTTTAATGAAGTGTGAATGCCTTCCAGAAGAGTAAAAATTGAGGGATGCTTCTGACAATTCATGCTACAATAGTAAAGCTGTCCCAAAACTAAGTAGCCATTACATGATAAGACCAGCAATTTTTTTTTTTTAATTTACATATATAAGAAAAATATAGGAAATTTCCATCAACTAAATGATGTTAAATCACAAGCCAAAACCCAGCCCCCAACTTCTGAATCCATCCAAAACCAAATACAAATGAACTTGTTAATTAGATTGCCAAACACAACTGTAAATAATCACTCAAAGCATTAGGTGAAGAGTTGTCTGATTATGTTGAGATTTTTGGGGGGATGCAATATTTTATTCAATATGGGAAACCCCTTCATTAGTCAAAAACATATAAATAAATAAAATACGGAAAAAAGGGGGAAAAAAGAAAAAGAAATTTCAAAGGTATAATTCGGAGTGCACAGACGGTAAAAATATATAGTGAAACAAATTGAGAAAAAAAAAATAACTACTTAAAAAAAAAAAAAACAAAATCAAAATCCTACCTCAGCAGGAACCATGGGTGCATTGACTGCAGTAGCAGCAAGCTCTCCCCTTAAGGCTCCAACAACAGCTTCTGCTATTTCAATTGCCACTCCTTCCTGAATATGAAAGTCAAATATTAAATGCTAACATGGTGAAAGAAACGTAAGCATAAGCAGATATGTCAAGCCTTATTGTTGAACACACCTGAGCTTCCATAGTACTGGCACCAAGGTGTGGGGTTACAGTTACATTTTCATGTAGTATTAATTTGCTGTCCTTTGGTGGTGGCTCTTCAGTGAAAACATCAAGTGCAGCCTGCAAGAAAGAGGCCTATTAATTCACATTCCACAATTAATAGACTCTGTTTTAAAAACGAGCAGGCAAGAACCTGAGCAACAATTCCAGCATCCAATGCCTTCACTAAAGCTTCTTCATCAATCACTCCTCCACGAGCAACATTAACAATTCGAACTCCCTTCTTCATCTTAGCAAAAGTTTCATCATTGAGAATTTTTGATGTTGCGGCGGTGAGTGGCATGTGAAGTGAGATGAAATCAGCAGTTGATAGGGCCTCTTCAAAGCTCACAAGATCCACACCTATAGCACGGGCACGATCTGCTGGGGCATATGGATCATGAGCAATCACATTCATACCAAGCCCCTTGGCTCGCCTGGCAACTTCTGATCCAACCTTCCCAAAGCCCATCACAGCAAGTGTTTTGCCAACAAGGGACACACCCACATATTTGTTCCGCTGCCACTTTCCTAAATTGGCCAGTGTATGATAAATTAGAGGATTTGGCAACTCTAGAAAATTACTTGGACCCAATTATGTCATTCAACAATTATGATTATTAACCTCTAACAGGCAGGTGCAAGGTCTGTACTCAGATGTTCAATTGCAACCACCTATAGCACCAAATAGTCATAATATTGCCACAACTGCCTGCTAGCAGGACACAAATGGATTCCGATCACTTGCACTAAATAGAAAATTTACATTAACAAATCATCAAAATCTGGGTACAAACACTAATGGATTATTAAAAGATCAAATATTTGGTGGGTATTCTTTAATTTATTAAGGTCTCTAAAGATGATGGGCTCTTTTCTCTTGTATTCTAAAAAGCAAATCCAGAATCATGATTCCAAATTCTTTTGTTTGTAATTAAATTAATTACTGAAGCAACTGTACATGGGTGAAGAGCAGACATTGACATTAACGAATATTGTGGCAATGAAGTTAGTAACGTGCGATGGAGAGAGGCTGGGGAAGATCAGCCTGTTTTCCCTACAGAGAGAGCGAGCTGAAGCCAATGGCTTTCACTTTAATGAAAAGCAACATTTCTCCGTTGGAGTGAGATGTTTGAAAGTTAATCCTGAGACAAACTTCTACGGGTCCCCCTTACAATAATAAAATAATATCATTCCCCGAATCTAAACCAATCATGTCAGGATAGCAAGATTTCTACTGGCATCTGACAAGAGATCAAAATAACATAATGAATACTCAATTTTGTACAACTTAATAAGCATGTCCATGCTGCAAAAGATGGAACTTTGTCAAAGTTCTGCTATATAATACCGATGGCCAAATGTTGTAACAGTGGCAAGCATGCCAAGCAATCTGAGTTCCCTTCAACTCCACTGAGATTCTTCAAACCAATTAATAAATAAAAGCAAAGCAAATCAGATTACGAAAAGCCAGGTAACAGACAGATCTGGCAAGTTTTGGCCATTTGCAGATCAACCAGAATATAAAATTGCCAAAAAGCTCACACCTTTTGCGTCCCCAAACATAAATTAAAAATAAAAGAATAGAGAAGGAAAAAAAAAATGTAAGCCAGCCCATGCAAACCAGATCCAAGTCAAAGTTTATTAAGATAATAAATATCTCTACTACACTCCCTGCTTGGAGAAATGCATAACAGAAACAATACACAATAGCATAAAAATTTCACTAATCAAAATATCTACTACACTCCCTGTTCGAAGAAATGCATAACAGAAACAATACAAAATAGCATAATAATTTAACTTTCCCGCAGACAATTAAATCACAAGCAATTCAAGAAAAAAAAATAAAACCAAAAAAAAATTGAATACTTGAGGGAAAACAAGGGTGATAAAATGACTAACCAGCTTTAACAGACGCATCGGCCTGCGCAATATTCCGAGCCATGGCAGTGAGAAGAGCGATCCCATGCTCAGCAGCGGCGACGGTGTTAGCCGTCGGCGCATTAACCACAAGGCAACCGTGCTCAGTCGCTGCCGCCAGATCCACGTTGTCGATACCGACGCCGGCGCGTCCGACGACCTTAAGCCGCCCAGACGACGCCTCGAACACATCACGATTGACTTTTGTGCCACTGCGAACGATCAAAGCGTCGCAGAGCGAGATCTTGGTGCAGAGCTCTTCGGGACTCAAGTTATATGAACAATCAACATTCGCAACATCTTTCAAGAGCTCAAGCCCCGCCTCGCCGAGCTTCTCGGCTACAAGGACCGTCGGCTTGGCGTCCATCGCCGCCGTCGCCACCACCAGCAGCACCGGCGCTGCCTGTCTGCGGCGAGGGAGCGAGACGGCGAGGCCGAATGAAGGGGAGATGGGTAGCTTCCATGAGAGAGAAGTTGGAGATGGTTTCCTCAGAGCGGGAGCGTAGAGAAAGCTCGATGAAGCAGAAGCCGCCATGATTGCTAACTTACGCCGTTAGAAGGGATCGGAAACAGTTTTACGTATGGGGTTCGAGCGAGTTGGGGAATCCGGTAATAAAAATAAATAAATAAACCTCACGCTCTGTTTGGATTGTTAAGCTGCGTTTGGTATATAAAAAAATTGATGAAAATTTTTAAAAATTTTTATAAAATTTTACATATTTTCACCTTTTTAAAATTTAAAATATATTAAATATCTTTCTAAAAAAAAATTGATAACTAAAATTTAGTTAATCAAATAATAAAAATTTTTTCGTCATTTTCACTATGAACTTCTAATTTACCAAACGACACCCACTTTGGCTTTTTTGGTAACGTTTTTAAAACTATTCCAATAAATTGTAGAAATCGTCCTGACGGAATCGCGCAGGCAACTTTCGTCCAAACGGTTTCTACAATCTGTTTATACGGATTGTAATGTAAAGAAATTATGACTGCTTAAAATTTTGAATCCGTCCAAACGAAAATTCGATCCGTCGGAACGAAATTTTACTATTTATCTCTAAAAAACGCGGTTTGAGCAGTGTGCACCAAACACAAAAAATTTTCATAAACCACATTTTATCTCATTTTTTGGTGCGTCAAACGCAGCCTTAATATTTTTTAAAATATTTTAAAAATTTTTAAATACTTTCAAAGAATTTCATTACATATTATATTTACATCATATCAATATTTTTTTTTTTTTTTTTTCACTCCAAACGCCAAATCTACGAGCAGCCCTGATCGGGTTAATTTGGTCGCAAGTGGGGGAAGCGTGTGGCACTTACTTGGTTAGCTGGTTTGGTCCAGAGTGGGCTCGGCTGTTTGCCGGTAATCATAATCACAAATTCGGCGTTTGAAAATTATTCGGTGAGGTAAAAAGTTCATAATTTAAAATTTATTTAATATAATTTAAAAAGAGTATAAAAAATTTTGGTATAGTATTAAAAAATATAGAATAATTCGGTAATAATTTGACGAAATATATCTCATTAATTTTGTTACGGTCATAATACTTTTTAATCGAGTAATATTTTTTATTATATCTAACATTGTAATTATATAGATAAAAAATTATTTATTAAATTGTATGTAAAAACAATAAGTGAGAAAAATCTATAATTTTTTATATATGTGTTTGTTATTAAACTTATGCATATATAAATGACTATTTTATTTAAATTTAAAAAGTATTATAAAAGTTATTTTATTATGTGCATAATTATAATTGTTTATATTATTATATAATATGTATAGTTGTAAAATTTTATAATGATGTAATATATTTTATTTAATAAATTTAGGTTATAGAGACAAATTAATTTATCAAATAAATATAGAGTTACAAATTAATTCTGTAGTATTAAAATTTTATTTGCATGATTCACTTATTTAATAATTTGAACGTAGCCAATTGAAATACCAAAATATACGTATATACATTATATATATCACATATGTATATATAAATTGTTAATAATTAAAAAGTAAGTCTAAGATATAATTATATATCTCATATGTATATAATTATTTTTAATTAAAGTGAAAAAATCAAAAATATTGCTGGTGATGAACAATGTCGAAAGTTTTAAGGCATTGCTTAGATTTCAGCGCTGTATTCAAATTTTTTTTACTCTTTAATTTGTATTTAGTTATTAGTGTATTTATATTATTTGGTAATTTAGATTTTTAAGAGTGGGTAGAAAGTATGGCAAGACAAGTTTAGAATGAAGAAAGATTGTATAATTTCGCAAGATTCATGAATTTATCGCGAGATTCGTGGTTATCGACAAGTTATCGTGATATTTTCATTTTCTTACGATTTAATCAAATTTTAAAATTTTTATCAAAATGTCACAAATATATCAGAATAAATTGAAAATCTCATAGAATTTATTACTATGGTATTTATTTGATGCTTGGGAATATGGAATTCAATAATAAAAATAAATAATTATGTATTCAACGTAAAATAAGAAACTTTTATTTATAGATCAATTAACGTAATTTTAAATAAATTAATTATTTAATATATTAATTAAATTTTAAAATAGCTGAACTAAAGCTCCAACATAACATGCATCAACCATAATTGTCACCATTGTATACAAAAATTTGGATTGCGAATGCAAAACCCACCGATTGATTATTAATATTACAGTGGTACAAAAACTACCCTTAAGTTAATTTTTGATGTCACTTTAATACATACGTTTCAATTGTAACAATCAAATTTTTACACTTTCGATTAAGCAGTAATTCGATCTTTTCACTAGCTAGTCGTTACACACAACTGTTAGATTAAGGGTAAAAAGATAATTTCCTCCACAGTTTACTCTCAGTGTTACTTTAGTTCCCCACGTTTCAATTGTAATAGTTAAAACCTTTACACTTTTCGATGTACATTTGAAATATATTTTATGAAATTATTTTAAATAAATAATATAATTTGAAATATATTTTATTAAATTATATAATATATTTTGATTCAAATATATTTTATTAAATTATTTTTAATAAATAATATAATTAAATTAATATTTAATTTATCTTAATTAATATGAAATATATTTTATTAAATTCAATTAATTTTTTAAAAAATAATAAAATTAAATATTTTATTAAAAATTTAATTTATGTAATTACATTGCATTTTCAAATGCAATTTCAATTTCATTTTAGGAAAAAATGATAACAGAAAATAAAAATAAGAAAATATAAAAAGTTAAATACAAATAGAGAAACAAACAGATTTCATTATATAGAAATATAAAAAGTCATGGAATCACTATTTTCTGATTTTGTATCTCTATAATTTTTTTCATTATACATTATATGTATATATATAATTTCGTGTATGTATTTTGTTGGCCCAAGATTTATAAAATTAATTTTATAATTGATTTTGATAATAACAAATATTGAATTAAATTTTCACAATTAATTTTCAAATAGACATTGTATGAAATATTACAATTCATTTGATAGATTCAAGATAATAGAGTTGGAAAAGATTGATATTATTTTTTAGATATTTTCACATAATTTGGATGTTGGAATAAAGGAATTTCAAAGTTGAGAGTAATAGAAATTAAAGTAAGATGAAGATTTGAACTAGATGTTAACTCGGATAAATAGATAAATCAGACATATGTTAGTATATAGATGATATATTAAGATTCAACGGTTCAATTTTTCATGAAATTTTAATATAGTAAACTAGACTTCCATATCTATAACTTTACCGAAGAGAGACTTTTGTGGATCGGAAGTTAAGATATCAAAAAAATGAGTTGGAATATTAGTCATTACAGAAAAGATTTTAATTTTGGATTCTAGAGCTAGTCTTACTTTTTGAGATATAACTCATACTCTATACAACCTTAAAAATTCTGATTTTTGGTGTGTGAAAAGAAGACTCAAAAAGTTACAACTTTTGTAGTTTAAGTTTCTTCTAATTCTAAAAGTATCATGGTGAAACAGAAACTTAAACTATAAACACAGATTCAGAATATCAGTAAAAGCTATCAGAAGCAGGTCTCAGTTCAGAAGCCATATCTGACTATCTAACTATTGGATAAAGCTCAAATTTTGACATGTGATAGCTGACTTATACATCTACAAAGTCTTTACTCTGAGACAATGTCAAATTTGAACGTTATGAGGGTGAAAAACGGTCACAAATGTATCTCAGAAAATCTAAATCTGAAAGACAGCATTGGAAGTAAGGAAATTCAATTTCTTTCAAGGGCAAAAGTGTCTTTTCACTCAGTAATAGCCATTTGCAGATTTTCATCTATAAATCAAGTCTCAAACTCAAATTCAAAAAGATGAAGAAGGCAAGAAATAAGTGCTTATAAAGAGATACAAGAAATTTCATAACTTTGCAAATATAGAGTGATTTCTTTCCACACTTGTGCCTCATCTTTCATATTCAACTCGAGAGAGTTTCTTTTTGATTTGATTGAGTTTTAAACTCATCATTGTTGTTGTAAAAAAAGGAAAATTTATAGCCCTTTTAATTTATGAGAGTTAGGTGTGCTCTTGTTGGTTTTTGTTCAAGTATTAAAACTAAAACAAGAGACTTTCTTTGAGAGAGACTTATGTGAGTGATTTAGGGATAAAATCACTTGGGAAAGGTTTCTAGCACCTTGGGAAGCTAGTGTGTAATAAGCTCTTCAAAGAATAGTGAAGAAATCTCAAGGAAGGTCTTGGGGAGTAGACGTAGACAACATTGAAGCCAAACTACTATAAATCAATTGTGTTTGCTTCTCTTCATTTCTCTTTATATTTATTGCAAACACTAGCACTCACTCTTCATTCACAAATATTGAATAATTCTTTTTTTTTTTGTGCATTTCATATTTAATTATCATTTTTATCTTGACATATTTGTTTTAGAGTTGAAATTTTTATTTGTAAAATTTTTAAGCAACCCTATTCACCCCCCTCTAGTGTTGCTATTTGAGACAACATATTTAATTCAAGAGGAGACATTTATTTGTACGACTTTTTTGGTTTTAGTGTGTTAATTGTAACAATTATTAGTAGAATCATCAAATAACTCTTTCATAAAATATTTAATTCTATTAATTTTTAAAAAATAAATTAAATTTAATAAAATATACTTCATATTAATTAAACTAAATTAAATATTAATTTAATTATATGATTTATTAAAATAATTTAATTCAATAAAATATTCAAATTAAAATATGCTATAAAAATAATTCAATAAAATATATTTTAAATAGACACCAAAAGTATAGGAATTTGATTGTTACAATTGAAACGTGAGGGATTAAAGTGACACTGAAAGTAAACTGTAGAAAAAATTACCTTTTTATCCTAAGTTTAATGGTTGTAGGTAACGTCTAGCTAATGAAATAACCGAATTGTTATTTGACCAAAAATGTATATATTTGATTGTTACAATTAAAACGTACGGGACTAGCTTGCACGAGAGAATGACTACAAGGTTGACTCTAGAATCTAACTTGACTTATGAATATGAAAAATCCTGGTAATATCGAGAATAAACTGTAACGGTAGTTTTTATACTTTATAGCTGATAGTATTATTACTAGCAAAATTCTGGCACTTTGTTGTGAATACTTATGATGTAATTAAGGTTTCGTGAGGGGTTTCATAAAATGGTATAAATTATAATTTTATAATTTGTATAATGTATAAAAAAAATCAGAGTTTTGTAAAAATTTATAGAAATTTTTTTGGTATTTTGTGGAGCCCCAAATAGAGCCTAAGTTTTTTACCCTTGAAAATTGAGCATGTAAAATACATATAACTAATTATTATGAATTTAAAATTTAAAACATTATCAAATTAACAAAACTCAAACATATAATAAAAAATCAGTGATTTTTATTAATTGAGCATAAATGTTCACTAATAATATATGTTAATTAAGACGAAAACCATCTAACAAAAACAAACTAAAAAAAGTGTCAATAACAAAAGTTCATAAAAAGTTTTGAATACGTGAAAAAAATAAAATTATTTATTTAAATTTATTATTATTAAATTACATTAAGCCAAGTCAATAACTCACTATTTAATACAAAATGACATTTGATATTTAAATACTACAAAAATTAAAAAATAAAAAAATTTAATTTGTCTATGAAAATATATATATGGAAGTTAAAATTATAAAAGGAAACAAAAATAAACAATCATTTTGAACTTATTTGAAAAGAAAAAGAAAAATTCAATCATACAAACGTAAAAAGCATAAAAAATTAAATTTTATTTTAAAAACTTATAAATTGAAAACAAACGTCAAAATTTAAAATAAGATAATTTATTGAAGGTTGCGAATAGAGCAGAAATGAACGACAGCGGATTCTTTTGAGGTCACCCCCAAACTTCAACAAATTTTTGGAGGTGTAATGGAATTCTAATAAAAATTTTTGAATACCTCATAAAACTTGGCCCTACAATTTTTACCTTTTTCTAAAAGAAAAAAAAAATTGATCGCCCTCTTTATTCGTAAATTTTTAATTTTGTCCTCCCCCAGGTTTCAGTTTCTGTATTTATCACTGAAAATAAGAAATAGTTAGACTTATTTTATATCTTAATATTTAGTAAATAGTTAGACTTATTTTAATTTGTAATTCATTATCATATATACCAAATACTATGAATCTATTTAAAGGCTTTTACTTAATATTTGTAATAGGAGATACTACATTATGTAGACAAACTACATTATATAGACGTTATTAATTTTTTTTTAATCCTATTTCTTGTCTTTTATTTTTCAACATAGTATGAGAATTTTCTCTCTTTTTTTTTTTTTTTTAAACTTTGTTCTATCATAATATCACTACAACCACTGTAAAAAGTCTTTTCTTCTACATTCTAAACCAGTTCTTAAAACTTTTGAACCCTTTTATTTTAGATTTTAATTTCTATTTCTTCGTATTTTATCATCTCAATACACTTTTTATTTATAATGACATCTTAATATTATATTACTTCTTCTATTGATAGTGTTGTTCTTAACGGAATCAACTATAATACATTAGCAGATGTTAGTTTTTCTTGTTGGTTACACTCTAAAGAGTAAGGTGCTATCATTTTTTCTTTGATGATTTATAGTTTTATCTTTCTTATTCTATTTTCGCATCTATATATTTTATTTAGTTATTTTCTGATCTCAAATCTAGAAAAATGATCATACCAATTGCAATGAAATTTCTTTATAAACTCACTATTAAAACTTTGTTACGGCCAGTAGCCACACATGCCATTTAGCTGTAGCTCTAGATTCTACACTTATGACTTGTTTTGCTATCTGATTCAGTTATTTTTGGTATTCGTTTATTTTCAAACTCAAGTTGGCCTACTGCATTGAATTTTTGTGAGGGGATGTTAAAATATTCTATATTAAGTTATGAAATATTTTTTATATAGATATATATATACCTATATTAGAATATTTTGTATTTTAATATTTAGTAAGTAATTACCTTTATTTCAGTATGTAGACATAACGTTATACATCTATTTAAAAGTCTCTCCTTAATCTTTGTAATATGAGAGATTATATTATATAGACACATTATATTATGTAGACGTATTTTCTCTCTAATCCTATTTCATGTATTTTATTCTCAACATTCTCAATCCAAGTGAATAGTTTCTTAGAATGAGAAATTCAATCCGTTTTCACTTAACAGGGTGGGGGAGTGATAAAATTGGAGGTAAGAAAAAAACACCAAAATTGATTTGAAAATTTGGGCTTAAATAGGATATTAAAATGGAATGCCAACGACAATAAGATTGGAATGACGACAGGAATAAAAATAAAGTCAACCTTCTCTGATTATCCATGAGAAAATAATGAAAATAAAATTGACATTTTAATTCTTATAATTTAGTTACATATTTTAGATATGATATGATAAAAAAATTAGTATCATTAATTTAAAAAAAAAACTATAAGAATAAAAAAATACTACAAGACAAAATTCTGAAAATATCTGTCTTGTTCTGTGAATTCGGATTTTCCATGCCCTGTCTCCTTGCACTTAAGGCCAATAAGTGCCGTTTGGTAAGTGTCAATTTTTACTATGGGTGAGTTAGAGTGATAAAAAATAAGATAAATTGAGATAAAGTAAGATAATTTGTGAATTATAAATTTGTAATTCGTATATTTAGATAAAAAGTGAATAATTTTTAGAAATTTTTAAAATTTTTTATTATTTTTTAACAAACCAAACACACTATAATTTTCATCAATTATTAAATTTTTTCATACTTCTTTACTAAAATTTACTTAAGATATTTTTTAATTTTCACCGACCTATACTAACTTTTTACAACTTTTTATTTTTTTTTTTTACTAGTTTCTCCAATTTTCAAGAGTTTTTACCAAATATTTTTTTTTCTTAAAAAGTCTTGTTTGGCATACTATAAACCTCTAAAAAACTCTATAAATCTCCAACAACCCATCTACCTCTAATTTTTCCGCCATCATTAATTTCAAAAAATTCTAATATTTTGCTAAAAAAAAAAATCTGAAAGTAGGTTAACCAAATGTGTAAATATTTTATACAATCATATTTTTCGTGTTAAAAGCTTTTAAATGAATATCATTGTTATTATTTTTTGTGAATTTTTTTGAATCCGTGATAATGAATTTGAAAAATCGTTCTCACGATTTACAACTTTAAAAACAAAACGATGTTAAAATTAACTCTAAATTATATTTTATCTCAATTTATTTTATTTTTTTCTCCCTTCGAACGAGGCCAAAGTGAATTGTGACAACAATAAAATAAAAGTCGTAAATATTTCTAACTTTTACCCTAAACGCACCCTATCTCTAGCTACTATCAGATGCACAGTTCTGCCAATAATTCCTAACTCAAATCCGATAAAGTTTCTAGCAGACGCAGGGTCGCCCCTAGTTTTCCCGACAAGGGAGGGCTGCAGTCGCCTCCAACTACAACGGCTGCAATTGCAGCAAAACTCTGCATTTTGCTTATTATTTTTAGTAAAAATCATCAGATGCACACTTCAGCTAATAATTCGTAATTAAAATCCGATAAAATTTCTAGCAGACGCAGGTTGCCCCTACTTTCCCCGACGAGGGGGGCCGCAGTCGCCTCCAACTACGGTGGTTGCAATTGCTGCAAAACGCTGCATTTTGCTTATTATTTTCAGTAAAAATCATCAGATGCACAGATCAGTCAATATTTTATAATTCAAATCCGATAAAAATTCTAGCAGATGCGGGGTCGCCCCTAGTTTCCTGACAATGGGGGGCCGCAGTCGCCTCCAATTACAACGGCTGCAATTACAGCAAAACGCTGCATTTTGCTTTAATATTTTTAGTAAAAATCATCAAAGAACTAACGCCAGCCCAAGAGGGCGTGAGGTTAATGATTGTTTTGTCCACGACCCACCGCAGAATCGGTGGACGTTTATTTATACATAAGATGAAATAAATTTCTACGTTGAGTTGAATTACTTGTAGGCAATGTTTTGTCTGAAATTTCACTTTTAAATTTAAATTTCTTTTAAAACATCTTTTAAATAATTATTTTTTTTTATACAAAGAATTTAATATTATAAAATAATAAAATACATTTAATTTTATAAATTTAACGGGTGAAATTTATTTTGCATTGTAAGCTTTTTTCATAATTTTGTTTCAGAGTTTAGTTTTTTTTTTTTTTTTTTAACAATTAAAGACACCATCTTTTAATCAATTATATGTCAATAACTATTTTATCTTCATAGTTTCATTAAATGTTCATTGAAATACTGTTTTATAATTAATTAAAAATTCATAATTTTTAATAAATTTAAATCTTAGAGTTTTACACTTTCATTAAATGGTCATTGAAATCCTATTTTATAATTAACTAAAAATTCATAACTTCTAATAAATTTAAATTTAAAATTTTATAATTAATTAAAAATTCATAAACTTTTAAATAATTACTTATTTTTTTTTACACATAAGCATTGAATATTATAAAGTAATAAAATGCATTTAATTTTATAAAATTAATGGGTGAAATTTGCAATTTTATTTTCAACAATTCAGGACATTATCTTTTAATCAATTGTAGTATAAAGTATCAATAATTATTTTGCCTTTACACTTACATTAAATGGTCATTGAAATTCTATTTTATAATTAACTAAAAATTCATAACTTTTAATAAATTTAAATATTAAAGTTTTCAATTAATAAAAAATTCAAAAATTTAATTATTAAAAGAAATTTAAATAAATATTAAAGTTTTCAATTAATAAAAAATTCATAAATTTAATTATATCATATATTTAATTATTAAAAGAAATTTAAATAAATATTAAAGTTTATAATTAATAAAAATTCATAAATTATAATAAAAATTTAAGAATTTTTTATTAATTGTAAACTTTAATATTTATTTAAATTTCTTTTAATAATTAAATTTATGATATAATTAAATTTATGAATTTTTTATTAATTGTAAACTTTAATATTTAAATTTATTAAAAGTTATGGATTTTTAGTTAATTATAAAATAGAATTTCAATCACCATTTAATGAAAGTGTAAAACTTTAAGATTTAAATTTATTAAAAGTTATGAATTTTTAGTTAATGATAAAACAATTACTTATAAAACAGGACTTCAATGACATTTAATGAAAGTGTAATGACAAAATAATTGTTGACACTCTATATTATAATTGATTGAAAGATAATGTCTTTAATTGTTAAAAAAAAAAAAAAAAAACTAAACTCTAAAATAAAATTTTGAAAAAAGGTTACCATGCAAAATGAATTTCACCCATTAATTTTATAAAATAAAATGTATTTTATTATTTTATAATATTAAATTCTTTACGCGTAAAAAGGAAAAAAGTCAAGTAATTATTTAAAAGTGCTTTAAAGGAAATTTAAACTTGAAGTGAAATTTTAGACAGAATATTACGCAAAATTGCTTAGAAATTTATTTCATTTTATATATAAATAAAGGTGCAGCAATTGAAGACAAAACGGTCATTGACCTCCCCCTCTCTACGCCAGGCGTGAGTTCGGCTCTACCCTTCAGCAATTTTTTTTTTGATGACTTTTACTCAAAATAATAAGCAAAACGGCAGCGTTTTGCTGCCCCCTCGCTAAGCTTCCCCGGTATGAGGTCCAGCCCGGGGGCGGCTGGGATTCCATCCCTTCAGATCATCTTATCCACAGAATCAAAGACATTAGTAATTCATCAAATTAACACACATACAGCTTCAACCAGAGGCAATGAATTTGAAAAGCTAAACATGATTTATTGAGCTCAAAAATAAATTTTCATTAATAAAAAAAAATTGTGAAAAATATAAAAAAATATTAACTTATAATCTAAGTTATTGGCCCAATTATCTAACCACCCAGTTGGCGACTTATCATGATATGGGAGCTCTAACTTTAAGTGGTCTTGGATTCAAATCTTGCTATCAAGTTTCTTCTCTTATTTATTTTTGTATACCCATTCTGGTCACAGTTCTTGTGCCGACTCATTTAATTGAAATCGGTTCATTTAATTTGTTTGTTTCTCTACTTCATGTAACAGATGGCTTTATATGTGAATAAAAGTATTATTAAATTAACTTAGTATACATTGTTAGGCTAATTTCCTAACCATTTTAAAATTTTTGAGACAATTGGAGAGTTGGACAGCTAGATTATTTGTCTAGACAAACAAAGGCTAAATGAGATCAAAATCCTAATCCCCCGCTCTTTTAAGACCTACAATGCCATGAAAAAAATTATTAAAATGGACAATCACGCAGTGTCATAGCCACTATAATTACAACTTCCACAATTAGTTACATACAATTATTATTCGTAATCAAATGGTTTCATGCAAGTTTACAAATATTCAAAACGACATTAGGTGTCACTTGACCATGGACTATATAATTTACCTCCGTGGCACAAAATATTTCAGTTTTACTGTCAGATGAAAGCGAAACTTACTATGATACCAATTGCAATTCCATTGTCTGCATGCTTATGTTTATGTGAGATTCAATAATTAATACGAATGCTAAAAATCCCCAAGTGAAATAATTTTACTAGGCTTAGAAAAGGAAAGGACAGAGCTCCAAATTCTACCAAAACAAGAAGACGAAGAAGAAGAAGAAGAAGAAGAATGGTTGAGGTAGCAATCAGCCAACATGTGGCCAAGCTGAACCTGGGCATCAGTAGTCAGGTGCAGATTATCTTCCTTGAGTGGCAATCCTTTTGCATCGACGCAGAAGACGTTTGGCAAGTCGACACTCTTCTGCGCTTCCCTCACTCTCTCCATGTATTTCCCAGTCCCCGATGCAATCGCCACCTGCCATCAATTCAAACATACATCTCATGTCACACGGGGTTGTGAAAGAATCAAATTGTTCGATCAAATAGTTCAAAACTCAATTGCCAACAAAAACCAAGTTAAATTTGAACACTTTAAGTTTTGAATTCAGTCTCATAAACTTAAATATCTATGCTACAGTAACAAGGTAACATGATATTACGTTGGTGCCGTTGGAAAGGGGAATGGAATTCGAGGGAATTATCCTTTGGCACGTTAAAAAATAAGAATGAGAATTGTGCACATCTGTCATTTCATTATTGCATCGTAATTCCTTAAAATGCAATAATTTCAAGCTCCAGCCTTCAATCTAGGAACTCATAATTCTTTAAAATGCCAAAATTTCAAGTTCCGTTCCTGTGTAAAGAAATACATACCAAAAAAAAATAATTCCTTTTTAACTCGGGGAATTTTGCTCCTGGTCTCAAGCTCAGAGGTGTACTAAACATAAAGTTAGTTGGTGAAGTCTTTTGAATTTGGTGATCACTGATGCCCTTCTAATGGACTAGGACTTCAAACGGTTTGTAAGCAATAGATGGGAATAGGTCAAAATGAAACATCTAAAAAAATTACATGAACTCCATGAAGTCCCGGAAAAAAAAAAAAAAAAAAAAAAAAAAAAAAAAAAGACAAAGAAGAGTACAATCCAGATCATGGCCCCCTTCCCCCAGGGTTATAGATACAAGAATACTTTTTGCCTTACACACCGGTAACTACTTATCTACAAAAGATCTTTTGTTCTTCTCTCTCGGACAATCCACATTAAGCCAAACACAGCAAAGCTCCCTGCCTTCCATTTCTTTTTTAATTCGGCTGTCTCAACAAGCTTCAAGAAACTAATTTGTTTCTCTAAGGAATATGACACAACAAAACAGGATAACATCAACTCCCCTAGTCCTTTATACCATGAACAGTGTATAAAAAGATGACTAATAAATTCTCCTTCCTCTTTGCATAAACCACACTAATTCAAATATTATCCTTTTCCTAAGAACTCTTCCATGGGATATACACCACATAAATAAGGCAACTCTAAGGGGAGCACCACACTTCAAATGTTCTTCAAGGAAAAACGGCATCCCTTCTACTACACCCTTGTACAAAGATTTAATATAAAAAGCTCCATCCATGTAGCCCATGTCCAACTTTTTTTTAAAGTGCAACAAACAAATGAAGAAGATTAGAAAAACGTTCAACTTCCCAATCTTGTAGTTTTCTGCGTAAATAAATACGCCAAATATGGACATTGCCAATCACAGAATAAAAATCAGCCACAGAAGCCTCCCTGTTAATTGATAAAGAAACATGTTAGGAAACAAATCTTTCAAACTCCCCTTTTAAATCCATGGAAAAGAAGAAGAGTTGATGCTATCACATCTCCCAACCCTAGAGGATATGAAATTCCATACGATACTCCATAAATTCCTAATGCTCCTCAACAAACTAACATTGTACAAACCAAC
Organism: Vitellaria paradoxa; assembly: GCA_019916065.1. Taxonomy (NCBI): domain Eukaryota; kingdom Viridiplantae; phylum Streptophyta; class Magnoliopsida; order Ericales; family Sapotaceae; genus Vitellaria; species Vitellaria paradoxa. The sequence continues at coordinate 36,387,252 of CM034238.1, forward strand.
CACCTCAATGGATGGCCGCATCACCCCAAGAAACCCCATACTTTGTTACAATAACTTTCTTCCACAGAATATCTACTTCACAAGTGAATCTCCGTAACCATTTACATAACAAAGCCTCATTAAAGACTTAAAAGTAACTAAGCTTTCTAATGCCAATACCCCCTTCAGAAATTGGTGAACGTGTCATTTGCCAATTAATTAAATATACTTAAATTCATCAACCATTCTACCCCCAAGAAGTTCAAAATCTTCTCCAACCTCTTCACCATCAACCTTGGTAATGTGAACATAAACATAAAGTAAGTAGGCAAACTAGAAATTTTGCTCTTAATAAGAGTGACCTTCGACTTCTTCATATAGATAAATTTTCTTCCATCCAGAAATTCGCCTCTGAAACTTTTCAAGAACAGAATTCCACACGTCCTTTGATTGAAAGATGATCCTAATGGAACAAGTAGGAAGAAGCAAGACTCCCAATCTTACACATTAGCAACGCAGCCAACTCTGATAGCCCAGAACAGCCCCCACAGGAATTAACTCTGCATTTTCCAAATTTACTCTCAACCCCAAACATGCCCCAAAACAAAGCCAAGCACACTGAAGATGTCCCAACTGTAAATAATCTGCACCACAAAAGATTATTGAATTGTCTGCAAACAAAAGATGGGAGACCCGTACATCAAATTGATTATTACCACCCTAATTTGCCCTACATATAAGCATGCTGAACGCTTCCATCACAATAATAAACAATATAGGAGAAATATGATCACCCTGACAGATACCCCTTGTCACATTAAAAAAAAAAACAATAGGATTACCATTAGCAAGAAGTGAGCATATAACTGTAGAAATACACCATAGGATCCACTACTTCCATTTAACTCCAAAGCCCATCATCTCCATAATTTACATCAGGAATTCCCAATTAACATAACCAAAAGCCTTTTTTATATCCAATTTAAAGATTAAACCCAAAACACCGCTTTTGAGTCTCGTATCAACCACTTTTCTTTTTTTTGGTAATTTCGTATCAACCACTTAATTGGGTACCAACGCAACACCAAGAATTTGCCTAACTTCCACAAACGCATTGTCCCTAGAATCATACCATTTAGAATTTTTTGACCCTCATGACTAGAACTTCAGCTATTAACTTGTATAAACTTCCAACCAAACTTATAGCCTAAAATCTTGAATATTCACTGCACCTCATTTTTTAAGTAATTAATACGATAAATGATGCATTTAGGCTCTTCTCAAATTTACCTTTCTCATAGAACTCCACAAAAACCCTCATTCCAGCAATGCATAAAAATGCTATGGTCATCTCGTTGGGAAACTTTTTTCCCATTAAGAGACTCAAGGGTATCCCCAATTCCCCCCCCCCCCCCCCCAAAAAATTAAATAAAAATAAAAAACCATACTATCAATGTGAATTTAAACTAAATGCCATCCAATCTCTGGCTCTGGAGCTCATTTTCAGCAAAAATAATAGTGCATAAACCAGTTATCCCATCCCTAACCTCATTCTCTGATTTCAACACCTGTCTTTAAATTGCTACCTTGGCAATGTGATTATTTCGATTGTGAGCACCATTCTATGAAGAAAAAAAATAAATAAAACAAAAATGGTATTCTTACCTCCCCCCCTTTAACCACAAAATCCTTGATTTTTTGTTTCTATATAATTCCCTCTACTTTTACAATTCTACTAAACTTTTTTCCTTTCTTCTCTCAAATATTTATGAGCTTCAGAGAGAGATCTTTCTGCTTCCAAAGCATCCAAACAATTAATATCATAATCAGACTGACAGAAGAACACAACCCCGAGAGATTTGCCTTTCAAATCCAAGTGATTTGTACAGTTAGAGGAGATGTTGCCATAGGTTACAATGGGAAACGAGATCGTTTTGCCTTGTATTTGTGAGTTGCAACAATTGATGCTCAACAAACCATCTAAACCACCGACAAATTTGGAGTTGCAGCAATTTTTCAGTCGAATCCGTTCAAACGGGCATATTCAACCACGTTCGAATGACTTGTGTCAGGGAGTTTTGAGCATCGCCCAAAAGGGACTAACATAGTCCCACTTTTTGTTAGAATGTGAAGAATTTGCCTTGTTCAAACGGTATATGTCAGAAATTTTGAGTTTGATCCTCCAAACACCAAAAAATAACTAATATGTTTTACTTTTACTAAATTTATAACTCCCAAACACCTCCACATCAACAAATAGGAAGAGTCGTTGGCGAAAATAAACAACCTACAATTTCAATAAATGTAAGATTATTTTTCAAAAATTATTCTTCATTTAAATAATTTTATTGTTGTTCCTTCTAATGTCCTTTATTCTTTCTCTTAAAAAGTTTAATGCACGAGTCTAAAGATCATATATAATTATGGTCCATGCACTTAACTCTAGCATATAAAATAAATAAATTACTAAATTACTTAAAATTGACTAGATTGCGTTTTTGGATATCAAAAATTACTTTATTTTTTTGTAATTTTTTTTATTTTATATGATTTAATTGCTAAAATTTAATTTTCTTTTTAAAAACTATAATTTTTAGACGTATTAATTACATTCTTAAAAAAAAGTGAAAAAATCACATTTGTTTGAATAAAAGTTATCTATTTAAAAAAAAGTAAAAATTAATATTTATTTTAAATGGATAGCTTGTATTTATCAACTAAAAGAAGATCAATTTTTCGAATTTTTTTGAATGAAAAAAATTTATTTAAATAGATGTGAATTTTTCAATTTGTTTTTTTTAGTAATACAATTAACACACCTAAAAATTATAATTTCTTAAAAAATAAATTTTAGTAAAAAAAAACAAGTCAATAAAAACTTAAAAAAAAAAATAAAAAACTAAGATCACATTTGGTTTGTATTTTTATTTTTTACTTTTTGTTTTATATATTTTATGTTTTAAATATCTCAAAGAACGAAAAAAAATATTTTGATTTGATATTTTTTATTTTTCGTGTATTAAAATTTTTTTATTTTGAGTTAAAAATACTCATGGACTATTTTGCAATTCATGCATGAATTCATTTTCTATTTACGAAAACAGATACTAAAAACACGAGCCATCAAATAACTTTTAAAAGTAAAATAAAAAATGATTTTAAAATATGTATACGAAATGACACCTAATTTTTCCCGTAATCAAACCCTATAAAAAAAAAAATTAATAAACTCAACAAGCTTTGAAATTTTTATAAAATCTCCGAACTAGATTTACAGCATTACCAAATCATAATCTAATTGTCTCGTCACAAATCTTAATTCAACTGACCTGAATAATTGGGAGTCCAGGGGAGTGCAGATCCATCCGCAGATTGCGAACCAGCCTCTCCATGTTGGCCTTGTAAGACTTAGCATCGTGTTGGGACGACGTGTCGCTCTCTCCTTGGTACCACAGCACCGCCTTGATCTCTCCTCCCCCGCCGCCTTTCACCGCTGCTTTGGCCCGCCTCACCATGTTCTGGTACAAGTGCTTCCCACGCGCCCACTCTTTAATGGAGGTCCCACCGACGGCGCAAGGGACCAGCCCGACCAACCCCTCCCTGTCCTTGACCGCGTTGGCGAATGACATTCCGGGTCCGACGCCGCAGACCTTCTTGGTGTCGATGTCGGCGTGGAGTGGCTCACGCGCCACCTCCCAGTGGAGGTGGGAGTTTTGACGGAAGACAGATGAGGGGTCGGGGCAGCATTCCGGCGGGACGATGCCGTCCCAGTGGTGGTTTTTGGTGACGCCGCCTCGGCCAGCCATGTTGCTCTGGCCTGAGAGAATGAAGATCTTCTTTGGCGCTTGGAATTGTTTCTGGGTGGAATTGCCTATCCCCATGACTCCGCCGTTTGGTCAGTTGGTTTGGTTGAAAAGGCGTTGAGGCGTACACCAGAGAAAGCGCTGCCGTTTTTGGCCTTAAAAATGTTCGAGATCAATCATTAATGCGTCCATTTGGGGAAATTTCGCTTGAAGGGACATGTCGTTCAAGTAACACCTAAAATAAATAAATAAATAAAATGAAGGCCATCTACAAGAATTAAAAAAATTAAATTGGAATTTTAATTTTTAATTTTGTTACAATTATTATTTTAATTCAAATTATGAGTGTATTTAGAATGATAAAAAGATGAGGTCAAATAAGATAAAATGAGATAAGGAATAAGTTCATAATTCGTAATAAAATAAAAAATGAATAATTTTTAAGTATTTTTTATTATTTTTCAAAATTTTTAATTAACCAAATAGAATTTATATTCCAATTTGACTATGAAACTTTTAGTTGCGAAACTAAAAGATTCAAAAATTCAATCAGATATTTATATACACAAATATAAATATAAATTTATAAAATAATAATTTTCTGTACAAACAAAATTAACGATTAAATATTTACATATAAAAATATAAGTTTGGTCAAATAATATAATAAATTCGTAAGAATCTTAATTAAAAATGAAACATCTATACGTATGAATATGATTTTGATTAATTGTATAACTAAAATCAAACTAAATTATTTCATTTAACTCCTTTTGATTCCTTAGTTTTTATTCGAATAATTCGAGTTCTTCTATTAAGGAATCAGAATAATTTAACTAATTTGACAGGAACTAAATAGTCAAACTAAAAACTGAATAAACTTGCTCTAAAAATGATTATGCAACAAAAAAATTTTTATTTTAATTACAGCACTTATTTCATTGAGGATGGTATATTATTCTTTTGTCCATTTGGATTAAGAAAAAATAAGATAAATTGAGATAAAATGTGATTTTGGATTAATTTTGACGTCTTTTTTTTAAAAGTAGCAAATCGTGGGAACGGTTTTCCAAATTCGTTCCCACGGATTTAAAAAAACTCACAAAAAATAGCGACAATGGTATTTGTTTGAAAGTTTTTGACACGAAGAATATGATTGTATAAAAAATTCACACATTTGGTTAACCTATTTTTAGATTTTTGATTTTTTTAACGAAATATTAGAATTTTTTGAAATTAGTGATGATGAAAAAATTAAAGGTATAAAAGTTGTTAGAGATTTATAGTGATTTTTAGAATTTTTTAAGGTTGCCAAACCGATCCCTAATAAAATAAAAAAAATGTTATGATATTAATATTTTTATAAAGAATAATTTTAATAATGGTTTTTTTTTTTATACGAAGGAAACCTCTCGCCGGTGAACCGTCGCGAGTAAAACCTTCGGGCGAGCGCATCACCCCGCAAGACACGCCCACCGATAAGACCGAGCGCCCAGGAAGGGATTCGAACCCGAGACGTGGGAAGCATGCCCACTCTCCAAGCCGGCCCCTGCTCCACTGAGCTAACCCGTGCGGGTTTAATAATGGTTCATGACTCTGTTTTCAATGACTCTATATCGATCTTGCAGTGATGGGAAAAAAAAAATATTTGCATTGATTAACACCACGGTGATCACTGCTGCTATCTTTGGTTGCCAATAGGAATAAGAATTCAAATAAGAAGCTCCTTTGGGGGTGGTTGAGCAGGAGTTCGGAGGCGTCTAAGAGCCTGGGCTGCATGCGGTCCCAGATTCGACTCTCTTTCGGGGGTGGGTTACCGCTTTGGTGGGCTTCTAACAGCTCTCCTCGATCGAGCCGGTCAGCCAAGACTTGCCTAGACTGGTTTACCACCTTATGGGCCATTGTCGGCTTGGTCCACGGGACGGACTTCACCCAATGCGCACCTTCTAGTAGCGGCTACGGATTTCTTCCCGACCCACAGAAGAATTCAAATAAGAATAAAAAATGAAATTCTAACGATTGACATGTTAAGTAATTAGAACACAATTGCCTTTCTAAAATTTGGTATGTATAAACATATTAGATTGGAGACAAGGTTTACTCTATTCACTTATTTTAATCAAAATTTTCATTTAATCAATTTTGCAAACTAAAATTTTCACTTGTGAATTATCCAAACTTAGGACTTTCTTCTTTTGAACTTCACCAAAGTTTTTGAAAAAAAAAAAAAAAAACTCCATATTATACATCCTTGGTATTTCTTAATTTTTATGCCATACTACATCATCATACACTTGTGAAGTATTTTTTAATTTCCATTATTTATAAACAATTGAGGGAAAAAAAATACAAGCGACTATCAAAAAGAACAACTTTGTGGTATGATAGAAGTTTACATTATATATTCATTTTTGCATAATTGATTTATTAAAAAAAACAAATCAATCTCGAATAATTTCTAAATTAAAATAATACTAGAGTCCTACAAATTCTTGTTCTATCTCCAATAATCCAATGTTGAGTTGCAAAATATTGAATCCTTGTGCACTTCTTAGCTAGTATGCATCTAAAAGACATATAAAAATATTCAAATGGTGGTTCTCAAGAAGAACCACCCAATCTCAACCCTTTGAGGATAAGTCGAGATAAAAGAGAATAACTATTATTCATTATCACATCATCCGCACAACTCATCCAAATTTGGTTCGTAACAATATTCGATTTATGAAGTAATCTTTCCTTAAATTTGATTGAACAAATTTCACTCGGTAACCATAAAACCAAATTGCACTAAAAATTGGAAGAACATAATATTAAATTAGAATTCCATTGGACCTCTCCTATAAACTGGATAGAGTTACTTGTTAGTTAAAATTTACATACTCTTACACTAGCGGAGTACAATTTATATGACAAGTTATGATGTATGTTGCACAAAAAATCATTCTAAATAATTGTTGCATGATGTGACAACCTTCATAAGTTTTAGCATTTGAATAAGTGTAACATTATTTTTTAGTTATTTTAATTACAATAAAAATCAGTTTTTGTAATTATTATTATTTTTTTTGTGATTAGTTTTTGTAATTAGTTGCTTGAGATTCACAAGTGGGTGAATTTATTCTCTAAATATTAAAGAGTCAAACACATAGACGGATAAATAGCCATAATAGAAGACTCTCTCTTTCACAAGAAGCCAACTCAGGAAGGCATCAAATTCGATGTTAGATGATTCATGTATGCTTACTTTTGCACCCCTTTCATGCATAAATAAGCCAAGCAGTGAAGTGAGGAGGCTTGTTCTAGAGCAAGAAATGGTGGCTGTAGAGACACAAGAGAATGGCTAAATCTATGAATGGGTCGAGTTAAGGGAATTGTACATCTCATTATCTTTTATTTGGTTGCATTAGTAAAGCTCAAATTTGATTCTTTGTGGATGTAGACAACGACAGAACCATATTAATTTGCTTATGTTATGTATTTGTATATAAATGCTTGCTTGTGGTGTTAGATAAATGTCCCATATGACTATATGTAGGATCGATTTACACACACATACACACGATATATGGAAGAAAAATAGTAAAAGATCAACACACAGATTTACATGGTTCCCCAAAATCTGGGTACGTCCACGGGAGCGAGAGCGAGAGTTCTTTCTTATTGATCACAGGATTACATAAAGAATATTTATAACCATCTCTATTCCTAACTCTAATAGGATTACATGATTTATTCCTAACCCTAATAGGATTACATGGTCTGATTCCCAAAATACCCTTAATTATACCGTACCGTACCGCGAGGGGCGTTGCCCCCCCGCACCCCCAAACCTTCGGGCCTACGGCCCAGCCCACTACGCGTTGAATTCGAGTCCTTCCTAACACTTTGTTTCTCTCCGTATGAGCCACAAGTGCCAACAATCTCCACCTTGGCGAATACCCACCCCTTCAGGAGTCAAACAACCTCGTTCAACTGGTTTAGGGGGAATGTCTCACCTCTAACAACGAGAGACATTAACCAAGTCCAAGTTATGCTCGAACTTGTCTGTGGTAATCGTCTTTGTCAACATATTAGCTAAATTCTCTGAAGTGTGCACCTTCTTAAGTATCAAGTCACCCATAACAACTAACTCCCCCACTTTGTGAAATCTCACGTCGATGTGCTTGGTTTGCGCGTGATACACCTAATGCTTTGCCAAATAAATGGCACTCTGACTGTCACAGAATAACTGCACTCCACCTTGATCTATGCCCAATTCTTTCACTAACCCCTTTAGCCACAATGCTTCCTTAGCAGCCTCAGTCACCGCTATATATTCAGACTCAGTAGTAGATAAGGCCACTAGAGATTGTACCATGGATCTCCAACAAATAGGACCACCTGCAAGAGTAAACACATACCCTGTCGTAGACCTTCTGTCATCCACACCTCCAGCATAATCAGCATCAACAAACCCTACAACTGAAATCTGATCTTGTTGCCTTGCAAACATAATCCCACGGTCCACTGTACCTCTCAAGTATCTGAAAACCCACTTGACTACTGCCCAATGCTCTCTACTTGGATTGGCCATGTACTTACTGACTATGCTAACTGCATGTGCCAAATCGGGTCTTGTACACACCATTGCGTACATCAAGCAACCAACTGCGCTGGCATAAGGTACTTTTGACATGTCTTGAATTTTTTCAGTTGATTTTGGACACTGAGCTGAAGACAATTTGAAATGATTCGCCAAAGGAGTGCTCACTGACTTTTGCATTATCCATGCTAAATCTTTCCAACACTTTCATGACATAATCATTCTGAGATAACCACAGCTTCCCAGCTGACCTATCTTTGCGAATCTCCATTCCAAGTATTTTTTTCGCAGCACCCAAATCCTTCATATCAAATTCCTTCCTCAATAAAGACTTCAACTTGTTTACTTCAACTAAACTCTTCGCAGCAATAAGCATATCGTCCATATAAAGTAGCAGAAAAAATATAGGATCCATTATCGAGACTCTTAACATAAACGCAACAATCATACTCACAACGTGTGAACCCGATCCGAATCATGTATGAATTAAACTTCTTGTACCATTGTCTTGGAAACTGCTTAAGCCCATAAAGCGACTTCCTCAACCTACATATAAGGTGCTCAGTCCCTGGGTACTTGAACCCTTCAGGCTGCTCCATGTAAATAACTTCCTCCAAATCACCATGGAGAAAAGCCGTTTTCACATCCAGCTGCTCTAACTCTAGATCATAGCAAGCCACCAATGCCAAGATAATTCTGATCGGAGTATGCCTCACAACTGGAGAAAAGACTTCATGTTGTCCCAAATAGCAACACTAGAGGGGGGTGAATAGGGTTGCTTAAAAATTTTACAAATAAAAATTTCAACCCTAAAACAAATATGTCAAGATGAATATGAAATGCACCAAAAAAAAATTATTCAATATTTGTGAATGAAGAGTGAGTGCTAGTATTTGCAATAAATATAAAGAGAAGGGAAGAGAAGCAAACACAATCGATTTATAGTGGTTCGGCTTTAATGTTGCCTACGTCCACTCCCCCAAGGCCTTCCTTGAGATTTCTCCACTATTCTTTGAAGAGCTTACTACACACTAGCTTCCCAAGGTGCTAGAAACCTTTTCCAAGTGATTTTATCCCCAAATCACTCACACAAGTCTCTCTCAAAGAAAGTCTCTTGTTTTGGTCCTAACACTTGAACCAAAACCAACAAGAGCTCACCCAACTCTCACAAATTAAAAGGGCTTTAAATTTTCCTTTCTTACAACAATAATGATGAGTTTAAAACTCAATCAAATCAAAAAGAAACTCTCACAAGTTGAATATGAAAGATGAAGCACAAATGTGAGAAGAAATCACTCTATGTTTGCAAAGTTATAGAATTTCTTGTATCTCTTTGTAAACACTTCTTTCTTGCCTTCTTCATCTTCTTGAATCTGAGTTTGAGGCTCTATTTATAGATGAAAATCTGCAAATGGCCGTTACTAAGTGAAAAGACACTTTTGCCCTTGAAAGAAATTGAATTTCCTTGCTTCCAATGCTGTCTTTCAGATTCAGATTTTCTGAGATATATTTGTGACCGTTTTTCACCCTCAGAACGTTCAAATCTGACATTGGCTCAGAGTAAAGACTTTGTAGATATATAAGTCAGCTATCACATGTAAACTTTTGAGCTGCATCCAACGGTTAGATAGTCAGATATAGCTTCTGAACCGAAACCAGCTTCTGATAGCTTTTTCTGACATTCTGAATCTGTGTTTCCCGTTTAAGCTTCCGTTTCACTAGGATACTTTTAGAATTAGAAGAAACTTAAACTACAAAAGTTGTAGCTTTTTGAGTCTTCTTTTTACACACCAAAAATCAGAATTTGTAAAGCTGTAGAGTATGAGTTATGTCTCATAAACTAAGACTAGCTCCAGAATTCAGAATTAAAAACTTTTCTGTAATGCCTAATGTTCCAACTCATGTTTTGATACCTTAACGTCAGATTCACAAAAAGCTCCCTTCGGTAAAGTTGTAGATATGGAAGTCTAGTTTACTATATTAAAATTTTATGAAAATTGAACCGTTGGATCTTAAGATATTATCTATATACTAACACGTGTCTGATTTCTCTGTTTATCCGAGTTAACCTCTAGTTCAAATATTCATCTTACTTTGATTTCTATTACTCCAAACTTTGAAATTCCTTTATTCCTTCATCCAAATTATGTGAAAATATCTAAAAAATAATATCAATCTCTTCCAACTCTAATATCTTGAATCTATCAAATGAATTGTAACATTTCTTACAATGTCTATTTGAAAATTAATTATGAAAATTTAATTCAATGTTTGTTATCATCAAAATCAATTATAAAACTAACTTTACAAGCCTTGGGCCAACAATCTCCCCCTTTTTGATGATGATAAACAATTGATGATTTAAGATAAAATTTTCAAAAGACATAAATCATGAAAAGATTTTTTATTCATAGAAGTTCAATCAATCATCAATATCTTATCTTTCTCCCCCTTTGACATCATCAAAAATAATATTAGGAGAGAAAAAATTGTTAAAATTAGTTATAATTCTCCCCCTAAATATATGCATCAATGTCAATGTAAAAAAGATATCATTAGAATATATTTAGCTCCCCCTAAATATATGATAGTAAAATAAGCATTAATGAGCATATAAGGAAATCAATATCATATTGGATTAGACATACCAAGTTCTCTACGAATATAACAAAATCTATCCTCATTCAATGGCTTAGTAAAACTATCGGCTAGTTGATTTTCTGTTCCAATAAATTCAAGAATAATATCATCTTTTTGAACATGATCTCTGAGAAAGTGGTGTCTAATTTCAATGTGTTTGGTCCTCGAATGTTGAATGGGATTCTTTGATAAATTAATAGCACTAGTATTATCACAATTAATTGGAATATGATCAAAGTAGAGTCCAAAATCTTCCAATTGTTGTTTCATCCATAAAATTTGTGCACAACAACTTCCAGCTGCGATATACTCGGCTTCCGCAGTAGATAATGCTACGGAATTTTGCTTCTTGCTAAACCATGATATAAGTGAATGACCTAGAAATTGACAAGTTCCACTAGTACTTTTTCTATCAACCTTGCATCCCGCAAAGTCCGCATCGGAGTAACCAATAAGGTCAAAAGCAATATCCCTAGGATAAAATATTCCTAAATTAGGTGTTCCTAATAAATATATAAGAATACGTTTAACGGCAATAACATGAGATTCCTTAGGGCACGATTGAAATCTAGCGCACATGCATACACTAAACATAATATCGGGTCTACTTGCCGTTAAGTATAAGAGTGAGCCAATCATACCTCTATAAAGTTTTTCATCAACTTTCTTACCATTTTCATCCTTGTCAAGTTTGGTTGAAGGACTTATAGGAGTCCCAATAGGCTTTGCATTTTCCATTCCAAACCTCTTGAGTAGATCTTTTGTGTACTTGGCTTGGTTTATGAAGATGCCTTCCTTAGTTTGCTTAATTTGAAGTCCAAGAAAATAATTTAACTCTCCCATCATACTCATTTCAAATTCACCTTGCATGCTCTTAGCAAATTCTTGACAAAGAGAGTCATTAGTAGCACCAAATATAATATCATCCACATATATTTGAGTAATAAGCATATCATGATTTTTGGTTTTAATAAAAAGAATAGTGTCAATTTGTCCTCTAGTAAAACCATTTTCAATCAAAAATTTACTTAATCTTTCATACCAAGATCTTGGAGCTTGTTTTAAACCATATAAAGCCTTTTTTAATTTATAAACATGATTTGGGAATTCATAATTTTCAAAACCGGGAGGTTGTTCAACATAAACTTCTTCCGAAATGTATCCATTTAGAAAAGCACTTTTAACATCCATTTGATAAAGTTTGAAATTTCTAAAATATGCAATTGCAAGTAACATTCGAATTGCTTCTAATCTAGCTACCGGAGCAAAAGTTTCATTAAAATCAATTCCTTCTTCTTGATTAAAACCTTGGGCAACCAATCGAGCTTTATTTCTAATAACTATCCCGGATTCATCCATTTTATTTCTAAAAACCCATTTTGTTTCAATCACGGGATGATCATTAGGTTTTGGGACTAAATCCCAAACTTGATTTCTTTCAAATTGATTAAGCTCTTCTTGCATAGCTAAAATCCAACTTTCATCATTCTTGGCTTCTTGAAAACATTTAGGCTCAATTTGAGAAAGAAAAGCTAGATTATTACAAATATTTCTAAGAGATGAATGAGTAGTTATACCTTTGGATGGATCACCAATGATTAAATCCTTAGGGTGATTGTGAATGTATCTCCATTCTTTTGGTAAGTCTTCTTTATTGTTCTTGAACTCATCAAGCTTTGGAGCATTTTCAATGGCTAATGGTTCTTCTTTATCTTCATTCGTTGACTTTACTTCTCGCTCTTGGATAGTGATGCTTTTCATTCTTTGTTCTAATCATATTTCAATATTCTTGGAAGAAAATGTGTTAGATTAATCAAATGCAACATGAATAGATTCTTCTACAACTAAAGTTCTTTTATTATATACTCTATAAGCTTTACTAGAAGTAGAATATCCAAGAAATATTGCTTCATCCGATTTAGCATCAAATTTTCCTAAATTATCTTTATTATTATTTAAAACAAAACATTTACAACCAAATGCATGAAAATAGCTAATATTAGGCTTTCTTCCATTCCATAGCTCATATGGAGTTTTCTTTATAATGGGTCTAATCATTACTCAGTTTACAATATGGCAAGCGGTGTTAACCGCCTCGGCCCAAAAGTACTTTGGTAGATTATTTTCACAAAGCATAGTTCTAGCTATTTCTACAAGAGTCCTATTCTTCCTCTCAACTACACCATTTTGTTGAGGAGTTCTAGGAGCCGAGAAATTATGATCTATTCCATGTTCATCACAATATTTTTCAAAAGAATAATTTTCAAGTTCTCTACCATGGTCACTTCTAATTGAAGAAATAAGAAATCCCTTTTCATTTTGAAGTTTCCGACAAAGTTTTGTAAAAGCATAGAAAGCTTCATCCTTATGAGCTAAGAATGCCGCCCATGTAAATCTAGAGTAATCATCAACAACCACAAGTGCATATGATTTTCCACCAAGACTTAAAGTCCTAGTAGGGCCAAATAGATCCATGTGTAGTAGTTGTAATGGCTTAGAAGTTGAAACTATATTTTTAGATTTGAAAGATGTTTTAACTTGTTTTCCAAATTGACATGCATCACATAATTTGTCTTCTTCAAATTTAATATTAGGTAAACCAACAACTAAGTCATTTTTGGAAAGTTTTGAAATTAAATCCATGCTAGCATGTCCAAGTCTTCTATGCCATAACCAACTATTATCACTCATTACCGAAAAACATTTGACATCATTTAAGGATAAATCATTTAGATGAACAACATAAACATTTTCATGTCTATGCCCTACAAATAATGTCTTATGGTCATTAATGTTCTCTATGATGCAATGGGAATGATCAAATATAACACGATTATCTTTATCACATAATTGACTAATACTAAGCAAATTATGTTTTAAACCTTCAACTAATAATACATTTTCAATAGTAGGGAATGGAGGTTTACCAATGTTACCTATACCAATAATTCTTCCTTTGCTATTGTCTCCAAAAGTGACAAATCCTCCGTTTTTAGAAGATAAAAAAGTGAACATGGTTGCATCACCCGTCATATGCCTTGAGCAAGCACTATCAAGGAACCACCTTTCACTCTTTGATTTAGATTTCAAGCAAACCTCATTCTCTTCTTCTTGAGCCATAAAACAAATGTTTGCAATTTCTTCTCCATGTGACTCATTATCGGAGGAACTATCATCGCTATCTCCCCATGTTGCCACCATTGCATTCTTTTTGCCCTTTTTATAACTCTTTTTGAGTTGAGGACATTCGGGCTTGATATGGCCGGGCTTTTTGCATTCATAGCAAATGATAATATCTTTCTTACTTGAGTCTCCTTTGATTGTCTCCTTCTTGTGGAATTTTCTTCCACCTTGCTTCTTTTTGTTAATGTATTTCTTGAATTTTCTAGTGATCATAGCAATGTCTTCATCATCTTCATCACTTGATTCATCCACATTTTTATCATTAAATGTGGACTTGAAGGCAATTCCTTTCTTCTTTTTGGAGTCTTCTTCCTCATTAGCTTTTAAAGTAATCTCATGGGTCATAAGAGAACCCAAGAGTTCATCTAAACTCAATCTCGTGAGATCTTTTGCTTCTTGGATGGCCGTCACCTTTGGTTCCCATTCCTTTGGCAAAGACCTAAGAATTTTTCTCACCATTTCAACATTAGTATAGATTTTACCAAGAGATTTCAAACTATTTATAATATCGGTAAATCTAGTAAACATTTCCGAAATAGACTCATCCGGTTTCATTTTAAACAATTCATAATGATGAAGAAGCATACTAATTTTAGACTCTTTAACTTGATTAGTACCTTCATGAGTGACTTCTAATTTATCCCAAATTTCTTTAGCGGTTTCACATGTAGAAATTCTATTAAACTCATTATGGTCAAGTGCACAATATAACATGTTCATAGCTTTGGCATTTAATTGGACTTTAGCTTCATCGGCTTCGGTCCATTCACTTTCATCCTTGGGAACAATCCTATTATCTACGGTTTTAGAAGGAACATAAGGTCCATTAGATATGACTTTCCATGACCCATAATCAATGGCTTGAACATAGATTCTCATTCTAGCCTTCCAATAATTATAGTTTGTTCCATTGAACAAAGGAGGTCGGTGGGTTGATTGGCCTTCAAAAGTGGAGGCACCAAAAGATGTTGCCAAGATCTTAACTCTTTGACGGTTAAGTCAAAATAAGAGCCCTTGCTCTGATACCAATTGTTGTCTCAAATAGCAACACTAGAGGGGGGTGAATAGGGCTGCTTAAAAATTTTGCAAATAAAAATTTCAACCCTAAAACAAATATGTCAAGATGAATATGAAATGCACCAAAAAAAAAATTATTTAATATTTGTGAATGAAGAGTGAGTGCTAGTGTTTGCAATAAATATAAAGAGAAGGGAAGAGAAGCAAACACAATCGATTTATAGTGGTTCGGCTTCAATATTGCCTACGTCCACTCCCCCAAGGCCTTCCTTGAGATTTCTCCACTATTCTTTGAAGAGCTTATTACACACTAGCTTCCCAAGGTGCTAGAAACCTTTTCCAAGTGATTTTATCCCCAAATCACTCACATAAGTCTCTCTCAAAGAAAGTCTCTTGTTTTGGTTCTAACACTTGAATCAAAACCAACAAGAGCTCACCCAACTCTCACAAATTAAAAGGGCTTTAAATTTTCCTTTCTTACAGCAACAATGATGAGTTTGAAACTCAATCAAATAAAAAAGAAACTCTCACAAGTTGAATATGAAAGATGAAGCACAAGTGTGGGAAGAAATCACTCTATGTTTGCAAAGTTATAGAATTTCTTGTATCTCTTTGTAAACACTTCTTTCTTGCCTTCTTCATCTTCTTGAATCTGAGTTTGAGGCTCTATTTATAGATGAAAATCTGCAAATGGCCGTTACTAAGTGAAAAGACACTTTTGCCCTTGAAAGAAATTGAATTTCCTTGCTTCCAATGCTGTCTTTCGATTCAGATTTTCTGAGATATATTTGTGACCGTTTTTCACCCTCAGAACGTTCAAATCTGACATTGCCTCAGAGTAAAGACTTTGTAGATATATAAGTCAGCTATCACATGTAAAATTTTGAGCTGCATCCAACGGTTAGATAGTCAGATATAGCTTCTGAACCGAGACCAGATTCTGATAGCTTTTTCTGACATTCTGAATCTGTGTTTCCCGTTTAAGCTTCCGTTTCACTAGGATACTTTTAGAATTAGAAGAAACTTAAACTACAAAAGTTGTAGCTTTTTGAGTCTTCTTTTCACACAACAAAAATCAGAATTTTTAAAGCTGTAGAGTATGAGTTATGTCTCAAAAACTAAGACTAGCTTCAGAATTCAGAATTAAAAACTTTTCTGTAATGCCTAATGTTCCAACTCATGTTTTGATACCTTAACGTCAGATTCACAAAAATCTCCCTTCGGTAAAGTTGTAGATATGGAAGTCTAGTTTACTATATTAAAATTTTATGAAAATTGAACCGTTGGATCTTAAGATATTATCTATATACTAACACGTGTCTGATTTCTCTGTTTATCCGAGTTAACCTCTAGTTCAAATATTCATCTTACTTTGATTTCTATTACTCCAAACTTTGAAATTCCTTTATTCCTTCATCCAAATTATGTGAAAATATCTAAAAAATAATATCAATCTCTTCCAACTCTAATATCTTGAATCTATCAAATGAATTGTAACATTTCTTACAATGTCTATTTGAAAATTAATTATGAAAATTTAATTCAATGTTTGTTATCATCAAAATCAATTATAAAACTAACTTTACAAGCCTTGGGCCAACACTTCATCATAATCAATTCCTTTTCTCTGTGAGTACCCTTTTGCTACTAACATAGCCTTGAACTTCTCTTTTTCCTTTTCTGACGCAGCTTCTTTCCTTTTATACACCCATTTGCAACACACTGTCTTTTTTCCCTCGGGCAGTTCTATCAATTCCCAAGTCTGGTTCTTGTGCAATGACTCCATTTCCTCCATCATGGCTTCCATCCATCTATCCTTTTCAGAACTACTGATAGCCTCCTGAAAAGTAGATGGATCTTCACTGGTAGTAGTCAAAGCAAAAGAAACCATATCCTCAAACCCATACCTTTCAGGTGCTTTGATAGTATGTCTAGGTCTCCTCGTGGCTATGCTTTCTTGCTGTTGATGTTTCTACTGTTCTTATGACTCAGAACCACATGTGTCAGAACCATTCAGCTCAACTTGTATACCCTGCTGTTTGTTACCATCTGCTGACTCGAATTTCTAATGTGTCTTGACCATATAAGCTTCATTAAATATCACATCTCTGCTGATCACTACCTTCATTGTTTCTGGATCCCAAAGCTTGTACCTTTTTACTCATTTTTCATACCTAATGAAGATACACTGTTTGGATTTCGCATCAAGCTTTGACCTCTCATCCTCGGGAACATGAACATAGGCTGGACATCCAAAGACTCGAAGAACTGAATAATCTACATCTCTCCCTATCCACACCTCTTCCGCTACATTTTCATCCAGAGCAATACTCGGTGACCTATTTATAATAAAACATGCCATATTCACTGCTTCTACCCAGAAAATCTTAGGAAGTCCTGCATTCAATCTGATACATCGTATTTTCTCCGCTATAGTTCTGTTCATCCTTTCTGCCACCCCATTCTGCTGAGGTGTCTTACGAACTGTAAAGTGTTGCTGAATCCCGTGTTTCTCACAAAACTTCAGAAAAGGCACATTCTTGTACTTTTTCCCATTATGTGTCCTGAGGCACTTAATTCGCTTCCCTGTCTAGTTTTTCATTTTAGCTTTCCACACATTGAATTTATCAAAAACTTTAGATTTGTGTTTCATAAAGTACACCCAAACTTTCCTCAAAAAATCATCGATCAAGGTCACGAAATACAGAGATTCTCTTTTCGAAGCTACACTCACTGGCCCCTAAACATCTAAATGTATGTAGTCAAAAATTCCCTTTGTTCTATGAGTAGCACCTTTAAACTGCACCTTACACTGTTTCCCTAGAACACAGAACTTGCAGAATCCAACCTTGCACGATTTCACCCCTTTCAGCAGATTCCTCTTATGTAGCTCCAACATCTCACGTTCCCCCATATGCACCAGACGCATATGCCAAAGCATAGTATCATTAGCATCTTCAGTTACAGTGGCAGTGGCTCCACCTACAACTATACTCCCTATCAGCTTATAAATATTTCCAGGACCTTTCAAACCCTTCAAGATCACCATAACACCTTTCGTTACCTTCATTACTCCACCTTCTGTTTTGTACCCGTAGCCTGCAGAGTCTAAGGTTCCCATTGAAATTAAGTTTTTCCTCAAATCTAGAACATGCCTAACATCGCCTAAGGTTCTCACAATACTATCAAACATTCTGATTTTAATTATCCCTATTCCCATGACTTTGCAAGATGCATTATTGCCTAAAAGAACAGTACCACAATTCACTGACCTGTAGGTGTCAAATCATTCTTTGTTAGGAGACATGTGATAAGAGCATGCTGAATCCAGAATCCATGAGTCTGACAGATGATCCACATGAATTGATACTGAAAGCATATCACCATCATCTTTCGAATCCTGCTGTGCGACATTCGCAGAATTCGACGGTCCATCTTTCTTCTCCTCTGCCCTTCCTTGTTTCTTCTTCCAGTTTGTACCCTTTTTAGGGCAGTCTTTCTTCATGTGTCCCGGTTCATGGCACTTGTAACACTTGTACGCAAACCCTTCACTGGACTGCCCCTTCGACTGAGATCTCCCACAGCCTCCACCTGCTTTATCCCTCTCCTTCTTTCTTTCACGATTCTCGTACCCCTTTGCCACCAGTCCTTCACCTTGAGATAAATCAGCCTGTTGCTTGCATTGGTTATACGCCAAAGGGCTGTAGTGACCTCCTCTAGTTCTAGGGTTTCTTTACCCCAAAGTAGAGTTGTAACGAGCATGTCGAGAGAAGATGATAACGAGGACAGTAACATTAGAGCCTGGTTTTCCTCTTTGAATTTCACATCAATCCTTAGCAGATCGCTAACAAGTTGATTGAACGTATGAATATGCTGAATTAGATCGGAACCCTCGGCCATCTTCAATCTAAATAACTTCTGTTTTAAAAACAGTTTATTTGTCGAAGACTTTGACATATACCTGCTCTCCAGTTTAGCCCAAACACTAGCAGGCGAGTCATCACCAATGACGTGATACATAACTTCGTCCGCAAGATACAGACGAATCGTACTCACTGCCTTCATCTGTAGTTCTTCCCAGTCATCGTTTAACATCACCTCTGGTTTCTTCTTAGCCCCGTTCAACGCCTTCACCAAACCCTGCTGTATTAACAGATGTTTTACCCACTGTTGCTATAGTCCGAAATTCCCAGTCCCGTCGAACTTTTCTACGTCGAACTTTGTAACAAACGAACTTCCCACCATCGTTCTTCGTGTGATTCAACCTGGCTCTGATACCAATTTGTAGGATCGATTTACACACACACACACACACGATATATAGAAGAAAAACAGTGAAAGATCAACACACAGATTTACGTGGTTCCCTAAAATCTGGGTACGTCCACGGGAGCAAGAGCGAGAGTTCTTTCTTATTGATCACAGGGTTACATAGAGAATATTTATACCCATCTCTATTCTTAACCCTAATAGGATTACATGGTCTATTCCTAACCCTAATAAGATTATATGGTCTGATTCCCAAAATACCCTTAATTATACCGTACCGTACCCTGAGGGGCGTTGCCCCCCGCACCCCCCAAACCTTCGGGCCTACGGCTCAGCCCACTACGCGTTGAATCCGAGTCCTTCCTAACACTTGGTTTCTCTCCATATGAGCCACAAGTCCCAACACTATAGATTTTGGTTTGATTTTGAATTCTAAAAGATGAAGTAGTTATTGACTCTGAAAAATAAGCACAATTATTTTGTTGATATATTATAGGGATGGTTATTTTCTTACTCATACGTTTTGATGGAAAGAATTTTCCAGTTATTATGTTGACAGAATTTTCCATCAATTTAAGTTAATCCAAGAGAAAGTGAGTTAAGTGAGAGAAACAATTTTTATAGAGTTTGTCATCATATAAGTTGTAAGGAGATAATAATAACAAGAAAGTAAGAATAATATATCTCATGAATTCTTATATGTTTTCTTGTATTAAATATTTTGTATTATAGATAAACTGTGAATATCATGATAGTTAAAAATCATAATTAAATAGAAATTATATTATATGTGAAGCTTATTTATCCCAACAAATGATATTAAAGTGAGGTTCAAGTCATCAAAATGCAAAATAAATGAGTTTTGCTTTTGGTCCAGAATTCAAATTTGCTCGAAATCAAGATTTAAGCACACTAGAGTGTAGATCTCGTGAAGAAGGGCAACCTGTCGCAAACTAAAGTATCAGAAGCCGCTACACCCCACTAAAATCTATGATAGTAGTTCCTATATGTGGCTTGAGGAAGAAGGAAAGTGAAGGCCATGCGTGGCTGCACACACCAAAAGCCAAGTCGAGTCAAGCTATGTTCATCAACTCAAAGCCAATCGGTACATGGTAGAGGTCTACATCAAACACAATGTCAATATACAGTTGCCACGTCATCAGCGAGAACTAGATCACGAGAATGCATTAGCACAGAAGTGCCATGTCATTGACATGTCAACAATGATGTTAGGAATACATGCTAAGAAGGAATATTCTTTGCTAGAAGGGAATATTCTATATTGACAATTTAACCAATGAAGATTTTAAAAAGGATAAATTACATTTACCTTCCTTTAACGCAAGCATATATTTAACATTGGAATTAACGAATGTCAACAAATACAGCAAATCCACTATCGTTTTTGTTGTATATTTGTGCAATTGTTTGATTTTGGACCCTGTTTATGCGAACAATTTTCAATCATAGTCGCATGAAATAATTTTCCTTGCTGCAGGGGTGGAATCCATAATACCTTATCCTAACCAATGCAGCAAATCAAGGGAGTAAAACAAAAGATGGTTAGAACAAGTAGGGACAAAATCAAGAATTTAGTATAGGGGGAGTCAGTTCTTAAAAATTTTAATATTTCTCCCCAACCTAAAAAACATAATCTTAGAATTAAGCATTCTTTTTAAGGATTTTCAACAAGTAAGATAAATTAATCGCCACGGGTTTAAAAAATTAAGTAAATATATAAAATTTATTTATACATTCGTTTAAAAATTATTCGATTAAGTCAAATTATTAATGATCAAAATCAAGTCTTATAACTAGCTTATTTATTACTTAATTCAAAAATTAACTCTATATGTCATTAATGCCCAAGGTAAAAGGATTGGATGCGAGTTGTATTCGAAAAAAATAATATATTTATAAATATCTATATATATTATATACACAGATTATTTTTTTTTTTAAACATTGTCCTCCATTGACATAGTATAGGTCCATCCCTGAGGACAAGATTACTTACTATGATCAAAATAAAATCTTATATTAGCAATAATACATTCATATGCTAAACAAACAAACAAAAGATTTTTATCAACAACATTAATCCGCTTCCTTACTCCATCAGTGCCAAGAGCACTACAATTTATCCAGAACTTGCAGAGCTTCTTTCATGGAAGGTCTCTTTTGTGGGACCAAAGAAACACAACTAAACCCTAATTTAAAGCACGCCACCAGGGCTTCCCCCCTACCCTCCACGTCATCCCTAATTGCCACGTCAGCCATTCTCAGGACCCGACCCTTGTCCTCTGCCGCCACCACCGACCCGAAATTCCACTGGCTCAACTCTCTCTCCGAGAACGCCCTTCCCGTCAGAAGCTCAAGCAAAATAATCCCAAAGGAATAGACATCCCATTTCGGAACCGGCTTTGGGTTTTCTAGTGATTCGGGCGCACGATACGGAGACGCGCAACCCCCAAAACCGGCCGGTCCAGTGTGACTGGCACTGCTTATTGAGAAGTCTTCTATGCTCTCGCGAGAACCAGTGCATCTCTTGCTGCTAAGATGGCGAGTGGCTCCACTGTGGGTACGGCGGTGGTGGTAGTGGTTACCGGAGATAAGCCCGGCGAGGCCGAGATCGGAGATTATGGGCACCAAGTCATGGGTTAGGAGGATGTTACTTGGTTTTATATTGCCATGCACATATTTCTTCTCGTGGATGAAGGAAAGTCCCCTGGCAACTCCTTTCGCTATTTTGAGTCGAATTTCGAAAGGCAAGCGACTTGGACAGCAGCCCAGTTGTTCTGAATTTTTCAAATAAAGAAAAAATAATAAATTGTAAATTACGATACAACGGCCATGGTTCAAGACTTCATTCTCATTCCCTCTCCCTCATGTATATATATATATATATATATATATATGATCCATTTGGTATTTTAAAATTCACTAAAAAATACTAAAAATCTGTAAAAAATATTCACTTTTTATTTTACTGCACAAATTATAAGATTACAACTTTTATATATTTTTACTAACTTTTTATAACTTTAAATGCACCCATAGTGTGATTATTTTTAGATCAAATATTAAGAAAGAGAAAATATAGAATAGTAAAATAACAAAATTAATTTGAATATAATTTAAATTTTAGAAAGATTGGTCCACAGTTTAATTTTTTTTAATTTAAAAATTTACATGTACTAGTAATGGTTTTTTTTTTTTTTTAAAGTAAGGTCAATTATTTTTAAAAATTTTAAAGGACTCAACTGTAGTATAAATTTTAAAATTTACATGTATGATAGTATTTTCTCAAACTTTGGCCTCCTTAATCCTTTAATAGCCATGTCACTGTATATATATAATAATCCAAAACTAAGAATCACTTACCATTCAAAAAAATAAATAAAAATCACAATTACACATAGCCAAAGGCAATCAAGCAAGAATGCAATTCCCATTTTTGTTTTCTTTTTCTTTATCCTTTTTTTTATTATTTTAATCTTGCCAGGCATATATTAGTTGTCAAGTATAAAAAGACAGAGACATATATAAACAGTCATTGTTGAGAGAGAAGCTTCGGAAATAAATGCGTAACATGCGTTTGGTTTATTATTTGTTTTTATTTTTTATTTTTTTTCCCATATGGATTGCCTATCTACGTATTCTTTGGGGCTACAAACAAAATCCCACAACGCTTGTCTCCATTGAACCCCCCGGGGGGCCAAAAAAAATATTCGAATATTTGTTTTGTTTATTGCAATCACTGTAGTAATGCAAATGTTGCTGTGGTATTTTTTTTTTAAGACGATACTGATTTACTTAAACTCCCATATTTGAATATAAATTGATATATTTGATTGGGGGATTGCAGTAAAGGGTTATTGCAATCGCTGCAGTAACTCTCAAACGATATCATTTTGATGTTTTTTTTTTTTTTCTCTCAAAACAACACTATTCCACTTAATCTTTATATTTGAATATGAATTGATATATTCATTAGATCTTCGGGGGAAAACTGCAGTAAGGGTTATTACAGTTGTTGCAGTAATCCCAAATGATGTCGTTTTTGCGTTTTTCTTTCAAAACGACACTACTCCACTTAAGTCCCTATATTTAAATATGTATTGATGTATTCGACCGGGGGACTATAGTAGGATTATTGCAACTGCTGCAATAACCCTCAAACGATGTTGTTTTGATATTTTCTCTCTCAAAACAACACTGCTCCATGTTCCATTTAAGTTCTCATATTTGAATATAAATTGCTACATTCAAATACATCAAATATATTAATTTATATTCGAATAGGAGAACTTAAGTAGAATAGTATCATTTTGAATGAAAAAATATCGAAACGGCGCCATTTTAGAATTACTGTAGCGGTTACAGTAAACTCCTTCTGTAACCCCCCGAGTCACCATTGGACTTGCTTTAGGACACTGCTGGTAGCTTCCTTCCTTAGGTAGTTTGTTTTTTTCCTCCTCTTCTTCTTCTTTTTATTTGAATTTTAAAGAATTATTTTTTTTCATTTTATTGAATATATAACAAATTCTTCGAATCATTTCGCTATGCTATCTATTAAAATATTCATTATCAAAAATTTCTTTATTATTTTTCTTTCCAAAAAGTTAATCCGTAAAAAGAAATAAAATAAAAAAATTATTTTTAATATTAAAAATTTTGGAGAAAAATTACAAGTTTCCTATATTTAGGAAGCAATACTTTAGTTGATCCTTATTTTGGTTTTTAGGGGAAACTAACAGAGGCAAGAAAGAAAACAAATTTCTCTATTTTTAACTACCCGTTGATTATCAAAGTGTTACTTAAGTAATATTAGATACTACAAGATAATACAAACTAATACAAACTTATATTACATTAAATTTAAAATTAATATGACATTGTTTAAGTAAATTAATTTTTTTATCATATTATTCAAATTTTAAAATATTCATATATATATATATATATATATATATATAATAGACATGATTATGAATTAACTATTAGTAATAAAATAATTTTTTTTAAAAATTATTTCATGGGAGATGATATTGATACTTAAAAAAAAAAAAAGTTTCTAATATTTTATTATAGATGAAATAGTTCACTCACAAATATGCGTTTAAAGTTATAAAAAATGAGATAAAGTGAGATAAATTGTGTATTCGTAATTTATAAAGTGAGATAAAAATTAAATAATTTTTAAAATTTTTTAATACTTTTACTATTTTTCAGAATTTTTTACCATTTCAAACGGAGCAAAATAGAGTTCAATAAGTTTTATTTTGATTACAGCAAACTTTATTTAAAGTGCAAATATCTTGTTTATTATTTTATTTGGTTATATTATTCATAATTTTTTAAATTATTTTTAAAGTCCTCCAATAAATTATTCAGTTGATAATATTAGGTGTGTTTGAAGTTGTATAAAAGTGTATAAAATAAAATAAAATTGTAAAAATAAATATCTCGTAATTTATAATTCGTGCAGTAAATAAAAAATTTAAATTTTATTGTCTCGTAATTCATATTTGTAAAGATTTATAAAATTTTATTTTACTTCGTGTAACTTCAGACGGTGCCATTATAAAATTTGTGATATTTTTTTAAATAATAATTAAAATCTTGGAAGTTCACGGGTCTGGCAGAGAGAGTAGGCGTATTATAGCAGGGAGTGATTGATTTTGCTAATGTGTGCATATGCCACCGGAAGAGAGAGTAGGGAGCTTACTGTAGCACGCAAGACTGGCGAGGCTGCCATTGGAGACGTAGTCGCAGATGAGGAGCTTCTCCTCGTCTCCCCAGTAGAAGCCTCGAACGCGCACCAGATTCGGGTGGCGCAATTTCGCCACCGCCCTGACTTGGTTCTCGAAGTCCCTCATCCTCTCGCTGCCGCCGCCGCCGCCGCCGTTGCCGTTTCCGATCCTCCGCACCGCATACACCGTCCCATCCTCCAGCATCGCCTTGTACACTATGCTCGGCCCGCTCGAACCCAACACACACGCCGAAGCCTTCAACAGCGTCTCCAGCTCCAGCTCCGTCTCTCCGTCCACCATCACCAGCGCCGCCTCTTTCCGGCACCTGCCGTCCCCTTCTACTTCCACAACGGCTTTGTTTTTGTTTTCATCACTCTCAGACCCAGTTGTTTCCGACGTCTCTCCGCCGTTTCCGATATTCAGGCACCACGACCAGGTAGCGTGACTCTTGGGTTCTTTCGATACCGCTTGGGGTTTTTCAACTCTCTTTCTCTTCTTCAACTGGTACACGTAGAGGAAAATCACGGCGAGAATTCCGATGCCGCCCAGGTCTCCGACTGCGATTCCGGCGATCGCTCCCGGTTTCAGCCTGCTTCGTTCTCGATCATTTGCGGTTTCATTCGAGTTCGATGGGCCGATTGTTTTGGGTGAGACTGCGATTGCTGGAGTGGACGCATGGTTGTTGGGCGGGGTCGAGAGCGTTGAAGGAATTGTGCATTCCTTCTTCAGAGGCTTCCCACATAGATAGACATTTCCAGAAAAATATTCCGGTTTCTGATTGAGCAAAGCTATTGATTCCGGGATTTCGCCGGTGAGGTTGTTGAACGAGAGATCGATTGAGGCGTTCGCCGGAATCTTCTCCGCGAATTCCCGAGATATTGAACCTGAAAACAAGTTGTGTGAAAGGTTCAAGTACGTCAACCTCTCCCCGCCAAAATCAACGGGCAGAGACCCATCAAACAGATTCGAAGAAAGGTCTAGAGACTCCACGGAACCAAACCTGCCCGGAACCCGACCAGAGAAGCGGTTACCGCTGAGAGAAACAACAGCTAGATGCTGCAAAGAGGCTAATTCTTCCGGCACCTCGCCGGACAAGGCATTGCCGGACAGATTCAGGAACTGAAGGCCGGTTAGGGCTCCGGCGGTGAGGTTGGGGAACTGGGCGGAGAGGTTGTTGTTGGAGAGAGAGAGGACTTGGATCTCTGAAGCGTTGAATAATGAACTGGGTAGAGTTCCGTTGAGGGAATTGGTGGAGAGATCGAGAGCTCGGAGGTGTTGGATGAAGCCCAGTTCCTCTGGGATGGAGCCCCGAAGCTGGAGGCCGGGGAGGACTAAGCTGACGACCCGCAACATGTCGGGCGTTCCGAAGGAGTTTCCGATTTGAGCACAAGTTACGCCAGTCCATGAACAAGGAATGTCGTCGTTGTGGTCCCAGTTATGGAGAACGGATAATGGGTCGAGAACAGAGGACTTGAGAAACAGCAACAGAGTCCCATCAGAGTTCAGAGCACAAGAGCGATGATGACCCATAAGAAGAACAATCAGAGTCGAAACCACCCGGAGTTGAAGAAAACCCATGATCAACCATTCAACTGATCATAAATCTCAACCGCATACATGCATGTAAACCTAGAGAGAGAAAGATGGACGGGAGAGAGACTGAACAACAACGGTAGAGAGATGATTGTTTTGGTGACCAAAACGATGAGAGGGAGAGAGAGAGGAAGGGAGAAGAGAGGATATTTTGGTGGTGTCGCAGAGGGAAACAGACAGACAAGAAGAGAAAGCAAAAGGTTCTGTTTCTATAATTTTATTACCATGCTCTAATGATGTTTTATATCAACTGAAGGACCCCCACGTTACATAAACCTTGGAAAGCAGAGCTGAGAAGGGGCGTTTCTGTTTGGTTATGTCATGACACATAATTTTTCTTTTTTCTAAGCAATTATTCCATGCTCCTGTAAACACGCAAACCAAGTGTCAGACAGGAACACTTATTTAACAAAATTCATTTGGATTTTATCACACCAAAGACGTACGGGGTGGGATACTTGTATCTTTAATTAAGTTTCTTCGATTCAAAGTAGCGTCAATGAAAAAAAAGTAATGTGAGGAAAAACTAACAAATGAATACATTTATCATTTTTCAAATATATTGATGAAAAATGTTTATTTGATTCTAGTACAAGGGTATTTAGTACTTTATATATTTCTATAAAATTATATAAATTTTTATAAAATTTAAATTTTTTATTTAATAAACAAATTATAAGATTAATTTTGTTAAATTTATACTAACTTATACAACTCTAAACACGCTATTATATTATTTCTC
This sequence comes from Vitellaria paradoxa, assembly GCA_019916065.1. Lineage (NCBI taxonomy): Eukaryota > Viridiplantae > Streptophyta > Magnoliopsida > Ericales > Sapotaceae > Vitellaria > Vitellaria paradoxa. Next base: position 36,414,819 of record CM034238.1, read on the forward strand.
AATCCTATCAATTATCAAATATTATTTATTAATCCAAATATTAATAATAAAGCATCTTAAAGTGTATTGTAGAACCCTCCAACTCTGTCCAGAAATGCTTAAAACAATATACTCCAACAACATACAACAATTTTTTTTGAAATTTTTTTAACCTTTGCAGATGAAAATTTTTGACATAAATTTAGGGAAGACATATGAGTAGTCTATGAGATGTTCCTGCCAAAAGACACCCCTAAATTAGTTGGAACCCTGCAGAGACCCAAGAGTAGCCCTGTCAATGGGTCAAATTTGGGCCAGATTTGGACCAGATCCATTGAGTTCATATCCATCAAGTAAAGACCCAATTCAGACTCATAATTAAATAGATCTAGCCATTACATTCTAAATCTGACCCACTAACCAACAGGTCTAAGCCATTTACCCAGTTCGATCCATTTTTATTAAAGTGTACCCATCAAAATAATCTCCATAATTCTCCAGTTTAGGTTCGAAGCCTCCTTTCAACATGCTCGCGTTGGTCGAGTTTGAGATGTCCTCTTGGTCTTCATGGTTATGTGAGCCGCCTCCACTGTCATCGCCGACAAACGTCAATAGCAAATCCAAAGGCCTCTGATGGGGTGCCACGTGGAATACCCATACAAGGTTTTGTAGTAGAGCGAGAACTCCTGGGGTAGGGGGAGGAAGTGAGGAGGGAAGTTGAAGGCCTCGTTGCCAGTGCCTTCTCCCCCACCACTTATGGTGTCATTCCCTTTACGATGAACGTTGTGGTTGCTGACCGCTATTAAATAGTGCGTCTAAATAACCCCCAAGTGCAAGAGTGTGCGGTGTAGCTTTAAACTCGGTGAGTTCGAGGTCGAATCCACAGGGAACCTAATGTTAATTCTTTTCTAAGTTATTTCGGTTTAATTAATTTACTATTTTAATTTATTAAACGAAAAGATTAAAGGTTTGATTTGGTTTTAAAAGATTGTTTACAAAATAAAATAAGGTTAATAAACTAAACTTATATAACAACTGAATAAAACACAAATTTAAACTAAAAAATTCAATAACAACTAATTAACTATTGGAAACTAATAAAATACTAAAAACAGAATTTAAATTTAGTTTCAACAAGTCTAATGAACGCGCATTGATTTAGCTTACAAATTAGGGCGGATCCAATTTTTAGGTTAAATAACAAAGTTTACCTCGGATTGAAATCACATTTAGGATTAACAACCTGGTAAAGATTTTCAATAGAGATTATTTAAATAAAAAGTTCCCTCAACCCAAAATCACGTTTAGGATAAATAGGTTGGTAAAAATCTTCAATAAAAATCCATTTGAAAATTAGTTTACCTCAATCCGAAATCGCGTTTAGGATAAACGGATTGGTAAGAATATTCAACGAAAACTCATTTGATTCGGATTAATTTTTATTTATTTCAAAAGTATTAAGAAAGTTTTAATCTTATAAAATTATCAGGGATTTCAGAGAATGTGATCAATTTTATAAGTTTTCAAAAGTTTTTTGTATAAATGAAAATTGAATCCGTATAAATGTATTCAACCCTAGTTTTGGATCCGCCCATCTTTGATGAGCTAAATCAATACAAACTCTTAATCTAACGTTATACAAATCAAATAAACAAAATAATGAAAAAGTAGAGGAAGAGATACATACTTCATAGATGAATTCATGAAAATGAACATGCAAACTTCAATCCACAAACTTGAATGTATAGAAACTCTCCCTCTCTAAAAATCTCTATTCAAAAAAATAAAACTAAAACTAAACTATCTAAGAAAAAAAACTTCTATAATAAAAACTTCCTCTGTCGTCTCTAAAAGCAAAAAATCGCCGTCCGGAAAAAATATCCTTTTCCATTAAAAACATTACAATCCGAATTTTCTATATGGAAAATAGTATATTGTTGTCGAAACTAGAATAATTCCTTCCTTCTTTTCCACCCGAAACTGCCAATCATGAACTCTGATTTTGGGGTTGCGTATGGTAATAGTTTGGACCAGGAGCGGGGGGTGTCCGGACTGGAGTAAATTTCGCGGTTACCAAATATATACGTTGGAGGTTTGAAATAATGGTCCGGACCATCCCTTGAGTGGTTGGGACCATTGAGAAGATGGTCTGGACCACCCTTTGAATGGTCGGGACCATACCTTGAGTGGTCGGGACCATTCCTTGAATGGTTGGGACCATACCTTGAGTGGTTGGGACCACTACTTGTGCAATATTCTTGCAATGTTAGCCAAAAAGACATTAATCTTAAATATTGATAAATTTGTATTATTAGGAATAAAAATACGTTAAATAAAGATAAATTATATTTAAATGATTACATTTTATTAGTGTAATCAGTTGCGATTGTAGTTGCAGGTAGCGCATTTGAGCGCATCTAGAGTACCCTTAGCCCCGGTAGAGGAGAATAGCAAGAAAATCGGGTCGTTCAACTCAGTATCCGGCTACATCGGGATGTACTCGAATATGGAAGATCTATACATTTTTAATCTGAGGTCTATCATTCCTTGTTTTGTAGTGATATACAAAGCTCTCAAATCTTAGTGGTTTAAATAAAATTTTTGGCCTAAATTATTATTCAATTCCAATCAGATATATATATGAGTAATTCTGTAATAGCTAAACTCAGTTGTGTGTTGGGTTTCCAAGCACGTTATAGCGTGCTAGCAGACCAATCTCTTCATCATGCTCCTCTTGATATTCTAACTCCATTTTTTTTTTTTGGTAAGTAAGCGTATTTTGGATTAACGGAGAAAATTATGTACAATGTCTTAGGGGCATTCCCCCGTAATACAAGTTACAAAAATAACTAGTGGATTCCCCAACTATTGAGCAAATTAGAATTTACATTAGCCAACATGACATGAGACTGAGATAGCTTTCTTCTGACTTCATTTTGGATTCCATGCACAATAGTTGCCATAGGTGTAGATTGCCCTTTGAAGATTTTCTTGTTCCTTTCTTCCCAAATGTGGTAAACCAAACCAGCCCAAGTAAACTTATAGAGTACACAGCTAGCATGCTTCCCACTAAATTTGCCCATGGCTCAAGCAACTTCCATTTTCCAAGTTTGTGTGGGTTTGACAATAGAGCATTTCCTTAGAATAGTAGTTCTCAACTCAGTCGTAAATGAGCACTTGAAGAATAGGTTATCCAAAGTTTCAAGGTCATTTCCACATAATACACAAGTTGGATCAATGCTCATGCCCCAACTCATCATTCTATCTTTGGTGTGTAGTCTTCCTCTAATAGCAAGCCAAAGGATGAAACTATGTCTAGGAATATGTTGATTGAACCAAATCAAATGATGCCAAGGTACCTTGTTACTCTTCTCACGAATAGCATTCCATGTTATAGCCACTCCATATGCTTCATTCTTGGATACACTCTATATAAACTTGTCTTCCAAGGTGGTGCTCGGCTTGTAATTTGGAGGGTATTCAAGGATTATTTCCCTCAACTCCCAAGTGCATGGAAAGGGCCACTTCCATTCCCCATTTGCAACTATTCGGTCTACCTTTGCATTTGTAGGCAACCCGGCATCATAGGCTATCCAAGGACCATATTTGGGGATCAAAGGCCCAAGAGGATGCCAATTTGAATACCACAAAGAGATTGAGTTACCTTGCCCAACCTTATATTTGGATAAGCATATGGCCTCATCTCTAAGTTTGAGTAGTTTCCCCCAAGTCCATGAGCAATCGGATGGCTTCTTTATCTCCCAAAAACACTTTCCTTTTAGGAGGTTAGAATGACACCATTCAACCCAAAGGGAAGGCCTTTTAGAGCATAGTGCCCAAATGTGCCTCATCATGGATGCTTTGTTCCATTCTTCAAGTCTTCTTATTCCTAGACCTCCTTCTTTCTTTGGCTTGCAAATTTCATCCCTTGCAACCTTGCTTTTCCATTGTTTTAGCTCGGCACCCGACCATAGATATCTCAAACTCCATTAATTCTTCTTTGGCTAATACTCAACACTAATTTTATACAAATCGATATATACACACATGCATATATACATTGTTTGTGAAAGACTTCAAGTTGGTCGGGGAGAGGGAGGGAAGGGTTAAAGAGATGAAATTAGGGTTAAAAATTATTTTGGGTCCCATGGATCTTGTATGGGTATAGTGAAAAGAAAAGACTAGAAGAGATATTATAAGAGTGACAGGTTGAGCAATGGCTTACTAACTAGAATGCTTGGTTTGCCTCTTTTACGAAATGAGGGTATTAAGTAGGGTTAGTAATGAGCCAAGCTGAATCGAACTCTAACTTGTTCGAGCTTAGCTTGAGTTATTTATATTGGGCACAAGTTAAACTCAAACTTTTATATAGGCTAAAGTTCGACACAGTAAAAAGGAATTCATGCTGAAGTTTCACTTGCGAATAGTTTAATTAAATAAAAAATGACTTCATTTTAGTCTAAAATACAATAAATAAAATATTATAAAATATATTTATTAAAAAATAAAAATATTATAAAAAATATATATATTTTATTAAGTTGACTCGTCAGCTATCGAGCTGAGTTTTTCAATACTCGAGCTCAAGCTTGATTAAAAACGAGTCGCAAATCAAGCTTAAATCAAACTTGTTTTAGTCATAAACCATGCTTAAGTTGAGATTTTTTTTTTGAGTCGAGCTCAAACCGATCGAAAAAAAACTCAATTTGTTTATATCCTTTATAGTAAGTGAAAGAGATAGATTGACAAATAAGAGTGAGAGAAAATGAAATTGGGGACCAAGAATACCTTTGTTGCCTTTTTGCTTGTCACTAGTGTGAGAGATTAAAGGGTTGAACTAAGTAGAAAAAGGGGCCTCCAACATGATGTTCAACGATGGAGATGTTCCTATTAGAGAGAAGGCACTAACACGAGGGAGGGAGATAGATATTGAGAATCAAGAAAAGAGGCAAAGAAACAAGAGTAAGAGGGTAGAGTGAGGGAGAGTAGATCAAGCGGGGAAGAGGAAAAATAGGGGCAGGGAATGAATTTCTTACAACAACTGCTTGAAGTGGTCACTCAATTATTATTATTATTATTATTTTTTTTTTTTTGGCTACCAACCACCAAAAACAGTCGGTAAGGGGCCTTATCCCCGACCAGTAACAAGTGGTTACTGTTTCTTGGGTCCCTAATTACTTGTATTCTAATAGTGAAAATATTCAAATAGGTTTAACAACCTAATATTAGTAACTCATAAAATTTATGATTTTAATACCATCAAATTATAAACGTGTCCTTTAAGCTATTTTTAAAATTTTACTTGTTTATGAAAGGATAAAAATATTTATCATGTAAATATCTCAATTTTAACGGACGATTGGAATTCAATGTTGATAATATTTATAAAGTAGTATCATTATAAAACAATTTTAGCTTTACCTGTATTTATTAGGATGTTCAACGAAGATCCATGTAATTTAGCCGTATGTCAATTCTATAAATCACTTGAATCTCTTTGAAGTTTACTTAAAATACAACTCTTCTCCTTGAATATGGAAAATTTTATTTACTCTCACTAGAGTTATATTTACTATTTTATCCTTACCGAAACATATTTTATGCCCTTTAAATTATACTTTAAATTGATCTATCTTTCTCTCTTTATTTATTTATTCATTTATCTATTTCATTCTTATATACACACACATATATATATATATATATATCTTATTTTCTTAGTTCAACCAAATTAGCTAATTTAGTTTTTTTTTTTTGTAATTAATTAGCTAATTTAGTTGCTTAAATCTCGCCACTTTCTCTTGTTCTGCTTGCCTCCTAATTAGGGGTTGGATTTCATTTGCCATACAGCCATTATTGCGTGATAAATACACTTCAAAATTTAAGACGTAATGATTGGAGTTTTGAAGAATGATTGAACTTTCATGACCCTCTCACCTTCGTCCAGCAATGGCACGGGTGGAAAGTGAGCATAAACCATGAGAAAGTAACTTCGTCAAATCAGTATGTACTAGAAGAGCTACAACAATTGCCCTTGTATGGTTGTACTAACCATTATTGCTTCTTAGACTAAACATAAATGACAACTAGGTGCGTTTGATTTGAAATTAAGGATGCCAATCAAAAAAGTTCAAAAAAAAAAAAAAAAAAAATTAGACGCATGAATTATTTTTTGCTATTTGAGAAGATAAATTCAAATTTTTTAACATAACCCGTTCGAATTGATCTCTTTTACCCGTTCGGATGATTTTGATTGTAAAAATTATTAAAAAATTAATAAAAATTAGTAAAAGTAGTTAAAATTTTAAAAAATATATAAAATTTTAAATTTTAAAATAAATACACAAAAAAATAAGAATGATAAAAAATTAATAAAAATTCATAAAAGTTTGAAAAAAATTTAAAAACATTTAAAAAAATTGATCTTTCAAACGGGAGCTAATACAAAATTACCTCTTACTACAAATATTGTCTAATTGGTACGAAAGAATGAAAGTGCAAAATTAAATAATGTGCCTCGACCTCAAGCATAAAATTTAGGCTCAATTCGGAAGGGGAAGTTGGTGGCGTTTGGCCCACTAATAAAAATTTAAAAAATTAACTTTTATTATTTTTTTTTTAAATTTTTCAATAAATCAAAATTAATATTTATTAATTTTTATCAATTTTTTACTATTAACTTTTCCCAAATTTCAACTTTCTTCCATTTTTATAAATTTTTACCAAACACCTAATTATCAACTAAATTAATAAATCTCAAATATATATATATATATATATATATAAAGTTATTTTTTGTACGCCCAAGAATGTCCAGACCCTATCATTAATTTTTTCCAACTCCACTTTAATTTTTTATATAAAAAGTAAATAACATAATTATATCATATCATATGATATTTCATATACTTCTACTAGAATAAAAAATAATCTTAAAATTCAAACCAGTGCATCCACGTAGTACTTTTCATGTTTTGATCCACAAAAAAATTGTAAATATATAATCTCATTTTCTATGCCAAAGTCCAACTCAGTCACCCCCCCAAATTGTAAAACAAATAAATATGTGAAATAATAATATTAAAATGCATATTTATTTTTTTTGTAAATTTTTGAATTGTAAAAGAATATTGGGTTATAATAATTTGATTTAGTAATTAAATTTTAATATTTTATAAATTGACTTCTTAAACAAATAATTTGAAAATAATCATGATAAGTGATGGGGACGATTCCCGACTAACAAATTGGACCAAACACTGCTTTCTCGATTGGGGCCTTGAATGGCCGAACCAGAGTTTGACTCAACAGAACTCATAGGCCCAACTGATCAGGTCCGAACGTGAGCCTTGATGAAGTTTCCAATGGCCAAAGATACCCATTTGGCCCTTGCGGCATTCGTGCTTAGAATCATGCGATTCCCACTAGTATGAAGGTTATGACCACTCCTGTATTTATAAATGGCCTGCGTGGCATTACATAATAAAAGAATATGCATATGGTCTTGGCAAACGGCATGCAATAACATAGATAAGGGAGAGATTTCTACATTGAAAAGGTAATACACTCTTTTACAAAAAAAAATACCCTTCATAATTCCTAGCTAACTTGATTGTTGAAATTTCTTTGACAGGCACCACACTGATAATTCAAGATAGTTCTCGACAACCATTTAGAAGAAAAAGAGTATTTCACGTGGCTTGAGAGTGACTCTGAAATTATTTGCATCATCAGTTGCACTATATGTGGGAAACAACAGACAACCTTGTTGTTCCCTAGTGTTTTCATGGTCACAACTAGGTCCGTTGTAACTACAAACCAGCAAACGAGAGGACGCCCACCTCTTATTCCCATGGAGAATCAAAACAATGATAGAATCATTGTTGTTAAGAGACAGATGGTTGAGATGATAAACAATATACAAGTTTTGATGGCTCAAAACCAGGCACTATTTTAGCAAATCCCAGTGATTTCGCAAGTCCCCACCCCCAGCTGCCCAATTTGGTAATGGACTCAACAATGGAGGAAATAATGGTGTTGCCACAGAGAATAGAGAACCAGGTAGACATCGAGAGGAACCTCAATTTTGGAAGTACGATTCGATTTTATAAAATCACTTTTAAATGAAATGACTTGATTTTAATCTAGTCCTATAGAGGTTTCAATGTTGTTGGCCTGAATGTATTGTTAACTCAATCTAACATCCACATAAGTGGTGTTAGATTAGAAAATATAACTTTGAAATCACTTGTGTAGAGAAAATGTAATCTTAGAGTTTTGAAATTCTTTTCGAGCTCATCGGGACATTGAACCGGGCACTTGGTATGCACGAGTGTCAACTCGTAACTAAAGATCGATTATAACATGGGTGAGATAATTCCTAAGATTTAACCTAATATTTACGTAGTCTGCAATCATATTGAGAAGGAATTCTTCATTTAAAATCATAACATTCAAGACAAACCTGCATCTTTGCCTATACATTCTTAGATCGAAACCAAGTAAGAACCATTGCGTAACATAATTAAAGTTAAACTAAAATTTCGGGAAGAAAGATAAACACACGCATATACCATCACAGTAAAAGAGTGAAGCAAAACTATATATAATGACTAAAAAAAAAAAAAGATAATGAGAATAGAAAGCTAGAAAGTAGAACTTGAAATTGAAATCAAAAGCTACAATAGTCACTTACTTGCATAAACCCTAGGAGAAAGAATAGAGAAATCACCAAACTAACTTCAAGTAACCCTAATGATTAAAATGTAATGTACCTAATGATTACAATGTCAGAATTCAAGCCTTTTTATATGCTTACAAAAATTAAGGATAAAAATATAAATTGGTAATTCAAAAAAAGCACCAAAAGTTTGCTTGAAGAAGGTCACGGGTGCCCAAGACAAAGTTGGTTTGCGCCTAAGCCAAATATACACAGGTGTTCGAAAAAAGTCCTAAGAGATAGGGTAGAAAATTACCTCTTGGAGGGCACCTATGAGCTTACACAGGCGTGCGCCTAATACAAGTCCTTCTTGTGTGCCCATTGTGGCATGCACCTAAGAAATTTCTCAGTCGTGCACCCACTGCAAGTTCTTCCACCTTTCTGTTGATCTACTTGTTTAAGTTTCAAGTACGAATCAAAGAATAGCTGCTTACTTTAGCAGGAATCAAATGAGTCTAGGGCATCCTTGCTAATGAACCGATAAGGGTCGTAATCAAGATCTTCCTCCTCATCTTCTTCAGCCTCATCATTCTCATTTTCCTCAACTTCATCATCCCCCTCGTTCACTTGCTCCTCATTGTCATTTTGATTTTCAACATTCTCGTGTTCTTCCTTATTATCTCCCTTTCTTTTTTCAGATTCGTTGGCATTCCCATTTATATTATTCTCTTCTTCCTTATATTTAGCAGTGTCAAATTTAGCTTCATGCTTTGGTAGATATTCACTTCCCTTAGCTGAGGAGGTGAGAGGAGGATGGCTCTCGCAATTACTGGAAGAACGGACCATACAAGCTTACAGGAAACTTGATTTAGCTTAAAAAATTTACTTCCAGCACACAAGTTCAAATTCCCCAAACTAAGCTGCCCAAGTCCTCACAAACATTCAAGCAAACACTTCATATGCACAAAGTTAGTCCATCATAATTGTGTGCACAAAACAATTCACAAACCTCCTATTCGAAGTAAGCTACCAAACTCCCAACACTCACAAATGCTCCCCTCAATTCTTGAAAATTCAAATTCTAAACCAAATGAGCATTTAAACAAGTAGGTGGTGTGCAAAAGATCAAATGGCGTGTCAAACTCCATGTAGTTCAAAATGAGACTCACAAATACCTTTCAAACCTAGATGAAATCAAAATATATACCCCAGATCATTGTCTGCCCAATGAAACAGAACACCCAAGTGTGAGATTTACTCCAATCCCAGGCACGACATTGTACTTTGCAATAGGAAATGGATGGGAGAAGAGCTTCAGTCCCTTAACAGTTCTGGAGTATGCAAATATGGAAGAACCAAATGAGTAAAATAGGCTTGAAGGGCTTAGATTACCAAGGCACATGACCTCATTAAACTGGCATGTGACCAGCCACAAGGGGCCCGAGAGAGAAATTAGATGGGTGCACACCCTCGTGTGTGTACAAAAGGAAATTGTCAGATGCGCATGCCACCTTAGGCGCACAACTAGATAGGCACAAACAAAAAGCAACCATAAATTCATAACCCCCTCACCCTCCAATCCTACGATCAACTCTATAAAGATTTATTAATGGACACCACCATGACCAAATTCATTTACCGAGAACTCACTACAACACGAAACAAAGTAAAAAGTAAAAGAAAAGAAACTCAATCCTAAGATGTAAGTTTACTATGAATAGAGAAGAAACAAGGACACCTATACTAATAATATACAAGAAGTCATAGGTGTACTCAATCAAGCAAGGAAAGATCAGAAAGCTCCCAAGTTTTTATTTCGGCCAAAAAGTTCTCCAAGTGAGGTTTTAGAATGTGCCCATTCACTTTAAATGTGGTGTCATTGCGTGGGTTATAAACCTCACACACACTATGAGGGAAAACTGAAGTGACAACAAAGGGGCCGGACTGTCGATACCTACACTTTCATGAGAATAGGTGCAAGCTAGAATTGTAAATCAAAACCTTTTGGCCCACATAAAAGGATTTCCTTTGGATATTTTTGTCATGCAAATCCTTCATCTTAGCCTTGGCAATCTCAGTGTTCTCAAAGCCGTCATTCCTTAATTCATCTAATTCATTTAATTGAAACTTTCTAAGAACGCCAGCATCATCTAGACTTTCATTAAATTACCGGATTACCTAATAAGCCTTGTGCTCCATTTTAATTGGTAAGTGTCAGGCTTTGCCGTAGAAAAGGCGATAGGGAGACAAACAAAAAAATGGTCTTATAAGCCGTCTTATGTGCCCACAATGCATCAATGAGATGTAAAGACCAATCCTTACATGAGGGGTTAATGGTCTTCTCAAATGCCCTTAATCTCCTCATTTGCCAACTCAACTTAGCCACTGTTTTATAGGTGGTGTGAGGTACCCATCTTGTGTGTCACAACATACTTGTACATGAGGAGACCAATGGGCTTAGTACAAAAATGCTTGCCCCTATCATTAATGACAGCCCAAGGCATCCTAAAATACGAGAAAATGTACTCCTTTAAGAACTTAACCACCACTTTGCAGTCATTAGTGCAAGTGGGTATGGCTTCAACCCACTTGGAGGCATAGTTAATGGCAATTGAGATATAACCGAACAAGTTAGGAAATGGATCCATGAAATTAATGCCCCAGCAATCAAAAATCTCTAAGATGAATATAGGGTTTTGAGGCATCTCATTATGCTTAGATAGGGCTCCTAATTGTTGATATTGATCACAACTAATACAAAAATTGTGCACATCCTTGAGCATGGTTGGCTAATAAAAACTGCTTTGTGGAATTTTAGCGGTTGTTTTCTTTATAGAAAAGTGGCCTCCACAAGCTAAGAAATGGCAAAATCCAAAGACCTCTCTCATTTCACCCTTGGGAATGCATCTCCTAAAGAATTGGTTTTGACAATACTTGTAAAGGTAAGGCTCATCCCAAAAGAAGCTACTCATATTGCATAAGAATTTACCTCTGTCAACCTTTATGCAACAGGAAGACATATGTCTGGTCACTAGAAAGTTGGCAATATCTGAATACCAAGGAGATTGGTCGTGAGGTGTGGTGCTAATATGAATGATGTGCTTATTAAGAAAATACTCATTAATTGGTAGGTCACTGGATTAAAACACATGACATGGCAGCCTAGACAAATGGTTGGCTACCACATTTTCTACTATTTTCTTGTCTTAATCTCTAAATTAAACTCTTGAAGGAGTAGAATCTACTTAATTAGGCGGGGTTTGACCTCTTGCTTAGAAAGAAAATATTTCAAGACCACATGGTCTGTAAACATCGTGACATAAAAACCTACCGAATAAGACCTAAACTTGTCTAGGGTAAACACTACCACCAAAAGCTCTTTCTTTGTAGTGGTATTGTTCACTTAAGCCTCATTTATAATTTTACTAACGTAGCAAATGATATAGGATTTTTCATTTTTCTTTTGCCCTAAAACTGCCCCCACCGCAAAATCACTAGCATCGCACATAAGCTCGGATTGTAGAGACCAATTCGGGCTTTGGATGATTGGTACAGTGGTAAGAAAGTGTTTAAGTTTATCAAATGCCTTTTGCCATGACGTGGTCCACTTAAAAGGAATATCATTGGACAACAATGAGCATAAAGGTCGGATAATAGAGCTAAAAGATTGAATGAATCAGTGGTAAAAACCAACATGACTAAGGAATTATCTAACGTCCTTCATATATCGAGGGGTAGCTAAATTTTGGATAAGATCAACTTTTGCCTTATCTACCTTAACCCCTCAACATGAAACTATGTATCCTAAAACAATCCCCTGTTGCACCATGAAATGGCACCTTTTCCAATTTAGCACCAAATTACTCTCCTCACAACGCACTAGAACCCTTTCAAGGTTAGTCAAGCACTCATCAAATGTATCTCCATAGATGGAGAAATCATCCATAAAAACCTCTAAGAACTTCTCGACCAAGCTAGCAAAAATGCTCATCACACACCTTTGAAAGGTCGCAAGTACGTTGCATAACCAAAATGGCATGCGTCTATACGCATAAGTGCCAAAATGGCATATAAATGTGGTATTCTCTTAGTCCTCAAGTGCTATCTCAACCTAATTATATCCTAAATACCCATCTAAGAAATAGTAAAAGGCTTCCTACCACTCTCTCTAGCACTTGATACAGGAATGGGAGAGGAAAATGGTCTTTTCGTGTCATGACATTTAAGCACTTACAGTCAATACACATCTGCCGCCCAGTTTGGGTGCATTGAGGCACTAACTCTCTTTTGTCATTCTCTACTACCATGACACCAGATTTCTTAGGGGCCACTTGAGTGGGACTCACCCACTTTGAATTAGAGATAGGGTATATGATACTAGCATTTAACAATTTAAGCACTTCTCCATTGACAACCTATTTCATGATGGTGTTCAATTTACTTTACATCTGTCAAACAAGTTTAGCATCCTCTTCAAGGTATATATGATGTGAACATACCAATGGACTTATACCATGAGGATTTGTCATAGTCCACCCTAAGGCTTTTTTATGCTTTCTTAAGACTGCCAACAACCTCAACTCTTGGTTTCTCTTAAGTTTGGATGACATAATAACCGAAAATGTCTCACATTCCCCTAAAAATGCATACTTTAGTTCACTAGGTAAAGGCTTTCTAGTTAGGCTAAGAGGACACTCAATTGATAGTTTAGGTTTGATCAAGGATGGCTCTAAATATTCAAAAACCAGAACCCAACCACCAATTGCCATTACTCCTTCCTCAAAACTCACAAATTTATTACTATCCTCAAAGTTCTTTCCATCTAGCAACTCATACTTCTCACTTCTCATAAGAGCTCTCTCTAAAGGGTCCTCTAGATATGTTCTTTCAAAATGCTCCTCACTCAAAGTTTGAATGGGGTCCAATTACTTAATATCCTCAAATTCACCCATTTGCTTCCTTACCCTGAAAATGTTCATCTATATGGTTATATTCCCAAAAGAAAGCTTAATGATCCTACTCCTATAATTGATCACTGCATTGGATGTGGCAAGAAATGGTCTACCTAGGATGACCAGAATGGAATGGTTGGGGTTTTGTATAGGTTGGGTGTCTAACATAAGAAGATCAATTGGAAAGTAAAGCTTATTTACTTGGATTGACATATCTTTCACTATCCCTTATGGCATTTTGATCGGCCAATCGACCAATTACAATATGACTTTAGTGGGTTTAAGCTCTCCTAAGCCTAGTTGTTGATACATAGCAGAGGGCAACAAATTGACACTAATACCTAGGTCAAGTAAGGCATTGTCTATGATATGGTCCCCAATTATTCATGAGATGGTTGGACACCCTAGGTCTTTATACTTAGGAGGGGTGTTGCATTGAATTATGGCACTAACTTGTTCAGTCAAGAAAGCTTTTTCCTTAATATTCAGCTTCCTCTTAACAGTGCACATATGCTTAAAGAACTTATTTTGCTTGATAGCTTCAAGTGATGAGATGTTGATTTTTTCTTGTTTGAAAATCTAGTGGATTTCAGAATTCAACACTTCATTCTTGCCTCTTGCTAACCTATGTGGAAGGGGTGGCTAGGGCATGTACTCATTTGTTTGGTCTATGTGCCTACACGAAGTTCACACAATAATTTCCTTTTCTTTCTCCTTCAATTCTCTATCACTTGACTCTTTTTCACTTTTCTCTCCTTCAGTTACTGGCCTATCACTCGTTTTAGTCATTTTCCTCTTTCTTTATCTTAACCTTCTTCTCTCTTGGCTCATTTTTCTCACCACGTCTAAATCCTAATGTATCACTGGACTTATCAGCTTTAGGATCTATAGGTTTCCAAATGACTTTCCCATTTCTCAAAGTGGTGACCGCTTACACTTGCTCATGTGAGGTGGTGCCTAAGGTCGATGACTCAGTCATGTTCATATGGCCTTTTAGGTTTAGCAATGTTTGTGTAGGAAGTTTGCCACTTTGAGTACTACTCATAGCTTGTGTCAACTTAGAAACTTGCCTTCAAATGTCATCTAAAGCCTTGGTCACTTCTTTATTGATACCCACTTATTGTTGCATGAATTGGTTAAGAGTGTCCTCTAAAGGTCTTTATTGTATAGGTTGAAATACAACTAGGTTGGGCTATTGGTATTGGGTTGGTGGTGGAGGACGTGGTTAAAATTATTGGCCTTGATGGTCATTCTTCCATGAGAAACCAGGATAATTCCTTCACTCTAGTGGGTATGCATTAGAAGACTAGCTTTCCCCTTGATAGTTAGCATTCCCACCATATGCATAAGAATTGCCTCCTTGGTTCCTATTGGGAAATAGGTAGTTCTGGGGGTTATTGACATGAGTTTGACCATAAACAATCTCTCTAAGCAATGGAAGTTTGAGACATGAATTAGCATCATGGTCCTATTACTCGCAAGCTACACAAATTACCACTACCTCAACCAATTTTTGTTTATTTTTTAGTTTTGGCGACTCTAACTTGTTTCACAACATGGCTAACCTAGCCCACAAGTCATCGCTCTCATTCAATTGTAATTGGCCACTAGGTAGAGGGTTTCTATGTTCAAAGGATGAGGGAGATTCAACCTCCATGGCATCATCTGTAGTCTTACCATATAAAGTACCATTGTACATGGTAGACACAAGTTGTTTAAGATTGAGAGTAAGAGACTCGTGAAAGAACCTTACATGTCTCCATGGTTTAAAGCCATGGTGAGGACAAGCCATAAAGAGGTCCTTAAATTGTTCCCAGGCTCAATGGAAATTCTCATTCGGTTTGGTTGAAAAGGTGGTGATCTGTCGCTTATGGTACTGAATCTTTTAGGTTGGGAAGTATTTCTTTAAGAATTCAGTCTACATTTTACACTAAGTTCCAATGAAATGAGGGTGAAGGCAATTAAGCTAAAATTTGGCCTTGTCTTTAAGAGAAAAAAGAAAGAATCGAAGACATACAATGTCTTCATTCATGCTTTGGTTAAGGCATGTCCCACTTACTTTCTCGAATTCCCTCAGGTGATTGTAAGGATTCTCGGATTCAAGGCCATGGAATGTGGGAAGTTGTTGGATGATCCCAGGTCCCAATGTGAAATTTTCCCTATTCAAAGGTAAGATTATACATAAGGGTGTGGTCTGTCTAGCAAGATTCAACTGATCTCTAATCCTCCTAAGGCTTGGAATATCTTGGGGTTCTGTCCCTGTGGACACTTTTGTCCTTTCCTAGATAAACCATTGAGTCAAATGATGAAATGGTGAGTGAGACTGTGGAAAGTGAGTCTAAGGGTTTAAGAACATAGGGTGGATCTTCCAGGTCAAAGTCTCCTACAATTACCCTACCCGACCTTAAATGCATACAATCAACAAGACTCTTATAACAAATCCCAAATATATATACCCAAAAAAGTAAAAAAAAAGGAAAACCAAATAGAATAAAGGAAAGAAATAAAAATGAAATATACACAAAAGATGAAGTGATATCACCTAAAAGTCCAAATGAAACCATGTTAAAGATGGTGGAAAGCAAACTCTGCCACAAGCTCTACGAGTTCGTCACACACACGATTGCTTTCTAGCAACAGCGCCAAAAACTTGACCGTACTCAATTAGTGTTTATACTCTCAAGTATGTGAGGTGGTCGTAATTTAGTCTTGGTGAGTCCCAAGTCATCTCCACAAGAAGCAAGGGTGTGACTAGATTTGAAAACTTGGTTAGAAATTAATTGCAAAGGATAATTAAAAAAAAAAAGAAAAAGGAAAATATTTTGGAATTTTTTAAATTAGTTTTGAAAGTTGATTTGCAAACAAAATTAAACTCAACTTAAAACACAATTTTAGAAATATGATTTAATTTTAGAAAATTACTTTTAAATGAAGTACTAGGTTTCAATCTAGTCCTGTAGAGGCTTTGATGTTGTTGGCTTGAATGTATTGTTAACTCAATCTAACATCCACACAAATGGTGTTAGATCAAAAAAATATAACTTTGAAATCACTTGTGTAGAGAAAATGTAATCTTAGGGGTTTGAAATTCTTTTTGAGCTCATCGGGACGTTGAACCGGGCACCTGGTATGCACGAGCATCAACTCATAACCAAAGACCAATTATAACATGGATGAGACGATTCCTAAAATTAAACCTAATATTTACGTAGTCTACAATCTTATCGAAAAGGAATTCTTCATTTAAAATTATAACATTCAAGCCAAACCTATATCTTTAGCTCTACATTCTTTGATCAAAACCAAGTAAGAACTCTAGCCTAACATACTTAAACTAAAATTTTGAGAAGAAAGATAAACATAGACACATACCATCATGGTGAAAGAATAAAGCAAAATTATATATAGTAACTAAAAACAGAAGAAAATGAGAACAGAAAGTTGGACAGTAGAACTTGAAATTGAAATTGAAAGTTACAATAGTCACTTACTTGCATAAAAGCTAGGAGAGAGAATAGAGAAATCACCAAACTAACTTCAAGTAACCCTAATGATTAAAATGTAATGTACCTAATGATTACAATGTTAGAATTCAGGCCTTTTTATATGCCTACAAAAATTAAGGGTAAAAAGGTAAATTGGTAATTCAAAAAGAGCACCAAAAGTTTGCTAGAAGAAGGCCATGGGCACTCAAGACAAAGTTGGCGTGTGCCTAAGCCAAATATACACAGGTGTTCAACAAAAATCCTAAGAGAGGGGGTAGAAAATTGCCTCTCGACAGGCACCTATGAGCTTTCACAAGCGTGTGCCGACTGTGGCATGTGCCTAACACAAGTCCTTCTCGTGTGCCCAAGAAACCTCTCAATCATGCGCCCATTGCAAGTTATTCCACCTGTCTACTAATCTGCTTGTTTAAAATACCAAGTTACCTTTCTGTGGTTATTTTCCTTCCATACACCATATAAGTGATCAAATCTTGATAAGAAATGGTTTTTTCTTAACAAAATGTTCAAAACAAGAATGTGAAATGAAGTTAAAATCGATAATGATTGCCATCAAACACTTCTCTATCCTGGTCGTGTCCTTTGATGTGACTCTGAATCTAACCCTTTGATAGTTCCTGCACTCACTTCGAGTAGACCCACCTTGTCTACCTCAATTGCTAATGTTGAGGGAGTTGATATTGTTGACCCTAATGATGCCATTGGAAAGATATTATTGATCCAAATGGTGTCAATGGAGCAATCCTCATGCTCATAATTTATAACTTTAAGATTTAAACAACTTTTAGACTCTTTATGAACATTTACATTTGGCTCGACAAAGTACACTTTTGTGTATATCGTGTTACCTCTTAACCAATAGGCTTTCAACTATAAGCCTGCCATGATATCACTGGTTCCTACCTCTCATGTAATGGACTCAGAAAATCCCTACTTGCATATTTGGGATTTTGAGGATGTTTGTGGTACATTCATAAACCAAACTTGCACCGAAGTGATTCTGAGATTGAAGTTTTTCTTATTCTCTTTAAAGGATAAAGCCAAGTTGCGGTTTAACTCCTTATAGCCTAGGTTTGTCAGTACATGAAGAGAGATGTAACTGAATTCTTGAGGAAGTATTTTCCTATCTATAGAACCTGCATCTTTCCAAAGATGGATGATGAATTTTATTTGCAAACTTAATGAGACTTTTTACCAAGTTTGGGACAGGCTTAAAAAGTTGAAGAACTCTTGTCCCCATCATCGGTTCAAGAATTAGCGACTTGTGAGTTTCTTTTGTGATTCACAATCTCTTAATTTCAAACAATTGGTCTCTCTACTATGTGTAGTAGAGATTTTTATGATAAAGAATCCGATGAAACTTTTTGACTTCTCTGATGTGCTATTTGAAAGTACTAAACAATGGGAGACTACAATTTCATCGGCTTTAAAATCTACAGATGCTCCTAGGGGCGGATTTATCATGGGCCCAAGGGGACAGCTGCCCTCATTGGCTAAAAAATTTGTGTGTATTTTTTTATATATTTTGTATAAATTTTTTGTTTTTTCAATACACATTATATAAATTGCCTCCATTGTATTTAAAATTTATCTTTTTAAATATGTTTGATTATTTTTTTGTACTGTCAAATCAATTAAAATTTTTCATTTTTTTACTCAATTATAGTGACTTGCTCAATTTAAAAGTTGTCAAAAGTTGTTAAAAATTAGCAAAAGTTGCTAAAAATTTTACTAAACATCCAAAAATTTCAAAAAATTACTAAAAGTTGTTAAAAATTACTATTTACTATAGTAAATTCATTGAAAATTACAACTAGCAATTTTTGGTAAATAATACCAAAGGTAGCTAAAATTTAAACTTTTAAATGGTGCCTATAGTTTGTTATTTAAAAATTTTTAATTCTTATTTTTGTTTAATTTTACCCTACTCAACAAATTTTCTAGATCTACCCCTAAATGCTCCTACATCTATTAGGAAGTTTGTACTTAGAGAATTAGATGATCTGAATACTAGGGTAACCACTTTCTGTAAGACGGTGTCTATAGAGATAAAAATGGTCTAAGTGGTGTCTAATGTTATCCTTAAGCCCGCTCACTTTGCGATGTGTGAAAATAACAATCATGCTACTAGTGATTATCCCAATTAAAAGGAAGTCATTTATGGACAAGCTTCATGTTCTATTCCCAATCAAAATAACTTTAAGAAGACATTACCCAACCAAGGTCAAGGTAACGATCTTTATTTTGAGACCTATGAACCAGGGTAGATGAACCACCCTGACTTTGGGTAGAGGAATTATGGACCTTTTGTCCTTTAACAATTCCAACGTCCCATACATTAGTCATATTAAGGATTACAAACCAATTCTTACCAACTACCAAAGTGGTCTCTAGAGGAAACTTTCCAACAATTTATGCAAACCCAAGTAGGGATCAACGACAATGCTAATAAATTCCAAGACTAAACCATTAGGACATTGGATGATATTTGTAATCAACTCATAAAGTTGATTCAATCTTCCACAAGGTCTTAACCAAGTGAATTCAAAATGTGGCTTTATGTAGTGAGTAACCAACTTGATGATCCTAGATTATTGTAACTATGTAGGCAGAGTGAGAATCCTAAGATTGATGAAGGTTCAAAAGAGAGAAGTCACAGAGAAATTTAGGTTGAGGAAGTAATTGATGAGGAAGAGAGTGAAGTTGAAATGAGAGGAAAAAGTAGTTTAAAAAAGTAATCAGAGAAAAGAAAGGGGCTGAAGATCAACATACCCATCCTTAATGTTCATCTGCGTAGAGATATCATTGATGTACAACTTTATCTACGTAGAGACAACATCAAGCTTTTGATGATGTTCAAAACGAATCAAAAAGAAGCAAATGGAGGAGTTTGTGATGACGAGATTGAATTTGTAGGACTCGACCTAACCCGAACTGGCCTGAACCAAAAAAATCAAACCGAAGCACTTGATATTTTTTTATTCAATTTGGTTCTGTTCTAACTTAAAAAGGTTTAGTTTCAAGTGTAAATTTTAAGAATCGAAAAAATTTGATTCGATTCTAGGTTAGGTAGGAACTTGAACCAAATTGACCTATGCACACCCCTAATGGCAATGGTCATTATTTTTTAAGATTAAATTAGATTTCATTTTTAGGAATTTTTTGAGGAAATTGATGGAGTAATTGGGGTTGCAAGAAATGTGGGAAAAATAGAGAAATCATATGAATTTTTTGTTGACTTTGACAATTTTTTGTTAAGATTAACAATTTATTTAATGGAAAGGGTACAAACTAACAACCTTTCAAAATAAAAGAGATAAGTATAATTTTTAAATATTAAGGGATGATAAGTGTAATTAACCAAATATTAAGGAAAGATAGGTAATAATTTACCCTAAATTTATTATATTATACCAAATGTAATCTTATTGTTATACCATGTTATGAATTTATAAAAGATTGATGTTGGATGTTGATGCAGGGAAGCATATAAAAGACAATTGCAAATAAGAATTTCAAGGGACAATCTCTGTTTTCATTCAATAATCATCAAAAACCGAGTTGCCCTCGGGCTTATAACTACTTGAATAGAAGAAGAAACCTTAATGTTAATAGACTGGGCCTAAAAAGGCATAAAATTGACTAATTAACAAAAGTTGCTAAAAACGAAAAGTTTAAAATAAAAGTAAATCTGAAAAATATAGAAAATTATAAGGCTTCTCCCAAAACTTCAGCTGAAAACAGATTCATCTGGCCCAAGTAATTAAGGCCCAAAAACTAAAATAACAAATTTGGCTATTCGGAGGCCCAAACAGTGATAAAAGCCCGAAAACTATCGCAGACCATTGCTAAGCAATGTGTATTAACCGTTGAGTCATTTCCAATTGAACCTAGGTAGGGCCAGTGCAAAAATTCAAAGTCGGCTACTTATGACTTTCCCACTCTAGGCTTAAAATGTTAAAAAGCTCTTCCCCCATGGCTATTGTTAAGATGTACATAGTTTTTCATTTAGTGTTACTAGACAAAATTTTTCAGATTTTTATGATAATTTATTATTCAAAATTATCATAAAAATTAAAATAGAAAGAGCATTAATCATTCTTTCTTAGCAGAAATTCAGTAATATGATGCAAGATTTTATTAAAGATTTAGTGTAGCTCAAAATTTAATTAAAAAATAATTTTTTCATTAAAAAAAAGAAAAAAAGGGTACCGATAATACAGAGTTACAATTGTTAATGCAAAAGCTCATTTAATGGTTTTTGCAACTATTGACAAAATTGCCCTCACCTCTTGTTCTACATTCCTTTTTCATTGTTAATTTCTCTCATCATTATATGTTCATCTCCATCTCTTTCTCTCTCTTTAATAAAAACTTCTCTCTCTTTCTCAAAACAAGACTATCTAGTCTCTATCTAATTTTTAAATCTAGGCTCCATTCAATTATGCCCACTTGATTTATAGACTTTTTTTTTTTACTATTTATCTTTTTTTTTTCACAATTTACATAAAAAACTAAACAAAATTAAAATATCCAATTAATAACTTAACAAAGAAGAGAATATTTATTATTTAACAGTTTTGTGTTGTATACTTATTTTTAATCTTATATTATTTAAGATTTTATAATATAAAAATGAGTAAAATTACATTTTAATTTTTTCATGACATTGAACTCGAAAAATTTACTAGACTTATTTTAAATGCTATAAAATTAAGCTTAAACTATAACATATATAGATGAGCTTGAGTAGATCATCAAAAATAATTACCAATAATTTTTAATTAATCATCAAAAAATTATTTTTAAAATAATTTATAAAAATACTTTATTATGAACTATTAAAAATAATTTTTAATAATTTATAATAAAATATTTTTAATAATTTTTGGAGGGGATGCTCGGACATGTTGCCCCACCCCATATATATATATATATACATGCTTAATTACATGTGAAAGACTCCAAAGAGTCCACTTGTTCGAAGCTAGGCTAACCCCCTATCATTATATGCTTAATAGGGGAGGATTTTGGTGGCATCAAACCAAAGGGAAACGTGGCTCAAATGACCACGTGTCCTTGTACTCCACACACAGACATATATATAGTCTTATATATATATGTATGTATATTAGGGCTATAAGTTAAAGATTATGAATTAAAGATTAGAAATCAAAATTAAAAATTTAGACCATTATATTCTCCTTTCCCTATAAAAATTTCGTCCTTGAAATTTAAGGCAACCTGTACAAACATAATTCTAGGTAAAATAATTGCAGACATTTTCCCTGCATCTAAAAGTCATACTCCCAAATAGACTCTTCGATATCGTGATATTTCTAACGTGAAAAGGATTATTAAAAACTTAATTAAATATTACTCAGATCATCATAGTAAATTGAAAACATAAATATCCACGCTTCCGTTGTGCTACTTTGAATTTGACAACTAATTAAGTGGCTCCTCAATTAATTTATAATAACCTACTATCAAATCTCTATCTGAATACATCGAACTTTAGCTTTTATTTGAATTACCGCAGTATTGCGCCTGATCATTTCCTAAGTCAAAGTCACTTCCTTAACAAATTGAAGTTTAACATTTCCTCCACTTCACAATACCATTATTTCCTCCAATTGAAAACCTGAGTCTATTCCATCAAAGCTATACAGTAAACCAAATAGGCTCCATTAAAATGTAATATACCAAACACGTTGTTGACGCCAAATGTCACAGTTTACAACAAAATCATATTAATTGCATAAGGACGTAACCCCAAGTGTATCATATCTAAGTGTAATAGAGATTCGCTAAGCATATAGTTACTAAACAAATTAAATCAAAAATCTCTTATGAATTCTAACTTTGTATCCTTTCCATTTTATCCCCTATAACTTTGATTCTCAAGTGCTGTTTCTATCTCTTTTTTATTCCATTTCAAAATCCTTCTCCTTCTATATATTCATTCTATTTTCCACTCCCAACTGTAACTGGACTCCTTTATTAACTTCTAACTTCCACAAGACTAAACCCAAATAATTATTTTCACCAAAAATCATCTCATTCACCTAACTTGATATCCTTGTATATCCACTTGCACACCATAAATCAATTGGTAACCTAATGTTTCAACTTACTACAGCTTACATTATTACCACTATAAATTCTAGCATAGTCTATAAACAGTCGAGCATATGGAGCTCCGTGTCCCGCTATTTAATACCACCTTCCTCATTTCAATTATACACACATATATCTACATATCATATCAATTTCATCCCAAATTTCAGCAAATAATCCTTCATTAACCAAGAGTTTAACATTTGCATAACATATAAATGACTTATGAACGTACATATTTCTATGTGTCTGGGTAATCTTAAAACACCCCACTCATCAAATTTATGGGCATTAATCAATCCAAATGGCATTTTCAGGAGTTTAAAGAATGTTGTCTTAGAAATATCCTCCCAACTTACCCTTAATTTGTGGTACCAAGACCTTAAATCAGCCTTTGAAAATATCAATGATCTAATAGTTTTGGAGCTTCAACTAGAGAAATTAAATATTAAGGCCACATGTTTCAGATTTAGACCAATGGGATAAATTAGAAATGAATAGTAAAGTAACATTTCCAGATAATGATAAGTCTAGTACAGGGTACATCAGAGCATTGGTATATTGAAATAAAATTATAAAAAAGACCGTTATAGAAGAAAAGCATGAATATAAATCAGATAATGAAATTAATGGGAAAAGGATCCTAGAATATTCAAATATTGATATTGTGATGTAAAGGAAATATTGAGGTTCAATTTGCTAAGAAAATGACTTTGACTTAGGTAATGATCAAGTCTAATACTGTGGAAATTTGAATGGTATATAATGAAGTATGGGATAGAGGTTAAAATTCGATGTGTTAAGATAGGGATTTAATAAGTGGGCTATTTCAAATTATTTAAGCAGCCACTTAATTAGTCATTAGACTCACAGTAGCGCAACGGAAGCGTGGGTATTTACCTTTTTGATTTGTTATTATTTGTTAATTTGTGAAATGATCCGAGTAATATTTAATGAGTTAATTTTTAACAATAATCTTATTCATGTCAGAAAAATCATGATATTGAAGAGTCTACTTGGAAGTATGAATCTAAGATACGGGAAAAATATCTGTAATTGTTTTTCTAAAATAGTGTCGGTGTTGATTGTTTTAAATTTTGATGACGAAATTTTTATAAGGAGGGGAGAATATAATAACCTCAAAATTTTATCTTTTTTATATACTTATTATTTTTAATATATTATAAAAAAATTAATTTTTAAAATATGTTATTATAGAATATATTTTTTGTAAAAAAAAAAAAGAAGAAGAAGAAGAAGAATTGGCCGAAGCCTTTAGGAGTTTTCCTTGGCTATCACATACTATATATATATATATATATATGTATGATATATACATGTTATGTTAATGATTGGTGAAAAGAGAGAGAGAGAGAGAGAGAGATTAGCACTCAAACCCAAATTAAATTTTCAGTCTTCTAATTAAATTCGTTTCCTATGTGCCTGCGCTATCCGATTGCGAAAAGGAGATTTAGTTTGTGCGTGTGGTGAATTTTTAGTTTTTTAACGAAGAATGAGGTAAGGAAATTAATATATTATTTATACTTTTTATAATGTTTATTTTGATAGGGAAATAATTATGAGTTTAAGTTTATATTATTATTTAATTAATATTAAGTTTGATAGCTTGATTTTCACTGGCACTGAAGTTGTGATTAGATTTACAAATTTTCTACTCAATGCTGAGACATGCTGTGATATGTTTAAATAAGGTGAATATATGATCATTGTGAAACAAATGATAAAATGGAGACATGAAATTATGGAAGCTAATACACACTCACAGATATTATTTCTAAACTTTAACAACGTAAAGGGAAAATCAAAGAAAATATTGATTTTCCGGAAAATAAGGATACTGTACAAAATAGAGAGGGTCAAGAGATACGCTTGGGTTAAAAAACCTTAAACCTGCGTAGGGTTGGGTAATTGTGCCTATGGACTAGTAATCCACAACGACGATGAAAATAGTAACGCTCATCGTGGCCTTTAGACTCGAATTTATAAACAACGACTCAGGGGTGCTTCGCGACCCGTATATTTATACGAACTGGTGATATTTTAGACTACCACTTTGCTTGTGGGACAGTCTTGTAGAGTATCCCTCCCTATCTTAGGAAACGAAAATAATAAATAAAGAGAGGTTAATAAGAGAAATAAAAGTTACAAATTAATGTTGTCTTATCCTGTTATGTGTTGATGTATTAAATAATTCTTTGATATACTCATTGTTTGATGTGATTTATGAAATACATTACAAAAAGTATATTTCTATATATCGTGAGCACAAGTGGTTTGGTGCTCACGTTTCTACAAACTATGTTACAAGTGCGAAACCTGATATCTAGGAGGGCCGGTACAACCGTTTGAAGCCTTATGGTGCTATTGAGCAACTTTTACGATTTAAATATGATAACTTTAAAAGCTTTTAGATATGAAAATACCATTTTTAAAATAAAAGACATTTATGTTATTTGGTTTTAATTTAAATTTGGGTGTTCATTTTATTGATAAAATAATAATTGTTATTATCTACATCAGTTAAAGGAGGGCTAATAGTTCTAAAAAATAAATAGTGGGACTGTAATGAATTAGGTGTATTAAATTTTCAATTTAAAGTCACCCCTTAGGATCTCTGGATTTCGGGGCGTGATAGGGTGGTATCAATCTAACGTAACTCATTAGATGCTGATTAAAATTCACAAATTCTAACTTGCAATTTACCATGTTATCCACAACACAATTAATAACCTAAAAAAATAGAGATACTAACAAATAAACATAGTAGGCTATTTATTCCATTTCAAAACCCTTCTCTTTCTACATATTCATTTTATTTTCCACTCCCAACTGTAACTGGACTCCCCTATTAGCTTTTAACTTTCACTAAACTAAATCCAAATGATTCTTTTCACTAGAAGTCATCTCCCTAACCTAACTTGATATTCTCATATATACACTTACGCACCATAAGCCAGTTGATAAACTAATATTTCAACTTACCAAAATATGCATCATTACGAATACAAGTTCCAATATAGTCTATAAACTATCAAATACAAACTCACCGTCTTACCATTCAATAATGTCTTTCTCATTTCAATTATATTTGCATACCACCTCAACTTCTTCCCGAATTTCAGCAAATAATCCTTTATTAATCAAAATTTAGCATATACATAATATACAAGTAACTTAAGAGCATATACGCTTCTACAACTTGTTTAGATAATCATTGAACACCCTGCTCATTAAATTAGTGAATATTGTCGGGACATTAGTCAAACTAAATGACATTATCAGGAACTTGTAGAACATCATCTTAGAAATATTCTCCGACCTTACCCTCAATTTATGGTATCTGGCACTTAAATCAGTCTTTGAAAATATCAATGATCTTTTCCACTGGTCAGCAATTCATCAATTCTTAGTAAAGGACACCTAATGCATTTCCTTAACGTCCCGTGGCTAGAATCCCATAACACCCTATTCATATTATCAATATTATTCCTGGATAGTTACTTTTCTAGAAATTTATTTCTCTATTACCATAATTCTCACTTCAAGAATCTCAAAATCCTAAACATTTCCTCAAAGACTTTAATGGAACAGCCCTAGAAATGATCAACTCCTCGATTTCTTATTAAAACATCAGTCATGACATTAGCTTTACTCGAATAAGATTAAAGATTTTAAAGCCAAAATCTTCCTAGTACTCCATTCGATTATATTGACTCACAATCAAATTACGTTGCATAAATAATAACTTAGAAATTCTGGTGTTCTGAGTACATTTTAAACTCTTTTGCCATTACACTAATTCTATCAAGACTTCAATCACAACTACCTTGACTTACACCATTATCTAATCATTATGCATTAGCATCACAATATCCAAAGTAACCCCTTTTACGGGTAAAAATAACCAACATAAAATTTCCTATAAAATGTTCTTATTAACTTTACCTCATCAATTTCTAACTCTTTTCCAGATCAGTCGAATCAACAAGTCTGTTAGCTAAAAGGTATCATACAAAAGGCAGTGGTAGTAACCTGCTAGACCCTCAGTGTTTGGATATCAAACATAACCTCAATTGTACTTAGTTTATAGAACTGAAACCTTTAGAAGATCTATCACAATTACCTGACCTAGTATTACCTGACTCCAAACTTTATCTCAGTCAAACCGAACTCATGCATAACTATTCAGTCAATTGTTAGAACTAGGTAACCAATATGTTTCCTTAATTCAAATTTAACAATCTTTAATTTACTTAAAACTACCATCCCCTCTTAATGAGAATTTCTAAGGCCCCTCTCAGCAAAATACTACATTAGTTAAAACCATTGGCCTACAAACCACTTACTTAAATTCTAAACTTCTAGAACTTAACCAGTACCGTAGAATGTGGTGCAATTGAAACATGACTGACATCTGATATAGAATCTAAGAAATGCTGATCTGCCTTCAAGAAAATTAACCCCAGTATTTCTTAAGAAATACCTCCACAATCTACACATTACTCATAGAAACAAAACTGAAACTCTTTCTCATTCAACCTCAAATTAGCTTTTTAAACACAAAGTTGCCCAATACATAATATCATTGATGGAGAAAGTGGTATTACTCTTGCTTCATCCCAAATCCAAACTATGGTGTCATTAATCAAGATAGTCGTCACTAATCTGTAATAACGGTCAATCACCACTTATGATATTGCTAATTCATCTATTTCAAAATTTAAATTTCTACTATAGTCGTTACTACTACAAAATCACCTCACAATTACACATTACTTGATAATAAAATGCAGTCTCAATAAATTCTTGAGTTGCTAAATTAAACTTTTTAAATCTCTGGGACTTCAAATTTAAAATCTTTTTATTATATTTACATCTACATCTAACCATCATTCTTGATGTCAAAACTACCACCAAAACATCTTTCACACCTTATGTCTAGGCCTAACAAACCACCACCAGTTATACCATTTGCTCACATATCAGCTTTATTTATCATCAATTAAGGATATTTCACAAGTTTTCATGTCCCTTACCGATAGAGACACTATTCTAACAACCTCCCCCGATTCCATCCGCTTACACTATTAACTATACTATAAAATACCAATGAGTCCATTTTCAAAAATAACTAAATATTGGTTATAATACACAAGTATACAACATATAATGACAGCACGATATAAGATAAAAGTTGAAGTTCGATGTATTAAGATAAGGATTTGTTAGTGGGTTGTTATAAATTATTTAAAGAGCATTAATTAGTTATTAGGTTCAGAGTAGCGCAACGGAAGCGTGGATATTTATGTTTTTGATTTGCTATTATTTGCTAATTTGTGGAATGATCTAAGTAATATTTATTTAAGATTTTAATGATCCTATTCACGTTAGAAATATCATGATACTGAAGAGTTTATGTGAGAATGTAAGTTTCAGATACAAGGAAAACATTCACAATTATTTTTCTAGAATTTTATTTATATTGATTGTCTTAAATTTCAAGAACGAAAATTTTATAAGGAGGGGAGGATATAATAACCCCAATATTTAATTAAGTTTTCAATAATCCTGTTCACATTAGAAATATCATGATACTGAAGAGTCTATATAGGAATGTAAGTTTCAGATACAGGCAAAACATTTGCAATTATTTTTCTAGAATTTTGTTTATATTGATTGTCTTAAATTTTGAGGACGAAAATTTTATACGGAGGGGAGGATGTAATAACCCCAAAATTTTAAATTTTAATATACATATTACTTTAATTTATATTATAAAAAAAAACTTAATTGTATTAGTTTGACATTATTTTAAATTTTTTAGTTTTAATTGAAACAATATAATACTTTTATAATTAGTTAAAATTTTAATTTAAATAAAATAGTAGATAAATTATAATGGTGACACATGTGCATATATGTGTAGGGTAAACTGTGGCATGTGTGTGCATAAGTGGAGGGTTCAATGATGGTGGGTTGTATGTATAAGGCCACTTGGAAAGGTGTAATTATGGTGAGGGTATATTTGTAAGGCCACTTGAAAGCTTGAAAAAAAAAAATAATTTGGTTATAACACGTAATGGCTTTTGTCTTAGCCACTAAGCAAGCATAATATATAAATATTTATATATCTATGATATATTATGGTGGGATGGGAGAAGTCAACTGAGAAAGAGAAAAGGGAGAATGGGAGAGAAAAAAAAAAGAGAGCAAGAAAGAGGAGGGAGAAAGTGAAGATTTAAGTTCAGGAATAGCGGAGTTTTGGTATTTTCAATGTTGTGATTCTCATGGCGGTATCGGATTGTGGTAATTCGACTCGAGGTTGGAGATACAAAAGACCAAAGTTCTAAACTTTGGGGTTTTTTTTTCATCTTTTCTTAGATCTGAGGTAAGAAATTAATGTATTATTTATACTTTTTGTAATGTTTATTTGGATATGGATATAATTGTGAGTTTAAATTTATATTATTATTAAATTAATACAAGTTTGATAGTTGGATTTTTAGTAACACTAAAATTGTAACTAGATTTATAAAATTTTCTATTTAATACTGAGACATGCTATAATATATTGAAATAAGGTAAATATATCTTTATTGTGAAACATATGATAAATAGATAGATAAAATTGTGAAAGTTGATATATACTCACAGATATTATTTCTAAACTTTAATAACGTAAAGGGAAAAGTTAAGAAAAAGTTGATTTTGGTGAAAGTGAGGATACTAAATAAAATAGAGACGGTCAAGAGATATCTTTGGGTTAAAAGAGTCTAAACTTGCGCAGGATCGAATAATCGTGCCTAGGGACTAGTAATCCATAACAGCGATGAAAATCGTAAGACTCATCGTGGTCTTTAAACTCAGATTTATAAATGACGACATCCAGATAGGGACACTTGGCAACTATTTAGGCCGTCCCCAATTTTTGCCACGTTTAATAAATGTACTGATAGTATCACTACCTCACTATGCATTATGGCTCTGATTTAGCCTGTCCCACTACCTATGATAATTGGATCATGACCTTAAATTTTCTTTATGAAAGGACCACATGTGACTAGAAAAGTATAAATATGAGGTGAATGAAGAAGAGAGGTAAGTATTATTTTCTTTACTAAAACTCTACCAAAATCACTTTTAACCTTCTCTTTTTTTTTAATATTTTTTAACTTGACCATCGAAGGAGTGTTCGGCTGAATACCGCTCAACCAATAGTTTGTTTCAGGATTCAACCAAGGAGTCAAGGAGCTTAGGGTATTTTCGTGGATCAAATACCCGTCTGATCACATTATCAACACCATCACATCCGATCAGACACCTCATGGGAAAATTTTATTGGATTTTTGACACTCCAACTTATAATAAATATTTCTTGTTACAATGATTGTAACAAGAAGTATTTAAATATTAAAAATAAACTCATTTTTTTTATTAATTATTACATTGCTAATATATTAAAAATTATTTTTGATAATCTATTCAAGTTTACCTATATACTTTATAATTTAGCTTAATTTTATAATATTTAGAATGGGTCTACTAAATTTTTCGAACTTAATACTATCAAAATATTAAAATATAAATTTATTATTTTTATATTATAAAATCTTAAAAATATAAAATTAAAATTAAGTATATAACACAAAATGTTAAATAATAAATTTTTTCTTATTTGTTAATTGAATATTTTAATTTTGTTTAGTTTTTAATTATGTAAATTATGAAAATAGGATGAATAGTAAAAACAAAATTATTTAAAAGTTAAGTGGGTATAATTGAATGGGATTTAAATTTTAGAATCAAATAAGTGTTAGAGAAATCTTCTTTAGAGAAAGATAGAGGGGTCTTTACTAAAGAGTGAGAAAAATATCCAGATAAATATATAAGTATGAGAAATATTAGTAACGGAAAGAGAATCTACAATAGGAGATGAGAGTAATTTTCTCAATAATTACAAAAAAATAAAAAAAAATTTTAAATGAGCTGTCACATTAACAATTGTATTTTTGGCATTATCACTTAAAAAAAACAAAAACACACACACACACACACATTTTACAAAAGTTTTAATTCCTTGTTTGGATCCAAACCGAAACTGAATTGCCACTCTTCCCTTCTTTACCAAACACATCCATAGCTGCTGGCCTGCTACTTTGCTCGCAACCCAAGTAGCTATGCAAGCTCTGCTATTGCAGGCAGGTAGATCCGGCGGCGGACCGCCAGTTCCGCCGTCATCACTGGTGGCAAAGCCCTTATTGGCTTACTTCCACCGCCCCCTTCGACCCACTACCTCCGTCAACTACAGCCATAGTCTCCCTTCTCCTTTTCACTCATTTTCTCTCTGTTCCTTAAGAACTCCGCAATCTGTCTCTTTTTCGTCTGCATCTCTGTCTTCGTCGTACTCTACGGAGAGTAAGAGAACAGTACCTCACGCCTCTGCACCCATTTCTACGCCTCACACTTCCCCAGATGACGAGTCCGAAAAGGCCAAACTCGCCCAGGTTCTCTCTCTCTTGCGTGTGTTGTGTCTCATCTTTATGTACTCTTTTCTGAATAAAAGTCTGTGATTTTGTTGTTAATTGAATGTGAACTTGAAGAACATTTGCGAATTTTTCGTTAGGGTTTTTTTTTTTTTTTTTTTAAAGTCGCAAGAAGTGTAATTACAATGCTACCGATTTGAAATTCAAAACTGTTTTATGTGTCAACAGAACGAGTCAACTCACACTCATAGCTTTCATTTTTTTTCTTGGCAAGTGACTCGTACGCTGATCTTAAATTGATTGAACAAGTATAGAGTTTTGCTTGATTGGTTTTTCATTTCATTTATTCTCTGGGTGGGTCTGTCCTAGATGGGATAAGAATTCAGTGCTTGTCTATTGTGTGCTCCAAGTAGAATGTTTGCTGATCAAGGGATCCTGAGTGAGTTAACTCATAAATATTTAGAGTTTGATGGCAGAAACTTGGATTATTAAAGCTTAGGGTTTAAGAGTTTTATCTATATGGATTTGGCATGCAAAATTTGCGATTGAATTGAAAATGATATGTCTGAAAGGTTTTATACCATGCAATTGGTGAGTTATTTTTGCGTAGTAGAGGTAGTTGTTGAAGAATTAAGAATCTTTGGATGCATTATTATGCATTGGAAATTGAGGATTGTGGTTTCAATGTTGACTCAGGTTTCAAAGAGGTTAGAAAGTACTTCAAGGTACTTCAAGAGATTGGGGAGTTTAGGATTTTGGGGACAGCTCGTGTGCACTGTTGTGGCTGCTGTGATCCTTTCCTTTTCTGTTGTTATTACTGGGAAGATCACCTCTCCTGCTACATTTTATGCTACTGCCGGAGGAATTGCAGCTGCATTTGTTTCAGTGTTTTGGTCATTTGGGTACTTGCGTTTGTCTGACAGGCTCCGAAGAACTTCTAATGAGCCTTCAAAGGTAATCTTCTATTCTTTTCATATATACAAAGTTAATATGTTTTCAAGTGGTTTTTTGATTTAACTATTCTGTTTTATCGTTATAATGGATTCAATCTAAAAGTGAAAAAGAACAATGTACTTCTAATGAAGTTGAAAAAGCCTTGTAAGACTGCGTGTTTCATTGAACTTCACCATACACAAATCAGATCGTCTAATTTAGGGTGCGTTTGGAGTGGCAAAAAGTGATAAAAGTTGATAAAAGTTGTGAATTCGTAATTCGTACAGTGAGATAAAAAGTGAATAGTTTTTAGAGATTTTTAGTATTTTTCAGCGATTTTTAGGGCTCCAAATGGAGCCTTAATCAGTATTTAATTTGCAATGTATGGTGATGGCTGCCATATTTCACACCTTTTGGCATTGATCATCTGTCAGACCAGAGTACTGACAAAGTCCCCCCCCCCCCCCAAAAAGAAAATCCTTTCTTTCCTTTTTTTTAGCTTTTACTTTTGCGAATTGCAGCACTTAGGTGGAATTTGGTTTTTGCATTTCTATTTTTTATTTTCTATTTTCTGTTTTATGTTTAAGATTCATGTTTTAAGAATATTGAAGATGCATTTGGTTTGATATTTTTTTTTTTATTTTCCGTGTTCTGGGAATCTCCTTGTTTTGGGTCAAAAAGGCTCAAAATGAATTTTGGTCATTTTGCATTTTATGTGTAAATCCGATGTTTGTTTTCTGAGACAAGTTTTGAAAACTTGAGTAACTAAATGTATTTTGAGCTGTTTTCTTTATTTTAAAAAGCGCAAGATGGAAAATGGGCCAAAAACCAGTGTACCAAATGGACCATTATTGACTATAGCATCCAACAATGTGTAATGTGACAGAAACCATACGTGTGGATGCGCCATATTTCTCATATTTTAAGTGGAAAAGTTGTATATTGTATGATCATAGACTCCTAGAGCAGGTTGCGCACTGAATTTTTTTTATTTGTTTTTTCCTTTTTGTAGTTTTACTGAGCTTTTTAGCCTTTTGTGTCCCTTTTTTCTGACAAGCTTAATATTGGTAACTGTGGAGGAGAGTCTTTTGGTTGGGATATTCAGATAGATGATTTTCTAAATTGTGAATGCATGGTGAAAATTTAATTTAAAAATAAATATATAGTTTTACTTGAGGGAAATAAATATATGACCCCTTATTTAATGAAAGGGAAAGTTCTACAGTATAGCTGCCAGATCACCTTGCCTTGTCAATGGAATATTGGGAATTTGAGGCATTCACCTATAAAGTTTGCATGGTTGAAATGCAAGCTATGAGTTACACGTTTGACAGGACATAAAGCTGAAAATATAAAGGAACACAATTGTGAGAAGTTGGAGGTGGCACTTTGGTTTAGCTATTATTGCATAGAGCACCATAAGGTATCATACATGCTATTAATGGAAAGGGGAAGTCTAAACTAAGCTGTGGTGGAATAGGATTCCACAAAATTATGATCTAGATAATGTTAGAATAAAGTATACATGGTTTACCTAGGTAATTTTGGCCAATACCCTTGTATTTATGTTTTGTGGTATCCTTACTTTTGGCTTTTATTTTTGTGGTTTGTACACATTGTTACCCCTTTTATATGTGTAAACATGTTCAATATTGACATAAATAAGTTTGTTCTCTAGTTTGTTAACCAGCAGCATCCAGTGATGGGCATTGAGACAAAGAGGGGAGCAGCTTGAAAGCTGTTATCAGAGTTTTCTCTGTTACAAACCAGAAACTTGGTCATGACTGCAACTTTAGATAGAATTTCAAAACTGTATTTTGCATGGATGATAATATCAATACAGTATTTAGAGAATGGAGATAATCTGGAACAATCTGTTGATTTGATTATAAGCATATATCAGGAGTCGTAACTAGTTCCACTATGGAAAGTTTTGTTTAGGGACAAAGTGTTCTGTGAAAGAGAGTTCAGTTGTGATCTTTATTTCTTGGAATGCCAAGTTATTCTTCTCTCAACCCAGTTTTTTGTCTTTTTCACCCTAAGTTTAGATGGATATGTTTTTTTTATTATTATTTTATTTTATTTTTGGCCCTTGGTGTTGTTTATTGGATGGTTATAATGGTGAATGCAGTGCAGGGCTTTATATCCTTCAACATTCCAGTGGTCTTTATCAGAGTCCAGTTTAGGCAAAATTTGTTTTAGGTGGATGCCTTACTGTTGCTAAATGTTAGCTATTGTTTACTTTAGATGCTTGTTTATCATGCCAATGAATTTCTTTAAGCATGTCATATATCTGACACAATCCAGATGCAGCATGATAAATCTGACTAGATGTATTTTCAGGCTCCTCCTCGTGCTGATGTTGTGAAGAGCTTGAAAAATGGCATATTAATTAACCTTCTAGGTATGGGGGCTGCTGTCCTTGGCATGCAAGCCACGGTGGGAACGTTGGTTGCAAAAGCTTTGACTTCTTCGGCCAATCCTTATTACCAGGGCATCTCACCTGGGTACAGCCCTGTTCTAGCATTGGATGTATTCTTGGTGCAGGTATTCTTCTAGATTAGTTACATAGAGGCAATTTTTCTAGTTACAAAGTCTCACAGAGAGGATTCTTTTCCAATTGCAAGGTTGACTTGCTTGATAGCAATAATTTTAAGATTTATGTTGTCTACTAATGAGTGTATGGGAAAGCTATATCGATTAGCATGATGGGTTACTCGATTGGGTTGATGTTCTCACCCATCTATATTTGTTTACAGGCGTCAGCAAACACTATCCTTTCTCATTTCTTGGGGCTTGTCTTCTCCCTGGAATTATTAAGATCAGTGACTTTACCACCATCAGAAAGCTTTCCAGTTCCAAAGATTGCATAGCCCTCTCTGCGCAGTTGGGATGGTAAACAAATGCAACTGTCTGTTTCTCTCTGTTTTTTCAACAATGATTTTCCACAAGAAGGTGGTTCACGTTTCTGTAGAAAGATTGTTACAAACTTCCAAGCTTGTAATTTTATAACCCCATTTTTTTTTTTTTTTTTTTGGGAAGTTCCATGTTCTTTGTTGATCCTAATAAAAAGTTGAGTGCCCTTGTTGAATTCTCAGTGGACGCGGTGCTGATCAAATTACATTTCTCATTGATCATAAAAAGAAGAGTCAACAAAATTTTCTCAATCCCAAATTTTCACAAGAACAAAATAAAAATTGAGAGTTTTTGTCTTTCACCGTTCCAGAATTTGAGCCTTTGTTACTGATATTTGGGCTATGGTCATTCCAGATGAGGGTTGCAATTGAACGAGGTGTTGAGGAACGTGTTCGGACTCTAACTTGTTAAACGTTTGGCTCAACTCGTTTATTTAATAAATTAATTAAGCTTGGGCAAAAAAATTACACTTATTTTGTAAACAAGTTTTAGTTTAAATATTACGAAATTCAAGCTCATTTGAATATTTATATATGGTTAAATAATACATATTTAAAAAGTGAGAATATATTAATAATTTTGTAATGGCATTCTAATGTGTTTTTTATTCTAAAAATTATATGAGGATTTATTTAATTTTTAGAATATAATTTTTAGAAGAATCATTTTATGTTAGTAATTATTTTCATATCTCACAATTCAAAATTTATATTGAACTATTACACTAATCAATTTAGTGGGGTTATAATTGATTGATAACATCACATTCATTTATTAGAATATTATATATAATGCATTAGAAAATTATAAAATATAAAAAATATCTCATCAAAATAGCGTATGAACAGCTCAGCTTGGCTTGCCAAAAAGCACAAGCTCAGTTACCCAGATTTCAGTGAGGCTTCTGGCTTATCAGTTAATTTTCAAAAATCCTTGGTTTTTTCTTCCCCCCCCCCCCCCCCCCCCCCAAAAACACTTATCAGCACACTAGAGAGGAGTTTCTACAGATCCTAGGCATGGAACCTATGGAACAACAACCTAAATACTTGGGCCTTCCAACTAATTGGGGGACCTACAAAAAAGAAGCCTTAGCTTTTATCAGAGATAGAATGAATGCAAAGATACAAGGTTGGAAGAAAAACCTTCTATCTACAGGGAAGGAAATTCTAATACAAGTATGTGGCCCAAGCAACTCCTACCTACCCTATGATGTGCTTTAAGTCCCAAAACTCTTTGTCATCAAATCAATGCTATGGTAAGGAAATTCTGGTGGGGGAGATTCTGATGATAGAAACCACATTCATTGGTGCAATTGGAAAGGACTTCTCATTCCTAAAGCCTCAGGTGGAATGGGTTTTAAAGACATGGAAATTTTTAATCTTGCTCTCCTAGCTAAACAATTTTGGAGACTCCTCAAACACCCTGAGCAGCTCTGGGCCAAGCCCTTAAAAAAGATATACTTGCACAAATAAAAATCCCATGGAAGCACAAAAAAGGTCTTAAGGCTTCTTGGGTTTGGTTCAGCCTTTGTCAAGGTAAAGACTTTCTCAGTTCTGGACTGAGGTGGAATGTGGCATCTGGTGAGAGCATCCATATATGCGGTGACAAGTGGATCCCCACCCTAAATTCATTCCAAGTCCTTTCAGAGAAACCCCCAGATTGCTCCCTATCAAAGGTCAAAGATCTTATTTCTACCTCAACCTATCAGTGGATCATACAAAACTGCTTAAGCTGTTTTCAGAGGAGGAGGTTAAAGCCATCTCTGCCATACCTATTTCATAGAGGAAGGAAGCAAAAGACAGCCTCATCTGGCACCACTCAAAGCATGGAGCTTGCTTAGTTAAATCAGGGTATCGAACTTAGTAAATAATGGTTTACACACCCATGACCCCAGCTCTTCAACTACCCGTACTCCAAAGCCGTGGAAAGCTACATGCAATATTAATGCCCTTCCAAAGCTGAGACATTTTATTTGGAAATCTGTCAACAATTTTCTCCCAACTAGATCAAACATAGTAAAAAGGAGATGTCTTAAACATTCTCTCTGCCCCAGTTGTCTCACAGTAGCTGAACTACTAAGAACTTTCTTTTTTTTTTTTCAAATGTAAATGGACCAAGAGTGTCTGGTTTGGCAATAACCTCACCCACAGAATTAACCCTAACAACATAGGCTCTTTCGATAAATGGTTCGAAGACCCCTTGCTGGAACTTGAAAACAAATATGCAAAAAATTCAATCCTTTCCTCCATTGCCCATCTTTGTTGGAGCATCTGGAAAACTAGAAATGAATTTATCTTCAATGGTATTCCTCCATCTCCAACACTTGCGTAAACGAGAGTGAATTA
This sequence comes from Vitellaria paradoxa, assembly GCA_019916065.1. Classification (NCBI taxonomy): domain Eukaryota; kingdom Viridiplantae; phylum Streptophyta; class Magnoliopsida; order Ericales; family Sapotaceae; genus Vitellaria; species Vitellaria paradoxa. The sequence goes on from CM034238.1 coordinate 36,452,730, forward strand.
AGATTTACGGCATTGTTGCCTTTGTACACGAAGCAATGTTTTATTATTTTTCCTTCAGAAAAGCTATCTTCAACTCAGCCCACTTTTTGTGATGTGATTTTACAGATAAAAATTTTTATTGTAAAATTCAATCATATTTGATTATACGAGTCCTTTTTCAGTTGAACTTTATCCAAAGGGCTTGTTATTAGTTTTCTGGGTCAGATGCTGAAAGAATTGCCGGGAGTCAAACTATTCTAATGAATTTACTCTACTCCCTAAAAGGTGCTCAATTTAAGTGCTTATTTTTTTTTTTTTTAAACTCAAATAAGATGTATAATCAATTTTTATTTTGTTGACTATTTACTATCTACTCCCTTTGGAGGTTCTAAAACAGATGATAAAAATGAACTGTAAAGAGAAACACTGAAACCTCTCTATAACAGATGAGATAAATGGAAACAAACAAAACCAAAACTCTATAACATTGGATAAAATTTATAGGTAATTCACCACTTGATCACATGTATGCGTGTATGAATGAACTCAACCCTGCAGAACAATCAAACATAACTTACCATGGGAGAGAATTTTCAATAGGTAGGTGAAAAACAAAAATTATCAAAATTCAAAAGCACAAGAAATGCTTATGTTCCAATAAAAAGTTGGAGCAAAAATGGAGGCCGGCAGTCACTCAATCTCCCAAAATGATTAACCATACCGAGTTGTAGTTTATATCCACATTAAGAATCCATCAAACAGAAACCTGATAATAACCAAGACACATTAGACAACTCTCTTAAATCATAAAATATCAATTATGTGCATTACATATTCACCAAGCAACATTTGAAAGGCGGGCATAATTTGGATTCAACTAGAATGATAAGCAAACAAAAAGGACCTGTTTGTACAAAACTGAAAAGAATGAAGCTGGGGGGAAGTGGGAAGCAGAAAATTGCATGGTAAAATAGGAATAGAATTAGGAAACACAAAACAGTTTCTATTTATCAGTCTTGCGGTACCTAGGTACTACTAGAATAAGCCTATCTTAGTACATAAATTAATTATGCAAATCGAAATTGACACCTAAATATGGATTTATAATGTGCCCTTTTGGCTAGATACGTCATCATCAAGCACCTCAATCTACTTTCCCTCATTTTCTGTCTAATGGATGGCACTTTTAACATACCCTAAAGCAGTCATTCCCCATTTTATCTTTCTTCTAACCACCTCCACATGTTAAACCAATACAAATAATATAAAGTTAAAACTTTCATTAAATAATATAAAAATTGGTTCAAATGGCCAAGTTGGATTTGGTAATTCAAGCTGTCCAAAATCTCTACTTGCATTAACTTCAATTGGATGTCAACCCGAACCTGGCCAGAGGGTATTAAAATATAATTTTTATAATTATGATACCATTTGTATACTATAAAAATTAAAAAATACAAGAAAAATTCGGATACAATACACAAACATTTAAAAAAAATATGTGTTTCAATTGGGCAGGTTGGTATTTAAGAATTGACATAAGGCCGGGCTTTTGCTAAAATAGTAGGCCCAGTCTTAAAACCAGATCGGGCATATGCAGACACCGTGTGTTATTTTCTATTGCCGGGCTGACCCAGCAATTGTACGCCCCAGATTTTCATGGTTTCATGTGAGGATTCTACTCAAGCATAAATGCCTGCAGTTCACGTCGGACAATATAACTCAAAATCTTCCTAGAAAACCATAATAAAGAACTATCAGTTTTCCAACTACAGCCTTCTACCAACAATGCTGGAACAGATTAGCACAGTATAACTTTGTATGAAGCTTGAATGGATGATCTTAAACTAAGATAAACATATAAAAAAACATCACCTTCACCTTAAAAAATTACAAAAAAGAAGTCACCAAAATTTCCATAGCGTATGTGGCCCAAACTCACAATTACTAAGAAAAATTGTCAATCGAAATTCCAGTCACCTCAGATGCATCAATTGAAGGTTTTAAACAAAAGAAATGGTAGTTACTCATAACTTGTTTAAACTAGTATAGTAGCATACCACAATACATTATTTTAAGGTATTTTCTGAAGTACTTGTGCATAACTTATTCGAACATGTGTAGTTCTAAACCACGATAATGAATGGTAGTTAAACAATGTTAACAGACCAATTTTACTTACATCTTATCAATTGCCAAGCATGGTGTTTTATAAAGAGCAGTCTTTATGAAGAATGCATGCAGTGCACACACTAAAATGGGGGGGGGGGGGGGAGAGAGAGAGAGAGAGAGCATTACACTTGGCCTATTAAATTTTCTTTTCCTTGTTGAGGGGTATAGGAATCTTTGTTAGGACCATATCATCAAATTTCCTGTACTGTGCCAGAATGATCTTATGAGCCACAATCAGCTTCTCATCGACTTGATCCTGGTATTTCTCATACAACATAGGGACTGACAAGCTAAGAAGAACCCCTAGAGAAGAATCAAAGCAAATAACCAAATTGTATCAAAATATTCTACGGAGGGCCTTTTGTGCATTCATACAGGTAAAGGCTGCAAAGAAACTCACCAATGTAGACCAGGGTAAGGAAATTGAAGAAACTACCAATGTAAGATATTAACCACAAGCTCAAAGTAACCTGAACATAAAAACCACATTAAGTAGGCATACTCAACCATTTGTATCCAAGATGACTTAGATGAGCATAGACATTATTACATTAGGATCATATTAAGAAAAAGAAATAATGAAGTTATATCAACCAATCATACCTGAAGAAAAAGTTTTGAATTTTTACCAACTGCAATGTCACGTGCAACCGACAATACACGATTAACCCACACTCGGGATGCGTCTGCAGCTCTCAAAATTGGTTCCTCAGAAACTTCCAGATCAGGAAGGGGAGGCAGAGGTCTGAAAGGTTTATCATCACATTCTTAAAATCCCATAATTTGAACTGAGGAAAAAAAGTAAAATTTTCTCCTGAAACACCATTGTCAGTAATACCACACAAACTGCTTCAAACTGCTGAGAAAGTCCAAATGAACCACCAATTGAGAATAGGGAAAGATGAAATAATAGAATACAATACATTCGTAGTTACACAATTACGGAGTCGAAGCAGAAGGCAACCCACATAGACCCACCTATTGAGTAATGAAGCAGATTTAGCCCAAAAGAAGAGGACGGCAACCAGAAACAATAGAACATTTGCGGCAAAGGAAAAGAGGTTGTAACCAGCCCACTCAAAGAGCAACCACAAGGTGGTAGAAGCTACCAGCAGAACAACCCCTCCGCACCATCTCCTCCACAGCAACACATCGGCAACTTCACCAAAAACAAAACACACACATATGAAACTGAAAAACCAGAATGATCTCTCTGATCATATAAAAAAAAAAGCTAACCAGAAACAAATTCTAAAGCTATGCAAAGAAGAATATACGCAGCCAATTTTGATAACCATTCGGAGCAGACTCAGCAGAGGATCGGATCAATATGAATTCGAACCGATTGATTAATATACATATATTATATGTATGTATGTACGCACGCAGTTGATTTTATGGGCGCTAGTGTATAGATACACAAATGTAACTAAATTCTAATACATACATTGATGAGAGAGGGAAGGAGAGAGAGAAAGACCTGCACCACTGCCAAGAACTTGATGGACAGAAATCCGAGAAGATTCTCTCATGGCGATTAGGGTTTCTGATTGTGAATCAGACACAGAGAGATGTGATGAGTGAAAATGGAGATTTTGGAGGAGGCTGATATAGTAATTTGCAATGCAATAACGTAATAACGAAGGCAATTAATAATAATAACAGTGACCTCCTCCCAACCAAGAGCCAGTGGTCCCCAGTTTGAGCGTTGTCAAGATTACTTAGAAAACATTCGTAAACTAGCTCAGGTTTCTTACGTAATCTGGAAAAAAATAAAAAAATGAAGGATATCTGAAAAAAAAAAAAAAAAGAATAGGATTAACTTATATAGTTTTGATCAGAAAAATTATTAAAAATTAGAAAAAAAATTGGTAAAAATTTATAAAATTCAGAGTTTTAAAATAAATATACAAAAACAAAAATAGTCAAAAAATCTATAAAAATTTATAACTTTTTATAATTTTTTGTAATTTTTGATAAATTTTAGTTATCCAAATGAATTCTAAATAACATAAACTAGGATAATATTTTTTTTTCTTTTTTTCTTATTCTTCTATTTTATGTTGTATGAATTGGTTTGGTGGATCCATTTCTCACTGGTGGTTATATTAATAAAAATTACACGTGAATTTAAAAAAAAAAAAAAAGCACTCAATTGTAAATGCATGCTATGCAAAATTTTAATCAATTACAAATTGTCAAGTATACAACTGTAAAACGAATTTTATACCTGACGTGTGAAAAAATGATATAGTAACAAGATTTGAGAATAGAAATATTACATGTTAATTAAATTTAATTTATCTTGAGATAAATATTATTTTTATCTATTAAATGTAAAGAATAGTTTTTATCACTTTACAAAAATAAAGAGAGTGAAAGAAAAAAAATCCAAGTATATAAATTTTAAGATCAAGTTATTAAACTCTCAAAATAAAGTTTGAATCAAAAAATATTAAAGAGAATAACTGAAGAATTTTATTCTGTTTAGAATATTTCAGAAATTGTATTTATCCCTTTCAAATTAAATAAATAATTTTTGTATATATTTTCTATCTTGATTGTTAAACAAGAAAATTTGTGTATTCATCATGAGTTAATGGCCTTAGAGATATGGCCTCAGTAGGTTAAGAAATATTAATATGAATACGATATAGAGACAAATAAATAAAAAATAAATCTATATAATTTACTAAATATATTTGAATAGGTATACCTTCAAGTTACCTATTGAAAAAATTAATAAAATATTTAGACATACCACATGATGTATTCAATATATATCCCGTTGTATTCTTATCATGTCTTTATTTTCATAGTAATATTTGAATACAAGTGTGGCATCTACTTTGACGTTGACGAATGAAAAAAAGTTTCTCAATGTGATGTTATTTTAGCCATCAATTTCAATCACCAATATCAATAGGTTAATAGTTAATTCAATTAGTAAAATTTTTAATTTACTCTCCAAATATTATTAGTTTGACTCTCTTCAGAATTACTGGAGATTTGTCCAGTCATTAATTTTAAGGTTTTAGAAATTAATCGAAATATGCATAAAATAGTTGAGTCACCTTAAGTCACAAATATATATATATATATATATATATATATATATATGGAGGAGGACCTCCCTATGGACAATCGCGACATACATTGAATGCCACTATATAATTTCGGTCATATATTGCTACCAGGATATATTAAATGTTATTATATAATTTTGGTTCTCTATCTCAATTCAAGTTCAATGTCATTGCATAATTTCGGTCATCTACTAGTATATATTGTGCGATTTCAATTATTTAAGACCATCAATTTCACCTCATTGGGCGACTGCCTGATTTCAATTACTTATAGCAAGGATTAAAAAAAATAATAATAATTGAACGACTGAAATTATATAACCTTAGGATATCAGTAACTAAAATTATGATTTTTACAGATCAGTTGCAATTGTTACATAATAATTTTGGGTTATCCGATTTCTTATACATCTCATTATATTCTTGTTACTGGTCTTAACACCTCATATTAATGTTGTCATGACTGTTATTGTTACACGCCAATTTTTAAAACCATAATTGAAAGAGGCCAAGGTGGCCTTCAAATGCATCAATTCAAGATTTATTTCCTTCTAATCCACTGTTCATGTTTTTTTTTTGGTAAGTAAGTATCCATTGTTCATGTAATGTTTGGTACATAGATATGGAATGCAATCCATTTTGACTTTAACCTAATTGGTATAAAAAAAAATTAAGTTAAAATACTATTCCATAAGAATAGCTATTCCCATACTAAATGAGAAAAAGTATTCCACAATTTAAGTGATCGAATAGTTATTCTATTCTAATTAAAATTTGATCCAATAATATGCAAAAATATATATATAAATAAAAAAACAAGCAATTTTGCGATCACAAATTTCTCGCAATCACTTTCTTAGTTTATAAAATGATTATTTTACCCTTGAATCTTATTTTCAATATAGGCTCGAATTTGAGTTGTAAAATTACTATTTTACCTCTAGATTTGTTTTTTGTCTAAAATTGTATTTCGAGCTTCCCAAAGGATTAATAATAAAAATTAATGGACAAGAGTGAAATGACCATGTTACCCTTAGGTCCGTTATTTACTCAAATTTGTATTTTGGACTTCTTAAAACGTTAAAAAATATTTATCAATATATTTTTTAATAACTAAGAAAATTTTAACCCGATTCGAACTTAAACTGTAAAATGATGATTCTAATCTTGGGTTCATTTTTTGTCTAAATTCGCATTCCATGCCAACCCAAAGACAAAAAAAAAAAAAAAAAAAAAAAAAAAAAAAAAAAATATCCATTGACATTTTCCTTAATAGTTAAACAAAATTTAGTCTAATCTAAATTCAGGCTGAAAAATAATTATTTTGACCTTGGCACTATTTTGGTCCAATTTTGTATTCTAAACTTCTCAAAAAATTAAAAAATATTTATTAATATCTTTTTTAATAATTAAGAAAATTTTAACTCAATTTGAATTCAAGCTATAAAATGATTTTTTTTACCCTTGCCCCTCTCCCTTGACTTTTTTTTACTCAAATTCGAGTTTTGAAAAAGAAATTTTTTATAGTACTTAAAAATTAATATTATTAATTTTTATTTTATTTTATCATATCTAAAATGTATAATCAAATTATAAAAATTTGAATGTCTATTCCTTCCTTATAATTTTTATGTTACTAATCAAATAAAAGAATGGAATGAGCATTCTATTTTATTCCTATTTGCATTCTGTTATCACCCCCTCATTTTATTTTATTCCGTTTCATTCTTATCTAGGTTGAAAAAAAGACTTGTGCCTTGCATTGGTTGAAAAAAAAAATTAGATCATACTATATTAACAAAAAGAAAGAATTACAATAAGAATAAAAAAAATTTGATTATATTAATTAATTTGTTAATAAACACAATAAAAGAAGAATATATATATATATATATATATCTAAATAATATATAATGGAAATGGCATTTGTTCTTAAAAGTTAAAGTTTAGAACGAAAAATAATTTGATAAATAAAGACATATGATATTATTTTCCTTGCTCATGCGTGATAACGTTTCATGCGAGAGTTTCAAACTTTTGAAAACCCAAAACAACAATCGCAGAGTAGTGAAAGAAAGGGCATATGGGGCTCCCACTCATGAGTCGTGAAAAATCTTTGACGTGGTATATTATCATGAATTGGTGTATTATACATATATATTTAGGTTGGCTTGGCCTTAGTTAGCGTTTGGGAAGGAGTGAGCTTCTCACTTTTTAGCTACTCAATTTTTTTTTTATCTTTTTTTCTGAAATTATTAATTTTTTTTTTTTACATTTTAAATTTCTTTTAAGCCATCAATGACAAAAATGTCAAATTAACAAAAAAAACTAAAAAACTAACTACTAAAATGTTAGTTTTTTTTTTTTTCTTCCCAAACACTAAAAAGGTTAATTTTTTTCTTCCCAAACTCAGAATAGATTTTTTGCCCATTAGACTCGGTTTAAAAAAATGGGTCTTGCATTAAGTTTTTGATTAATTTTATAAAAATAACTTAAATTAAAAATATTATTATTAATCATATATTGCACTTTATAAAAAAAATATGGCTAATTCAACCAATTTAAATTTAAAATTAGAACTTAAAAAAAATTACTCATAAAACTAATTTTATTCAAAGATTTATAACAATAGAAAATATTATTATTAATCTTATGTTATACTTTATACAATAAAACAAATATGATCAATGTGACTAATTTAAATTTAAAATTAGAATTTAAAAAAATAATTACTTCCAATTTTAATTAATATTTAGACTTTTTTTGCATTTAAATTTTAAAAATATTAAGAATTGTTATTATGGAAGAAATAATCTAATATTTTTTATTTATATTTTTATTTAATTCCTAACGCCTAATAAGTAAATTTTACAATTATATTGATTTTATAAATAAGAAACTTTTTTGTAAAAATCTATGAATTCACTTCACAACTAATAAAATTATATGTCACAACTATAGTACTTATGTATGCAAAAGTGGGAAAAAAAAAAAATTGAAACTGCATATCATCTAGCGATGGGAGGCCAAACCTTGTGGCTAAGAAGAGAGAAGAGAAAAGGAAGAAATGAAGGAGGAGAATACCACGTCGGAGTGGAATGGAGATAGAGCAGGGAAACTCAGTAGAATGAAGCATTTGCACACCCACAATGGTCAAATTTTGTACTCTAAAAATCTATTTCATTAAATCCCCCTCAAGTATTGCAGTTTACCAAAACTACTCAGGGATTTAAGAATTTAAAAAAAAAAAAAAAAAAGCCTACAGTACAAATTGTAAAAATCAGATTACAGATTCAGAGAATGACTATTCTCTTAACACAAGCTGTAGAAGCAGTCCTCTCCAGCCCAAACATAGACTCAAACGTCAACAATTTTGAGCAAAATCTCACTTCCACTATTCACCATTATCCGAGTCCCCATCATCATCTGAAGATTCTTCCTTTTGATGCTCTTCTCCACTTGAATTCGGTTTGCTTTTCTTCTCTTTCTTCCTCTGTTTTTTTTTCTGGCGTTTTAAGCGCTTCTTTGCAGTCCGTTCCTCGGCAGCTTTCATTCGTTCCTCCCTTCTCATATTGAATTCTGTTAGTTCTTTTCTTTTCTGGTGATCAGCATCCATCCGCGCAAGCCGGTCTTGTTCTTTCCGTCTCATTTGACGATACTGTCCAAAGAAAATTTTCAAATAGACCAAGATAAATATGCATGCTTAACCATCTCCAATGCATCCTGGCCAATACAAGTCTTAACATAATTAAAAAAAAATACTGGAGCGAAATTGCTGTTCAGACAGCATTTTGAAAAGTTATTTATTTGTAGATCACATCTTATTAGCAAAAAAGAGACCTAGAATTGGTGCATGGCAACGTCCACCAGAGTTTTTTTTTTTTTTTTTAAAAAGAATAAAAAACTGTTCTAGTTTAGTGATTACTGAGGGATTTCTGGGTTGATATTCTGTATATGTACCTAGTATACAGGGCTTTCGGTTGTTTATCTCTCCCCTTGTTCCATAATTGGGTTGCGTCCCCTTCATGCATTTTTATATCAATACATAATTTTACTTAACAAAAGAAGGAAGAGGGAGAAAGCCAAGGAAAGAAGAAAATTAAAGCCATCCGTCTCCTATCTGCCCCAGGCAGGCAAAACCATCATCCATACTTGTCCTTGCAGAAAGGATTTTTAGCAATTGTTATGAGGTTCATAATAATCCAAATTAAGGCTTTTTCCTAGAATCATAAAAGTACATTTTTCAAGTACCATGGAAAATTAGACCAGCAAAAAATTGACGCAAACAAATGATAAGCCCCATCAGGCTCTACTTATATAGACTCATCAACAATATTTCCATCACAAGAGTTTACATCTTCTTCTAGCATCAAGCTACAATTCTAATCTCCCCAAAACTTCTCCATCCTTTGGAATTTGGAGGTTAATGTTATGCTTCCCTATTACCATCTTGTAGGCCAAAATATCAAGTAATGTGTTGCGGACATGTTTAGGATTTATAACATGTCCGGGGCAACCCAATGCACGAGTTTCATACCTATGTGAGGTATGGGGAGGGACAATAAACACAGTCTACCACCCAACAACTGGGGAGGCTGCTCCCAAAGGATTTATAACATGCTGAAGACCAAAAAAAAAATAGGCTTTTAAATCTCAATAAACGTCCATGTTCATCGGACACAATTGGCTGGAGTTGCACATCATAGACAACCTAACCTTCCCCTGCCTCACTTGTCACCAAACTAGCATAAAATTTCTTCCATTGGTAAGGTAAACCATAATTATGACTAGAAAGATACTGAGAGTGCACCACAAAATCTTTCTCACCGCAGCCCATGCCAATGACAAAGTTAAAATTCAATCTCTAAAACAAACCAACCAACGTGCTTATAAATACACCCTAGTGGCTCAATGTGATCTGTGGTAAGACAATGCCCTATGGCTGAAGCCCAAGGTCAGATTACTTTGGGATTGACAAATACTTCGTTTCTCTCTCATAGGATAAAGTGGGGCACAAAGCAAAGCACGAAACAACAGAGATGTTTTCTTTAATGGTACAACCCACTTGACTTCTAGAAACATAGAAATTTAAAAAAAGGCCATTCAGTTCACACAACCCCCCCCCCAAAAAAAATAAAAAAGAAAAATCAAAAATCAAAAATAAAAAAATAAAAAAAAAAATCTTGATTACACGGCATGTTAACTAATACTTCAAATTTAACCAATATATATCGGGATGTTACCTTGAAAAGAATCCAGACAACGGGCTTGACAGTCTTATTCTAGAACACTATTCTCCTAAACCCTCCCAAAATATAGCAGCCTAAGATAACAGAGCACAAAAAGAGAGGAAAACCCCTTACATGCCGGATCACTTATTCATCCTCACTCTAAATTAGCTCACCTAACATCATACAGAAGCCACTTTCTTTAAAGAATAAGCATAATGTAACATTTGCTTAGAGATTACAACGCAATCATGGACTATATCCTTCCAATAGAGATTGAATGCAACGGTATTGTTTAAGATCTCAACTGGCTTGGTGTTAACATTATCCAAATCCAGCTGAGATGAGTAGGATCCAACCATGGACATGGAGGAACTGGAACGTGCAATGAAACACAGGAATAAAAATTTATATTGCAAACCACCTTACAGGAAGTTCCATAAGTTTGCAAATGAGATCTTAACAATACCAGCATTCCGAAGACAAACTACAAATCCATCTCATAAAATTTAATCAAATGTATAAAGCATCTGCAGCTGCTGTCAGTATTATACACATACACTAACCCAACCATTTTCATCACCCTTTCACTAAGTTGAGGACCCTGAGTACATGGGGCCCATTTGGAGTGCCAAATTTTGGCCCCCAAAAAACAAAAACAAAGCAAAAAGTAGGCAAATTTTAGATTATTGGTGTTTAGTGTGTTCCTCGAAAAATGTGTAAAAAGTTGGAGAAAACTGGAGAGAGTTGGTAAAAGTTAGAGAAAGTTCGAGATTTTTAGTGCTGAGAAAGTTAGAGAAATTTGAAAAAAATTGGAGAAAATTGGAGCTTTCTTGACAAATTTGGCACTTCAAATGTGCACTTAGTATATTGTTTTTTTCACCACAAACTATCAACTAATACAGCCCTAATGCCATGAAGCTGTTGAAGGATCAAAAAGATTTAGCCCTAGCCCAACCTATGACGCTGGAGAAAATGCAAGAAAATGATGAATCAATTTTAAGGGCAATTCAACCATTGGATGCTGCAAGGTGGATATTTGGGATTGAGGTTGTGGGAGAGGCCATCTAAGCCATTCAATCTCGTTTCTACCCCTGGCGGTCAGATGGCTCCTACCCAACGCTTATAGACCATCCACCCCAAGGTTGATCGAACAATCGAGGTTAGTGCCGCCAGCCCAGGCTAAAGCCATCTTCTTCTCAGACTAATACTTCACTCTCTTTCCTCTCACTCTCAACTTCACCACTCTCTCTGTCTCCCCATTCTGATTACTGCTCTAGTGGCTAAGTTAATATCAATCTGTGTGTGTGTGTGTGTGTTTTTAAGTTATGATCAGTCTTTTCTACCCCATCTCTTTCCCTCCTTTCTCCTTTCTGGTCTTTCTGTTAGATCGGTGTCATTGGTGTTGTAACGGAAGCTAACTACCTAGGTAAACACATAGAAGTCAAAGGAAAGAAAAATGAAGTTTGGACAAGAAAATTTAAATGAATGAAATTACCTTCATTTTGGTTTAATTATTTAAATCAAAACAAATTGGCAAGGAACAATGATTAGGAAAGCCAAACTATTCACAGCTTGATTCAGTACCCAGTACCATAACTGGTTTCATAATGCGAATATCTAGCACATTGTGGATAGCTAAAGCTGATTAAGTTCCAAATAGGTATTGCCCAAAATACAGAACCCTCCGATATTTGAGTTTAATGAGCATACTAATTAACTTATGATAAATTTAGATAAGTATGGCATAAGGAAATTGAAAAAAAAAATATCAAAGAAGGGAAGTACAACTGATAAAACCATCAGCGGATAAAGCAATCAACACCATGGCTACATATGGATGCAGAAGTAGACCGGAATAGGGTAAGATAGTGGAAGATCATACCAAACATGAGTGATATGCAGAAGGCTGTAAAATAAGGATTCATTTTGTTTATACTTTGTAGGCAACATAAAGTTTGGTACCGTACCTGATGGAAGTCGCCGGAGCCAGAACCGGCAGAGCTACCGGAGGTGTTACTGACGCGAACAGGAACGTGTTCGATGATTCGACGAAGCTTGACCTCGAGGTCTTCTTCTTCAATATTGGGCCCAGGCGGCACGTACTCGACAAGCGCGTTCGATCCCGCCGCCGGAGGCCGCGGCGGGAGGGCAGCAATCGGCCTCTCCGGCGCCGCAACCAGCCTCATATCTCCGCCGCTGGCGGCCTGTGGTCTGCCCGTGGACATTTAGACTGAAAAACGAAAAAAAAAAAAAAAAAAAACCTAATCCCAAATCTCGCAGTTGGATCGTTAACTTCTCATCTGTCGCCGTGCTGTCACCCGTAGATTGAGGACCAAAACGCAGTGAGTAATGGCGATGTGAATGGTTCCAACACGTGAATCGAAGCGCCGCCGAGATTTTCCGCGTTGCAAACGAAAATCGGCTCTCTACCAGTAGTGGAAGAATCGCCGATACGATTATTTTGGGAAAGGTTTATTACATCACGTCCCTTCAACGTTTGAATAATTACATTTAATATTCACAATATTTAAAAATTATACTTATTTTTTTATTTTAAAATTTTTTAATATTGACAAGCTTCAGAATAATCAACAGTTAAAATTTAAGCGGTATTTGGTTGGATAAAATCAATCAAAATTTAACAACTTTTACTAATCTTTTATACTTTCTTTCAATTAAATTTTACCACATATATTTTTATATCAAATTTTTATATTTTTACTGTACTTTTTAACTAAATTTCTTTCAACCAAACACCCCTTAATAGAAAATGTTAGATAACTAAAATTTTAAATATTTTTTCTATTTTGCCCATCTCTTATACATTTTCATTAGTTTTCTTTACAAAAATTCTCAAAAATAAGTAAAAACATAAATTTTAAGAATTTTGTAAAGAAAACTAAAAATGTAAGAGAGGGAGAAATAAAATAAGAAAAATACATAAAATTTGGTTAGTTTGACATTTTATATTAAGTGTGTGTTTGGAGTGATAAAAAATGAGAAAAGTTGTGAGTTCCTAATGCATGCAGTGAAAAAAAAATTGATATGACAAAAAATTTATAGAGGTTTATAGAGTTTTTTGGAGCTCCAAACGGTGACTAAATTTTAATTATTAATTTTATAAAAAAAAATCAATATTGATAACATTTTACAATAAAAAAATAAATGTTACTTTTAAATGTTATAAATATTAAGTATAATTAAGCAAAGAGAGATATAATTTCCTCTTTCGGAAATAAAATGCTTATTTTACAAAGGTTTTCCTAGAATCCTGGGAGGTGGAGATACCTACCGGCAAATTTCTATATTACATTGAGTACCTAATAAACTTGGAGATTTGATCTTTGGGTTGTCTGATTGGCTGGCTCATTTGCCCGTGTTGGCAGTGACTCGTGGGCGTCCAACCTCAATTCCGGCCCATTAACACAAAATTCTAGGTCTCGTTCGGAGTACATATTTTGGACCTGTTTTCTATTTTATATATCTATATTATTATAAAATTTTTAATATTTGAAAAAAAAATTAACTACTATTTTTTTAATTTGACCTAATTTTGTCCCTTCATTATCTTAACTCTATTAACTATTTTACTATTTTATTCTTTCTTTTTTTGTTTAATCCAATTCTATTTCTCTATTATCATTATCTTACTATTTCATCATTTTTCTATTCTTTCATTTAACCCAAATTTGTCCGTTCGTTATCTTCATTATATTGACTATTTTACTATTTTATTTTTTTTCGATTTAACCCAATTTTATCTCTCCATTATCATCATTTTACTATTTTACCATTCTTTCTATTTTTCCAATTTAACTTGACTTTGTCCTTTCATTATCTTCACTCTATTAACTATTTTACTATTTTATCATTTTGTTTTCGATTTAACCCAATTATGTCTCTCCATTATCATCATTTTATTATTTTAACATTCTTTCTTTTTTTTTATTTTTAAATTTAATCCAACTCTGTTCCTTCGTTATCTTCACTATGTTGATTATTTTTCAAATTTATCCTTTTTTTTATTTAACCCAATTCTGTCTATGAAACGAATTTTGAACTGCAAAATCAAAGAAGAAATTTGAAGGAGCAGTGACTGTGGAACTAGAACAGAGAATGAAGAGTTTGAAGAAGACGACTAAAAAAGTTACAAATGCTACAATTTATTTAGGTGATGTGGGTGGATTCCTTGAATATTGTTCATACTTCTAGGAACATTCAGTCTTACATTATATTATTGTTGGTACTTAATAAATTAGTGAAAAAAAAAGTCACATGGAATAAAAAAATATATAAAATCTCAAATATACTCTTATTTAAATAAATTTAAAAATATAATATAATAAAATAAAAGAAATTTATTAATATATTATTTTTTTTATTTTATGCTCTTTTCTTCTATTTTTTTATCACAATTTAAATAAGAGAAATTTTAAATTCATGTCTCATTCTTTTTACCGTGATAAATCATTGATCAAAATATAGTTTAAGTGAACACAAATTTAACCTTTTGATTTTTATTAAAAATTTTTGAAAATATTAAAATTATTGTACAAAAAGTGAGACAGGAGAAAGTAAGAAAAAAATTCACAAATATTGAATAAAAAAGTAAAAAGATATAAAAAATAATTATAAAAAAATATGTTATTCTTATTTAAATGGATTAAAAATATAATAAAATTAAAAACATTCATCAATATATTAATTTTTTTAATCTAGTTAAAGTTTAATTTCTTAAATTTCGTTCATATTTCCTTTTATTTTTCAGCATAATCTAAATAAAGAAATAAATTTTGAATTAGTATGCCATATATGGAGACACACTAATATAAAAAAGAAAATTAGATAATATAAAATAAAATAATTAAAAGAAAAAATAATTAATAAAAAATATTTGAGTTTCTTAAAAAGATCTTAAACTCTAAAAATAAAAGGTATATTCGGAGTAAGATTTTGGTGCAAAAAAAAATATATATATCAAAAAGAAGAATGAAGTGAAAATAAGAAGAAAATTACAAAATTAAACAAAAGGCATTAATTAATATATCATTTTTTAAATTTAATTAAATTTAATTTTTTAAATTTCAAATAGTTTCCTTTGCATTCGATATTATAATCTGAACAAGAGAAATAATTTTGAATCCCTATCCTCTTACATTGAGCAGTCTCTTGGTCAGATATGCCTTGCTCCTGTAAATAGTGGCCAAGTATGACTGCATGGTTTATATCAACTAGTTAGCCTACTGTATGTGGGAACTAGATGCTAAATAATTATATCATAGGGGCCGATTGGATGGTGCTAAAATTTCAGGAGAATAAATTTTAGAGGGGATATTATTTTTAGAGGGTTGACTCACATTGATGTGATGTTTATGGAGGGGGATAACTTTTAACTTAATTTGGATGTTTTATAAATAAGAGGGGGTGAATGATAGAAAAAGCAATCAAATGACTCTTTTGCCCTTGTGGTGTTCCAAACTTGGTTACCCATTGAATTGCATATTAAATTACAAAACCCACTCTATTTAATTATTTTTGGACAATTTGAAGTTATATTATTTATTTCATTGAAAATTTAATTTTTTATAAATTTATTTAAAGAACTTTTTTTAAATATATACTTTTTAATGGTTGATTATTATCTAAATTTTTTTTAATTACATTTATTTTGACTTATTGGTCTATCTATTATTTTTTTACTAGTATTATATTTATTTTGATCAAGTTAATAATACTGTTAACGAGGGATAAAAATGTCAAAATAAGGAGTTTAGAGGGGGATAATTTTTTGCTAGCCCCAAGGGTGTCCAAAAATTATCTCCCAAGGGGAGCAAAACGGAGGGGGCAAAGCTAAGAGGGGGGAGGAGGGGGGATAAATTTGCCATCCAAACAATAACAAAAGTGTGAGACCCACACTTATGAGGGGGTAAAAGTTTTGGAAGGAGTCTTTTCCTTCGTCCAATCGGCCCTCATAGGTAAATATTTAATTGTGCGGACCCTGAAAGCACATACTGCCATTAATCGCACTCAAATCATTTGCCTTTTGATGTTTAGAGCATATTATTACTCTTTGTGATCCTAAAAAAGATACTTTCTTTTGAATGTCATTTGAAATATCGGGTGTTTGCTGCACTATTCTGTTCCTTTTTGAAAGATTGAACTGGTTGGAACCTGGTGCATTTATTTATTTGCAATGTTTATTTATATCTATTCCCAATAATTTATAGAGGCGGCGAGCAGCAGTTGATGAACTCAGCATGCGCAGCATTTTTTAAGAGAATGATGTCATTTGTGTAAGTTTCACTTATCCTCTGCATTTTCGTCAATAAACTAGAATTGGTTGCAGCAAATCTGCTTTGTAGGGTTGCTTCTTTTATGCCTTGGAGGAATTAATATTTCTCTTTAAAGTGCTCGCGATGCAAGTCCATATTAACATGACATGAACGGTCATTTCATTCAGCTCCATCATTCTTCAGCTATTAATGATTACTTCTAAAGAAAATATTGTAGATAACTGCAACAGCACCTAGCCTTTGTTGACGTGATAAAAAATTTTAAAAAATGATTAAAAAATATTAAAAAAATTTAAAAATTATTTATTTTTTATTTCATTATACGAATTACGAACTCATAATTCTTCTTATTTTATCTCATTTTATCTATCTTTTTGTCACTCTAAGTGCTCAATTCGTGGTTTCCAGCATGATGGCAGTTTACACCTGCAAGCAAGAAGCCAGAAGTATGGAAATGTGGGTCTTGCGGAAGATGCAAATTTATTTGTAGTGAAATGTGAAATTTCCATTGCTGTGAGCATGCATGCTGTCAAAATTTCTGGATGTATGATCACGTTTTAATTAGCATCATCTGATTGGCTTTTCTGATATATTCAATCAACAGCTTGAGAGGGGGCAATTGCTCACTGTCTTCCCTTATCGAGTGAAGAGGCTGAAACAAAACTTCCATCACCTAGAAAAGTATGGGATTGACCTGATACATGGCTGTAATGGCTGGCCAAAGATGAGACGATAGAGGATCAAGTGCGTCGTAAATCCAAGCAACAGAACGTCAAACCCAGTAGATATTCGGCGAGTCTTGACGAGCGAGAACGAACTTACATGTACACCACCGGAGACTAGGCATTACATATGCAGGACGATGAATGCTATCCGTGTGTTTTCTTTATTAGGCTTCAGTATTACTATAGAAGTGATCGTGGTGATTGTTGACTTGAGCTGCGCATTAAATCTTGAGGTACATGACAAGCTTGGGGCTGAATTCTGTGTTCTGATTGCTGAGGGAGAGGCTGAACGTCGTAGCTTGACAAAAGAAAAAAAAAAGAGTTGCCATTATCCACGGACTTACGATAAAATGAAGTAAAAATTTTGTGAATAAGAGCAAAATGTATAAAAAGAGAAAAATATTTGATTTAAAGATTTGTAAAAATAGATAGCGAATATTGATAGTACAACACAAAATTTAGTAAACATTTATGATTAATTTAGTAAAATTTTCTCATTAATTTCATAAAAATATCTTAAATTAAAAATATTATTATTATTTAGAAAAATATAGTCAATTTGACTAATTTAAATTTAAAATTAAAAATTTTTAAAAACACTCTCAATACTAATTTTATTCAAAGATTTTTCACATGGGATTAGGTAATAAATTTTTAATTGATTTTATAAAAATATAGTTAATGTGATCAATTTAAAATTGAATTATTTTAAAAAAACTACTTTTGAGCCTAATTAATAATTAGTAATTTTAAATTTAATAATATTAAGAGTTGTTATTATGAGATAGGTAATCTGATTATTATTTGAGCTTTTTTATTTGTGTTTTTAATTTATTTAATGTTTGTTTGTGTTTTTTATATAAGTATTAATATATTTAAATATATAAATTTTACAACTATATTAAATTTAGTGGGTTCTTTTTGGAATCCATGAGTTCATTTTAAAATTATTTAAAAAAATAAATCAAATATAGTCAATGTGATTAATATAAATTTAAAATTATTTAGAAAAAAAATAACTACTCCAGAGTCGTAATTTTAAATTTTAAAAATGCTAAGAGTTTTATTATAAAACAAATAATTAACCTAATTATTATTTGAGCTTTTTATTTGTGTTTATTAATTTAATTTTATTTTTTATTGTAATTGTGAAATAAATAACCTAATTATTATTTGAGCTTTTCATTTGTGTCTATAATTTAATTTAATTTTTTATTTTTGTCTTTTTATTTAAGTACTAACATATTTGAAATATATAAATTTTTCAACTACATTAAATCTATAAGCAAATGGGTACTTTTTGGGAGCCCACGAGTTCATTTATAAAATTTATAAGCAAGTGGGTCCCTTTAGAACCCAAACAAATGGGTCACTTTTTGGAATATATGAATTCTTTTACATTTATTAAAATTATACTACAATTCTAGTACTTTTATAGGCAAAAAAAAAGGGTGAAATTATAGTCTTTTAGCCACATGAGACAAACAAATAAAAGTTTTGCAGATGAGAAATGAGAAGAAAAGAAGACAGAAGGAAGGAATTTTAAAATAATTTAAAATTTTATAAAATAAGAAAAAGTAGAATGGAGAGTAAAGAGGCATGCCACGTAGGATGAGGATGAAGAAGAGGAGGAGAGAGAAACTGTATTTTAGTATTATAATATAGATGTAGATATATTTCCAATATCTGGGGAGCCATGGCCCCTTCTATTATCATAGTATAGGTACATCCAGTAGTGCAACCTCTCTAATCAAACTAGTATTTTGGAGTGTATTTGAAGTGAGGATGTAATGATGAAAAGAATAAGGAATGGAAAAGGCAAATGAATAAGATTTCAAACACGTGTTCTTATTTAAAAAGATACAAAAATATAAAAATAAAAGTCATTCTAATATATTAGTTTTTTAGCATAATTATTTTCAATTTGTCAATTTTCTTGCAGTTTTCTTTCTATTTTCTATCACAACTTAAAGAAAAAAGGAATTTTAAAATCCCATTCTTATTTTTTCTTAAAGAATTCTTGATTCAAACACAGCGTTAATATCTATATTATTATGGTAAGTTACACTTACCCCTCCTAAATACATTAGGCTAATTACAGGGACTCTCAATCATTTGAACCTTACACTCACCTTTCCCACACCCAAATGTTTGAGACACATAAGTACTTTTGTTAATTTTGTGTGTAACATCGTCAAAGTACCATATCAAAAAGACAAAATTACCCTTGACTAGAAAAGGATAAAATTACACTTACATTTCCTAAACATTAGTCTAATTACAGGAATTTCCCTCAATCATTTGGACCTTACACTTACCTCTCACACACTCCAATGTTTGAGACATATAAATCCTTCCATTAATTTTATGTGTAACATCATCAAAGTGTCATATTAAAAAGACAAAATTACCTTGACCAAAAAAAAAAAATAAAAATAATTGCCAGAAAAAATAAGGAAAAAAAACCTTCTCCTTTCTCTCTCTTGTAAAATATATTTCTCTCAGTCTTCAACTATCTGAATAGATCTTTTCTTCTCAATTAAATCAATTACGTCGTCACCCACTTTGAATAAGAGATAGGGTAAATGATACCTACATCGAGTAACTTAAGCACTTCCCATTTCACAACCTCTTTCATATTGGGGTTCAATCTATGTTGCATTTGCCTCACGAGTTTGGCATCATCTTTAAGGTATATATGAGAGTACACTAAAGGACTAATACCTCGAAGATCAGCCACTGACCAACCTAAGACCCGACGGTGGGCACTCAAGACTGCCAACAATCTTTCTTCCTAAGCTCTCTCCAGAGAAGACATAACTACTGGGAAAGTCTCGCCTTCCCATAGGAATGCATACTTAAGTTCACTCGGTAAAGGTTTCCTAGAAGGTGGAGGGGGACATTCAACCAATGGCTTAGGTTTATCAAAGATAGTTCCAAAGGTTCAAAAATCTTCACTCAGCCACTAATAGCCCTAACTTCTTCCTCAACACTCACAAACTCCTCACCATTCACAAAGCTTGCTCCATCAAGAGCCTCACATCTCTCACTTCTCACTAATGTTCGCTTTAAAACGTCATCAAAGAAGGTCTTTTCAAAGTATTCCTCACTTAAAGTATGAATCACATTTACTTCTCGAATATCCTAAAATTCTCTTATCTATTGCCTCACCCTAAAGATATTCATCTCAACGGTCATATTCTAAAGGATAACTTTATGAGCCCACTCCTATAATTAATCATTGCATTGGATGTTGTGAGGAATGGTCTACCTAAAATGACTGGAATGGAATGGGTGGGGTTTTTGGATAGGTTGGTTGTTTAACACTATGAAGTCAATTGGAAAGCAGAACTTGTCTACCTGGACCAACACATCTTCCACTATCCCTCGTGGCATCTTGACTAAGTGATCAGCTAATTGCAAAGTTACTTTAGTGGGTTTCAGCTTAATTAAGCCAAGTTGTTGATACACAGTGTAAGGCAATAGGTTGACACTAGCACCTAGGTCAAGAATAGCTTTGTCAATGATGTGGTCCCCAATTATACATGAAATGGTTGGACACCTAGAATCTTTATACTTAGGTAGTGTATCACACTGGATTATGGTACTAACTTGTTCAGTCAAGAAAGCTTTTCTTCTTGACATTGAACTTCCTCTTAACAATGCACATATCCCTGAGGAACTTAGCATAAGAAGGATTCTGCTTGATAGCCTTAAGTAATGGGATGTTAATTCTCACTTTTTTGAAAACTCCACAAATTTCAGAGTTCAACATCTTATTCTTGCCTTTTGCTAATCTTTGGGGAAATGGTGGCCTCGGTATGGACTTATGTATGTAATCTTCATGCCTACCCAATGTTCCTACAATGATATCCCCTTCTTTCTCCTTTGACTTTTTCTCACCTTTCTTTTCCTTTAGTTTTGCCTATTGCTTTCTTTGTTTTCTCCCTATTTTTCTTCTTAGCCTCTACATCACTTGGCTCATCAACCTCCCCACTACCCCTTGATCTCAACTTAGCATCAGGTGCATTGGCTCTAAGATCTTTTGGTTTCTAAATAACTTTCCCACTTCTCAAAGTGATGATAGATTGCACCTATTAATGTGGGGTAGCACCCGAGTTCGATGACTTAACAATGTTCAACTGACTTTTCAGGTTTGGGAAAGTTTATGTAGAGAGTTTTCCATTTTGAGTAGTACTCATAGCCTGTGTCGATTTGGAAACTTGCCTTCCAATGTCATCTAAAGCTCGAGTCACTTGATTATTGATGCTCAATTGCTATTGCATTAATTGATGAAAAGTGTCCTCAATAGGCCTCTTTTGTGTGGGTTGGAATGCAACAGTATTGGGCTGTTGATATCAGAGTGGTGGTAGAGGAGGTAGTTAAAATGATTGACTTTGATTGTCATTCCTCCACGAGAAACCAAGATGGTTCCTCCACCCTGAGGGATAAGCATTGGAAGTTTGGCTTCCACCTTGGTAAGTGACATTCCCACCTTATGGGTAAGAGGGGTTTCCTTGGCCCCTATTTTGAAATGGATGGTTTTAGGAATTGTTAATATAGGCTTGACCATAAATAATCTCTCTAAGCAAAGGTGGTTCAGGGCACGAATTAGCATCATGTCCCACTTGGTCACAGGTAACACAAATCACCTTCACCTTAACCAATTTCCTCTTAAGCTCAAGAGAATCTAGCTTATGTTGTAATATAGCTAACCTTGCTCGTAGATCGTTGTCTTCACTTAACTCCAATTGGCCACTAGGTGTGGAATTCCTATGCTCAGAAGAAGATGGAGGCCTAATTTCCCAATCATTAGAGTCTTCAGCCACCATGTTAAAGAAGTCCATGGCATCCTTTGTAGTCTTATCAAATAAAGTATCGTTGCACATGGTAGACACAAGTTGCTTAGGACTGGGGGTCAAGGACTCATGGAAGATACTAATCTCCATAGCTTAAAGCCATGATGAAGACAAGCCATTAGAAGGTCCTTAAACCTCTCCCAAGCTTAACAAAAATTCTGATTAGGCTTACATGAAAATGGGATGATCTATCGCCTATAGTGCTGAATCTTTTTGGGTTAGGAAGTATTTCATCAAGAACTCAGTTTGCGTTTCACGCTAAGTTCCAAAAGTACAAGAACAAGGGAATTGAGCCAGAATTTGGCCTTGTCCTTAAGGGAAAATGGAAAGAGTTAGAGACGCATTACTTTATCATTGGCATTTTGGTCAATGCTTGTAATAACCTGAATTTTTTTTTCTCTTAATTAATTTTCTTAAGTGTGGTGATGATATTTATTATAGTAAAATCTAGAAAATTGAAGATTTGAAAATTTTTGAAATGATAAAATTATTTAGAAAGATTTTAGGATTTAATTTCACCATATGTGGGAGTTTAATGTAAAATTTTTAAACTTTTATCCAAACAATTCCTAACCCAATTACCTATTTGATTTAACCCAAGCCCATTAAGCCATGGGTCAACCCTTTCTTTGACTTACCTCAACTCACTTATCACTCACTGAGTTGACTCATGAATAGTAGCTTTAAATCATTTCCCAGCAAACTTCATTTTTCATCAATCATTTCTTCCATACATCTCTCACATCTCTCAAATTATTTAGTTTATTAGTCAAAAATAAGACCCTTCATTGATGACTTTAAAGCATTTTTTAAATAATTTATTTAATTAGTCAAAAAGCTAGCATGATTCCTGGATCATGCCACCTCCATACATCTTCCCCAATACCTCTCTTAAATTATGTGGTTAGATAGTCAAAAAGGCAAAGCATGATTCTTGGATCATGCTACCTAATGTGATCCTACTTTATTGGCTTTCAAGTTTAGGAAATAAAGGTTGTTTTTCTCTACCTACACTTTTTCTACACTCCAATGACTTCTTATAAATTAGTGTGCCTTCAAAGAGAAAAAAATAAGAGAGAAAAAATCATTATTGAGTGTGGTTGGAGATTCAGTGTGGCTTGGAGGAAGAAGAAAGGCTTGGACTTTTCCAATTGGATGGTATTCAAAGCTCAACTCCTTTTTCCTTCTCAGACTTGGTCACCAATATCTTCATTGAAGTAAGATGACGAACCTCCTAAAATGTATTTGATGCATTTTCTGGGTTTGAAGTATGAAACATGATTGTGATAAAAAAAATACCCACATATTGGGGTAGGAAACCGAAACTTTGACTGATATAGCTCATTAAGCTGACAGCTCTCTGTTTGTAACTTCTGATGTGTTTTTGACCCCTAAAACGATGGAATTAGGCTTTGGCTAAAACATAAAAGTTGTAGCCCTTTAAGTTTTCTTTCCAACCCAAAAGATTTGCATCAATCTGATATGTGAGTCAAAAGTTATGCCCAAAATACTGAGCACGGTAAAAACTGTATCTTCTAAACAAACTGAATTCAAGGCTGTTTTTGCACCTTTAGACCTTAGAATTTCAAAAAGTGTAAAACATGAAAGTTGTAGGTCTTAAAGTTTAGTTTCTATAAATATAAAGTTTACAGATATTGGAGTTCTACTCTATTTTATATGAATTTTCTTTTAAGCTGTTATTTCTGCTTAGCCTTTAATTGATGCTTGTTTGGATTTTTTTTAGAATTTTATGTTTTGTAAGGTTTTTTAGTAGCAAATCCATACAAAATCTTAAATTAAATATGGCAGATTTGCATATTTCCTAAATTGAAGATTTTTCAAAATGGGCAAGTTTCCAAAAGATCATAACCGCAATATTGCAATCCAAGTCCAATTAGGAATAAAGAAGAAGACTGCACAGATTAGAAAACACACGTGTAAAAATCCAGTGTACCTCACAGGCAATACGCAGGGAGCGCGCGGCTGCGCCACATGGCGCCGGGAGCCCGCAGATGTACGCAGGTTCGACCTTTTGGCAGTAGAGCTCGCAGGGAGCACGCAGGGAAACTGATGGTTCGAGTTATAGAAGATTTTGTTTCCGTTTAGGAAATTTGCTTGTATATTTGAGTCCTAATTAGAATAGGATTTTGCTTATTTATTTGAGTCCTAATTAGAATAGGATTTTGCTTGGAATAGGATGTGTAAGTCTATATATATGCACCCAAGCTTAACGTACAATGGGGGAACGAGAGGGCATATTATAGAGTCTTGTGAGAAAGAGAATTTTTCCTTGTGAGCTTATAGCTCTTTCTCTTATTTCTATTATTCTTGGTTAAGTCTGTTCACTTTCTAAGTAGTTAGAAAGTTTGTTTCCACTTGGTCTAGGTGTGTCGAGGATTCGAGCAAGTGCTTGAAAAAAGTCGTGCGATGAGTCGTAGAGATTTCGAGTGGGTACTTGTAACCAACTTTAATAACATGCAACCAATGTGATTCTCTAACAAATCCTAAAAATTATACAAAAAAAAAAGTAAAATAAATAAGGGACATAAACTGAAAACAAAGAATGGAACGAGTTTACCCAACTGCTCAAGTGTGCTTGTCATTTGCAGATGATGGCAAAATCTCCATGCGATGCTTCCAAAGTCCATCACTTTACCGTTGTTCCCCCATAACGGTCTAAGAACTTGATCACTTTCAGAAATAGTAGGGTTTCTCTCAAGTGCAAAAGGTCGATTGTAGTTTTACTTTGTGAGTTCCCAGGTCACTTTACAGGGAGCAATATTTGATTGACAATCAAGGGTTTGTGACTTATTTTTTAGAAAACTAGTATAGAGTTTTGCAAAGAATTTAGAAAAGAAAAGAAAACCTTTGATCCCTTTTTGAATGATTTGAAGAAGTTGATTTGCAAACTAAAAACTGAATCAAAAACTTAGTTAGAAAACAAGAGTTGAAATTGACTTTGACAATGGTTTGGTAACCTTGGCTCCTAATCAATCCAATGGTGATGTGGAATATAATAGAATTTCTTGAACACAATTTACAATAGAATTTCTGAACACAATTTACTCAACCTAACATCCGTACATGCAGTGTTAGGCCAGAAATAAACATTACAATAATACGTAATGGAATTCACAATCATTAGGTTATTTTGAAAATAAGGTTTTTTAGAAAATGGTTTATCAATTTTACTAGGACATTGAACTATATATTCAATCCACAAGGAAGTTTTAAAATCAAATACCGATTATAACATAGGTAAAATGAGTCCAAAATTAACCCAAGTATCGTGAAATTCCAAATATGAAAACCTTAGATTCTGATTTGAAAACTCATTCTTTTTTTTTTTTTTTTCCGTTCTAGAATTGCATTCCAACATCACCACCTTCAATGGTTTGAAGCCAAGAAGGTGGTTTAGCCTAGCATAACCATTAAAAAAGTGAAAAACAACTAATGTAAAATAGAACATGGAAGAAGAATAATGTAAAGAAACTAAAAATCACAAAAACTTAACTTGAAATAAACTTTAGAATTTGACTTACAATGTTCAAGTAGTGAAAACAAAAGAACCCTAAGAAAGAGAGTCCTTGGAACTTCTAGTAAATGTAACTAAGATAAATTAAGATGTACTCTCTTGTTCTAATAATCCCCTATTTATATATGTCTATTAATTAAGAGCAAAATAGATACATCAAGTTGAACAAAAGAAAAAACAAAAGTCAAGGATGAGAGGCACCCATGGTGGATGAGGGGCGCCCATAGTCTAACTCCCTTAATTGTTCGATAAAAGGTCTCAATGAAACAGCTCAATTTCCTCTCTCCGTGGGCGTCCATCTACTTCATAGTGGGGTGCTTGTGGTGAATGAGGGGCACCTAAGGTAAATGAGGGGCGCTCATGGAAGCACTTCTCCAACTATTCAATGAAAGTCCTCTGAGACTTGAATTTCTTCCTTAAAAGTGGTTCTCGGTGGGCACCCATCTGATTCATAGTAGGGTGCCCATGGGTTCTATAGGGCACCCATGGGTAGAAGTGAGGCGTCCATCATCACTCCTCGTCAGCTTCAAATTCATTTCCTTGCTATTTTAGTTCATAATTACATCTTTCTTTCAAAGTTTGTCACACAATCCTGTAAAATCCCACAAGTTTATCAATTTCTCATTTCATGATAACAACTAGGAACTCTGTAAATAAAAACTTGCAAATAGTTGTACAACTGTGATAATATAACATAAAATGCGCACAATCAATGGAGGATGCTGATAAAACATGTTAGCATGGTGATAGCATGGTATAACATGTTATAGCATATTATAGCATGGCAATATAACATGTGAGCATGGTGACATGGCATAGCAAATAAGATGTTCGGCATGACCTAGCGTGATATTATGATGATATGGAATGGCATGGCATGACAAAATGATGTATGGCATGATACGACATGGTGGCATTATGTGGACATGTTATTTATATGATATTTAGAATTTTACAAAATTTGTCACCGGTAAATCTAGTCAATATGATACATCGAGTATAGCCCTGGCCTTGAATTATGATTTGGATACCTTTTATTGACAAAGAATTATACTTACACAATTAAAATTATTCTATTCTAATTATGCAAATAAATTAAATTAAAAGATAAAATAAAATTTTCTAGAGAGAGAAAATTATATTACCGTAGGCTTTTTTTAGAGAGAGAAGCTTTTGCCTTGAGAGCCTTGAGGGGGTCAATTTTAGGAAAGAGAAGAGAGGGAGGTGAATGGGGATGGAAATAGGAAGAAGGGAAGCCCCCTTTATATAGGCATTTGAGCGAACAAAAGTTTGAATGTTTAAACAGGCAAAAAAAAAAAAAAAAAAAACATTGCATGACCCAGCAGGCAAACAAGTTTGCTTAATAAAGCATGCAAAAATCTTTGCCAAACCTATTTTAGCTTTCTTTGCTAAACAGGATGGCCAAAAGATTTACACAAAACTATGAGTGAATATGTTTGTAAAAACATGAAGGGTGGAACCTTTTGCAATTCAAGATAGGCAAAAAAAGTTTGCCAAAAGCCTTTTGATTAGGCAAAATGGCAACAAAGCCAAAATAAGGACCACTTTGGCCAGAGCCTTTGGCTCAGGCCATGTTCGGCAAAGTTCAGGTTTGATCGACAAAGGTTTGGGCAATTCTAAAACCTTTAGCATGGTTTTTGGGAGCTTTTGGACCTTTTTAGTACTTTTGGAATGATTTAGACCAATTAGGCCAAAACTAGACTCACTTTGGGATTTCTAAGGTCAAGTTATGTTCATTTGAAAAATGTTGTGCCAAAACAGACTGAAACCAAGATAGAATTAGCTAATCCTTTGACTTAAGCCTTAGAGGCCCCACCAAGATGACTTCTCACACTATTTTGGATATGAGGAATCCAAAAATACCATCAGCGAGACTCTGGGACACTTTTGAATTTATAAAAAAATTGATGAATTTTACAAACGAATCTACGAAGGGACCTCCTAAGGTTTAACCTAGTCAGACTTAACTATGCCATCACCTCAGGGAGTAAACCCTCAACATTCGTATATAATTTGAGGACATTCTAACTTCATCTAGATGCTCAAATTACATCTAGAATGCTAGTAGCTTCCTTCTCATTGGTAGGAGCCATTTTAGGTCAATGGAGCCTAGATGACCTCTAAAGTTTATTCTGAGCCTACCTCTATATCCTGTGACATGTCCTGGGAATTTATGTGTATCTTTATGCCTTTTTGGCTTGATCTGGGTAGCCCAGTCGATATTAGTCTTCGAGTACATAGGTAAAGGCCATTCTAAACTTTTGGACTAAATTGACTCTTGACTCTAGACTTTGACTCGTCTGTGGGTGCTAGAGTTATCTATTGGATGTATTGGACTTGTTTGTGTAGTCTAGTGGCCTTTTGCCTTTATCTGGGTCCTTAGGTTAGCTTATTCCTAACTCTAGTAATACAATCAGCATTTTGCTGGTTGTTTGCTTTTTGTCGAATTCTGGCACTTGACATATCCTATGATTAAGAAAACTTAATCAATAAAGCACCATGCAACTAAAATATTAAATATCGCAAAGTTTAAATGAGGGGGCAAAATTGGAGTGTCAACAATAGTTGATAAACTAAAATTGTTGTGACACACTTGAAGAAGAAGATCTCTATAACAAATTGATTTGTGTTAGATGGTGAATCTTTTCATATGAGGTGTTGCGCATATATTTTGAATTTAATTGTAAGAAATGGATTGAAGAACTAAAATATTGTATTTGTCAAATCTGTGGAGTGGTGAAGTACACTAGGAGTTCAACACAAAAAGCGCGACAATTCAAACCATGTTTTTGCAAGAGAGAAGTAATTCCAAAGCCTCTTTTTATTTAGATGTACCAACCAAATGGAACTACACATATGTCTGTTGGAGTTTGCATTAAAATTTCAAACAGCATTTGAATGCTTGGATAAACAAAAGCTATGTTTTGGGTTTGATCTCAAGAATGGAGTTCTGGATGAAAGTAATTGGAACAATGCTAGGACGTTAACAAATTTTGAAGAACTTCTATAATATTACTAGTGCTTGTTGGGTCCTTGTGTGTCACTTCAAATTAATAATTTCTTGAAATTTGTAAAATTAGACAAATTTTACGTGATTGGTCCAAGAATAATGATCCTTGTTTAAGCTCTATGGCTAAGAAAATATAAGAGAAATTTTAATAGATATTAGGAGAACATTGATAAGATCAACTTGATGCTATTGGTTGTAATAATGTTGGATCCTCGACACAAATTGATGCATGTACAATTTTGTTATGCTAAATTTATTTTAAGGAAAAATTAAGTAGGTTGATTACAAGAAAAAGAGACCTTGTGTGGATTGTATGCATTTGTACTATCAAATGCTTGATTCTACTTTAAGTGCTACAAGAAGGATTGGTCAAATTCAAATGTGATGGAAGATGATCGACTAGATAATGATACTTGGGAGGATGATCCACAATTTGAATTTTTGAAGCAATTAGAAAAAGAAGAAAATGTGGATTCAAAATTTGAAGTGGATTAGTACTTCAGGGGAAGTGTTGAAAAAGACAATGAGAACTTTGAAATTTTGGTATGGTTGAAAATAAATTCCTTAATTTAGGTATCAAGTTCTTTCACAAATAGAAAAAGATGTACTGGCTATTCCAATTTCTACCATTGCATCTGAATCAGCATTTAGTATAGGAAGATGTGTCCTCAACTTGTTTCATAGCTCTCTTACTCCTAAGCCAGTGACGTGCTTATTTTGTACTCAAAATTGGTTATAAGATTCTCCTTTGCTAATTGAAATTGAAGAAAAGTTGGATGAACTTGAAAATCTCGAATCTGGTATGTCTCAATTTTCTTTTTTTTATAATTTTTCCATTTAGATGATGTCACTAAAATTTGTAATAAGTTTTTTATTTCTATTTTCAGCTATGATAGAGCTTTCTGAAGATATTAATGAAATTTCAAATCCTTCTTTACAAAAGTGTATAAACGATATATGGTAACTTCATTTTTTTCCCCTTATCATTACGTTTCCCTTGAGTTTTATGTTGACGCTTAAATATACAGTTAGTAAGACTATGCTATTTGAGCAGTACCACCAGAGAGAAAGGTGTCAATTCATCAAGGTAGTGAGGTACTATTTTTGCTCATAACTGCAATTAATTGACATCTCATTTTAGACTTAAATAATTAACATCCCTCTTGTTCTCTAAGTTATTTTGTTAACTATAATTTCTATAGATTATTATTTCCTCCTATATGATTAATAATTTTGCAAATTAATCTTTCCAAACTTCTTGCCATAGCCATTATATATTATCAAAATGTGTTGTGTTAAGTTGTATCAGTTCCTACTCTATTTCATACGTTCTAGTAAGATTTTCCAAAGTTATATTCTAAAAGGATCTTGGTTATGTGCTTTTTATCTATCAATGCCATTTGCAACAAAATGAAATCTATTTTGTTAAAATTGCCTAATCACTACAAGTTCAGTTTATAGCAATCTGTTAAAAGTGAAGAAGATGATTTGGGGAATGTGTTTATCTTTGTCCTAGTTGATGTTAATTTTTTCTGCTCCTTTTCTAGCTATTTGACTTTTAATTAAATTCAAGGAGTATAGTTTGGTCTCCCAAGTTTAGCATCCTCATCTTTGATTGAGCCTGCCTGCATGGTTGTGGTTTTGTCATACTACTAAGGCCCTGTTTGGAGTAAGAAAAAAACAAGATAAATTGAGATAAAATGTGGTTTGGGGTTAATTTTGGTGCCTTTTTTTTTTAAAAGTCACAAATCGTGGGAACAGTTTTCCAAATCTGTTCCCACGAATTCAACAAAATTCACAAAAAATAGCAACAATGGTACTCATTTGAAAACTTTCGACATGAAGAATATGATTGTATAAAGAATTTACACATTCAATTAACCTACTTTCAGATTTTTTTATTTTTTAGCGAAATTTTGGAATTTTTTGAAATTAGCGATGGTGGGAAAATTAGAGGTAAAGGGGTTGTTAGATATTTATAGAGTTTTTTGAACTTTTATTTTATGCCAAACGGGGCCTAAATGATGTTGTTAAAATGCCATTCATCAAAGTAAATAAAGGGGAAAAAAAAAAGAAAAAGAGGGCTTCTAAAACTTTTTCTAGTTATTAGTTATATCAATATCCTTAATATTTATACTGACTCGTTATCCCTATTGTTAACTAATTTCATTTTGTTTTTAATTTTTAATTGGAGTTTTGTAGGACAGAAGGCAATGTAGTTAAAAAGTACAAGTATTGGGCATTGGGCTAATCAATGAAGTTTTCATTTTCATTTTCATTTTGTATAATGATGAAGTTTTGTATAATTTCAGTTAGATTATATTTTGTTATGGGATTCTATTTTTCTTTTAGTGATATTATAGATTGTATTTTATCATGGATTGTACTAAATATTAGTTAATTTTTTAAGTGATCTGCTCAATACTATACCTTTTTCTTAAGTGATAAATGTGCAATAGAATGGACCTGACCGAAAAATGGACCTGACCTAACTCGAATTAGCCTTGGCTGAAAATTGAACCGAACCAACCTGATATTTTTGGTTTAGTTTGATTTGGTTCTGATTAAAAATTAGTTCAATTTTAGATCCAAATTTTAAGAACCAAAAAAAATAAAAAAAAAAAGTTAGTTCAGTTTTGGGTTAAGTAAGAATCCAAACTGAATCAACCTATGCACATATGTAAACACCCAAGTTTGCCCTCTCACTCAAAAATTAAAATATTTAAAACTTTTAATTGAACGGTGCTCTACTAATTAAAATCTCTTAATTGTAGGACATGACAAAGTGGCAGAATTTAATAAAAAGTAGTCATCCAGCAAAATGACAATTAGAAAAGGGAAAAGTCAAGTCAAAGCCTAGATTAATGCAAAATGCCACTAAACTATATAGATGTGTCCAAGACACCAAGCAGATAACTTGGGCATTAACAAAGCATCTAAAATCCAGGATCAAAGGTTAACTTGGTCCAGAAGTTAGAAACGGCCTCTACTAATGTACTTAGGGGACGACATCAATCAAACAACCCAGATCAAGTCAGAATGGCATAAGAAGACATCCTCCCAAGGCATGCCAAAAAACATGGAGCACAGCTTAGAATAGCTAAAATATTGCTCCAAAAGTTATTTGGGCCCTACCGACTCAAAATAGCTCCTACCGACGAAGTGAAGTTGCTGGCGCACCAAACATCATTTAAGCCTCCAGACCAAGTTAGAAAGGCTCCAAAACTTACAAGAATGTCAAGAGTCCAATTACCAAAGTAACAATCTAGCAGAGCCTGACCATATCAAACATTAGGAGGTCCCTCTAGAATCAAGCTCCAAAAAGCCACCAACGGCCCAGAAGCCACTGAAAATGCTTAGAGGTCAATCTGACATCAAGGATGGATTTCTCATACTAAAAACAATTAGAGGAGCCATCTTGATGATGCCTTAAGGGTTGAGCATAAGAATCAGGCGGCCCCCACACCGTTTCAACTCATTTTGGAGCAATAATTTTTGAATAGTCAAAAATAGGGAATGAAAAAATCATTTTGACCTAAATTGACTTTAATTCTGATTTTAGGACAACTAGAAAGCTCCTAGTTGCCCCGAAAACCATCTAGAACATCCAAAAATGGTCCAACTACTCCAAATGGTACCTAAACATAGCCAAATTGGCCCAAAATCGTAAGCTGTAGGCCAAAGCGTCCCATTTTCCCCTTGGGCTTGTGGTTAGTATTTCAAACCCCTTTGTTTGGTTAAAAATCAAATTCAGGTATTATTTTGCTAATTTTTCAACTTGAGCAAGACGGGTTAACTCTTCCACCCATGCACCACGAGTAAAATTTTTAACTCGCATTAGTCAGCTAGGAATTTCAACCCAAATACCTTGGATAGAAATTCTAACCTAGATAATCTAGGTAAGAATTTTAGCCTGGATTATTCGGGTAGAAATTTCAACCCGAATAGGTAGAAAATTCAACTTGCATTGTTCGGGCAGGAATTTTGTTCACACCAGAGTTCTATAAATATAGAACTACCCCTTCTTGTTTTCCACACATTCACCGGACACATGGAGTATTCAAGGCGAGGCCAAACATTAGACTTTCACTCTCCAGGACTTCCTGTTCGGTATAATCTTCTCTCTTTAAAAATTTTCTTTTTATTTCTATGTTATTAGAAATTTTTTTATGAGTTAGAAATATTATTTAGTGAGAAAAGTAACTAGAGTATAATCAAATTTTCTCTGAAATTTTTTATTTGGTAATATTTTCTCTATCCAAAAATTTTCTTTTTTATTTTGTCCTATTAGAAATATTTTTATGAGTTAGAAAATATTATTTATTGAGGAAAACCCATGGCATAATCAAATTTTCTCAAGAATTTCTTGTTTGGTAATATTTTCTCTCTAAAAATTTTCTTTTTATTCTTGTCCTATTAGAAATATTTTTATAAATTAGAAAATTATTTGGTAAGGAAAAATATCTGGATTATAACCGAATTTTCTTCAGGATTTCTTGTTCGGTAATATTTTTTCTCTCCAAAAAATTTTCTTTTATTTGTGTGTAAGATATATTTTTCTAAATTAGAAAATATTATTCGTCAATGAAAGTAGCCGGATCATAATTCAAAACTAGGCCGAGCTCGGTGTATGATTTTGACCGAATTTATCCTAAATGACTTAGAAAATTCCTAACATCACATGTAGGACATACATAGCATACTACCATTATACCATGCCATATTCACATGACACAATACTATGTCATACTATACCATGTCATTATCATTCTGTATCATGCCAGCACATGCCATGCACGATGTCTTGACATGCCTACACATGACTTGACATGTTAGGAAAACTCCTGTATATACTAGCAAACACTCAGTTAGGCTGACGCAGACTTCAAAATCAAACGCTCATCAATCTAGTTCATTCATTTAAGTGAGCTAGGCTCCACAAACTGGGTATGTCTTAAAATTGGCTAAGCCAATGACATTTAAATCATACTCCTACAGAGGTATATGACATGCATCCTATAACTATCATCCATGATAGCAGACAAATATTAGAATATAAACTTTCATACCTAACATATTCATAACCCATCTGACATATCATTCATTTCACACTTAGGCTCCTAGGCTCATATCACACAGACTTAATCACACTTAGGAGCTAAGCTCCCCATCAAAGCTAAGCTATTTCCTCCAATGTTAACCACTTACTCATCTGTGCTAAGTGCAACCCAGGAGCTAAGCTCCCTCTTTAAGCATTCAACACTTGTTTATCCGCACTAAGTGCATCCCAGGAACTGAGCTCCTCATTAGAGTTGAATTATCCAGAATAATACACACTCACTCACCCGCATAACGCACATCTTTTGAGCTAAACTCCCAATTCTTCCATAGCTACACTTAAGGTGATAACTATCTTCTTTCATTCAAAGCAAGGCTCCTTCCCCAATTATGCACAAAGCTCTAACTGTTTTTCTTACCCTAGAGGAATACTTAGTTTCTCAATTATGCGTAAGGCACTAACTATTCTTTTCTAACTCTGAGCGAGGCTCCCTCGCCACAATTACATGTGAGGCACTAATTATTCTTTTTACTCTGGATCCAAGCTTCTTTTCCCAGTTATGCACAAGTCATCAACTGTCTTTCTCGTCTGAAGCGAAGCTCCCATCCAAAGATACATAAGTCACCAACTTTCATTTCAAATCTCAGGAGTGATGCTCTTTCATCCTCTACAGCATCAGCCCTATCGATCACTCATCATACATGTATACATGTAGGCTACCTTAGCGATGATGAGGTTCACTATGCTTGAGGCCAATTAGTTTTCCATCCACGATATTCTGATCATGTTGCATCCATACATGCACATCAGCAAGGAAAAGAGGTGCCAACCTAGAGCAAAGCTCTTGTCTACATCCATTTCATACCAGTTCACATCACCACAGGGTGAGGAGCCAATTTAGAGCTATATTGACCCGATCCCTTCAAACGGTACATAGGAAGTTGAGCAGATAGCTTAAGTTTGGGTTACCATAGTGTAAAATGCTAACTTAGAGCTAGGCTCTACATCTATAAACACTGCACATAGTTCAGACTAAGTCTGAACTATATTGACCTGATCCATTTGCTAGGTACTATAGATAGCTCAAGCAGATAGCTGGAGTCTAGTCACCCTCAATCTTTGTAGACCATATTTCAAATACTCACTTCATTTCCTGACTATATAAAGTCCACATTTCTATTTTTTTAGCTTTCAATATAAATCACATCCCTCGGTCATAAGCATTAGTCTTTAGATTGTATTTAGAGTCAAACCAGCATATGGACACCCCAAGGTGCATTACTGCCATATAGACAGACATTACATTGCACTCGCACACACAAGCTAGGCTCGGTGGCCTCACATTTCATACATTATTTGCGTTTATGGGTTATATGCTATGATCATTATAAATAAGAATATTGCATTGTGAGATTATGATTGCAAAGAGTGGAAATGGATTTAGGATATCTCTAAGTATTCAGGCATAACGATTTCCATGGGCAGTTGAACCCCCGTATCCATTATCTCTGATTGCATAGATCAATCGAGAATCATCAAAAAGGGCCTTTTATCACAGTTTTCAAAAACGTAACTAAAACACTTTGAATCAGAATCAAAACTCAGGTTTCTCAAAACACTCATCTTGAAAAGGTTGAGTGGTGACTCCAAATCTCTGCATTCAAGCCCTATTTTCAAAACAAACATACTTTTTTCAAATTTAGGTGATCTCAACATGTTGCAATAAAAATACACAACCTGCAACCGTTGGCCCGACACATAGATACGGTAGCGACAACACCCCTAATGGGTTGTATTAGATAATTACCTAAAGTATGAAAACATCGTCATTTAACAAAATACTAAAAAAAAATATCTTTTAGGTTAAGAATATTTAAAATAATAAAAATAATCTTTTTAACAAAATTTATTTGAAATGTGTCATGTTATTATTAATAATTGTTATCATTGTCATATAACTCAATCACATATTCAAAATGATTAAATTATTATAAATTTAATTTCAATATTAAACATATAATTATAACACATATATTTTAATGAAATAAAATATTAAGAAAAAATAGAATAAAATCAGATATAATAATATTAAAGAAAAAATAGAATAATTTATACATCAAAACAATCAAAACAATTATAAATATCACATATATATAAATATATATGTATATATCCTGAAGAACATATACAGATGAGTGAAGCTTTCAAGTGCAATTTCAAATAAGAAATCAATCTTGAGAATTTATGAAGAAATATGAATAATTCTAATTCTATTTTTACTTATATTAATACAGTTGAAACTATCAATATAAGTTTATAAAAGATATATATTATTTTAATTATTTATTATTAATTATCAACTAAAATAAATAACTTTAGTAACTGTGTATCATTAAAAGTCTATATAATTAAAATTTATTAACTGATTGAATTATTGATTCTCAAAACTATTTTAGAAGTAATTATTAATAATTATATTCAAAATTTATGTAATAATATTTTAATTACATATAGGATTATATGTATTTAATATTTTAAATTTAATTACTATCAATAATATTATTTTTAATTTTAGTTAATTTAATTATTAATTGAAATAAGTAATTTTAGTAATTGAGTAAGATTAGGAGTCTATATAATTAAAACTTATTAACTAATTAAGTTATTAATTTTTAAAATTATTTTAAATAGTCAATCAAAATTGTTAACAATGAGATTGAAGGCATATATATAATATTTAAATTACATTTAACTTGAATTATCAATTAGGAGTCTATATAATTAAAACTTATTAACAAATTAAATTATTAATTTTTAAAATTATTTTAAGTATTCAATCAATTGTTAACAATGATATTCAGAGCATATATATAACATTTTAATTGCATTTAACTTGAATTACTTAGTATGTGTTATTAATTATTAATTAAGATAGATAAATTTTAGTAATATAATTTAATTTAGAAAAAGCTCCATTTGAAAATCGTTGAAAAAGTCCATTAGCATTTTATCTATTTATTATTCCATAATTATTTTTTCTAATGTGAATATTACTTATGTATTCAAATTTTAAACTTTATCACTATAGGTTTGCATAAGTTTGGTCCGATAAAATTCGATTTTCTATTATAATTAGATAAATCAAATTTTTTCTTATCCCATTCAAAAAAAAAAAAAAACATAATATTAATAAAGAATCCAATCAAATTAATTCTCAGATCTTAATAATAATATTTTATTTATTTATTTTATATGTATTATATATATTTAATTTTAATAATAAATAATAGAATCTGTATCCTCAAATTTTGGTTTAAAATTTTAACCCAAAATTTAAGTAATTAAAAAAGCACAAAATCAAATGAAAATATTGTAGGATTGAAAACCCAAATTATTAGGTTTAATTTGACCTTTTGATTTTCATTTCGTTTTGCTCACCCTTTTTCCTTGGCACGAAAAGCAAAAATAAAAAATATATATAATTTATTTTTGTTTTAGGGCCGATTTTTTTTATTTTTTGGATGGAATAGAAAAAATTCAATTTATTTAGTTCATAACAGTAAATCTGATTTATCTAACCTAACCCATGTAAATCTCTACTAATAAATTCTAAATTTGAATATGTAAGTAATAATTATATTAAAAATAAATTGAGATAATTAAGGAATAATAAATAAACAAAAAGTTAACAGACTTTTTTATTTGCTTCCAAAATAAAGTCATTTTTAAATAGATGAGAAAGTTAAAGTGTTAGATAAAAAAGTAAACTGAAAATCAAATATAGTTGAAAAAGTATCAGTACAATTAAATCTTTATAATATGGGCCAAAATTCTAGTCAAATAAGGGTAATTTGTAGAATAAAAAGCATGTGAGGCAGGGTAGTAAAATTACGTGGGCCAAATTAAAAATTAACTAAGGGTACGTTTGGAGTCCCAAAAAAAATAAAAAAAAACTAATGGATGAGATTGATGTGATGTAAAAATGATAGGTGGTAAAATATGATTGGAGAAATTTGAAAACTTTTAAAATTTTTTGAAATTTTTTCATTTTTTTTGTAGTTTCAAACGAGGCCTAAATAATATAAAGATTATACGCTGATCTACTCCAGGTGTGGACGAAAGCTTTGACGAGTTCGTAAATCTACCGTAACCCAAATGATATTGTTTAAAAAATTAAAAATTTTGATAAAATATAAAAACTATAAATTTTGGCGAAATTTAAAAAATAGACAAACTTTCTCATTAGACTGTATGTATATTAAGATTGTAAAGGTACCTAGGGAAAAAAAAAAAAAAAGAAAGAAAGAAAAAAATGATTACAGAGGATAGTTTTGGCATTTAAAAAAATATAATTGTTGTAGGGTGATATGTGGATGGTTTTTGTATTGGATCGTCTTAGACCCGGTAATTACCATATTATTAAGGCTTATTTAGTACTAGCAATAATTTGTTGCTACGACACTCTCCCAACAAAATTAGTATTAAACTTTTTACATAGTTAAAATTTAGATAAAAAGTTTAAATTAAAAAAATTATGATATCTATGAGTTTTAATTTTTTTTAAGATTTTAGACCCTATCAATTATTACATATGTTTTGATCTCTTCGCAATTAATTTTTGATAAACACTATAAAAGAAAACATAAATTATGGTACTTTAATTTTAAAGGTTCAATTTTTTACAAACCATATTGGGGTAGAATTTAAATTGACAGTTTTAATTTACATATGATTTTCACCCTTTAAATATAGTAAAATTTAAAATACCCAAGTCATTTTATGATATAGATGGTAATAGGTTCGCTAAAATAAAAATTTGGCAGGAAGTTAAAATATAAAAAAGATATCAATCATTGAATGAAAGTAAAAATAATTCTTAACCGTTGGATCTTAATTTATAAGAGAGATATTTTTCAAAAACTATCCTATTTTATTTTATAAATTTTTTTTAAAATATCGATATAATTCTATAAAAGTTTGTTAGTCATAATACCCCATCTTAAAAGAAAAAGCTATCGGTTCAACCGCCTATATTAGGTAATTTTCTTAATTATAAGAAGTTTTATTTATGGTAATTACTTTTTTCAATTAATAAAATAAGTTTTATTCAATTGATAAAATATTTTAAACCCATCAATCTCTGAAAATTTCATTGTATCTTCTTCTCACACTATATCTTTCGCGGCAACTCTAAAAAATAAAATTAATGCCCCAGTTGAAGTTTTAAATTATATAAAATAGTTAAATTTGTTTTCAATTCTTTTATTACTTATCATGTATTATTAATTATACCAGAAACAGTGACTTTTATTAAAATATGTTTTACAAATTAAAATTATTGAAATGTTATTTAAGATCGATTATATTACCTAATAAATTGAATAAATTATTAACATTAGTCTATTAAGAATAATATATTAAAATATATTGAATATAAAATTTTAATAAGTAATTCTACAACTCAGAAACCTAAAATATTGAAGATAAATTCCTTATACTTTGTTTTACTAGATCTTACTCAAAATTTTAACTTAAGCCTCAAATTTCTTGGAGAACGGTATGGTTTTGTAAATTACTTTACAAAAAAATTTGCATGAAACAGGAGAAGCCTTTTCGTGGAGCGAAAATACTCTCAACCATCTAAAAAATGAGAGTTCTAACGACATGTGATTTATTGGTCATAGTAAAAAAAAATATGGAGCTAATTACATTTTATCAATATTAAAATCGGACTCGAAAACACACGATCTCAGTTCTAGTTTAAAAGTTAATCAATAATGTCTCTGATAATTTGGAATAAAATATAAAACTAACTGAATTCAGTTAAATTTAACTAAATTTGTGTCTCGTAAATTAAAATTAATTGAGAGAGAAAAGTTTATATAAAAATAAACAGACCAAAGTATATTTATAATCATTTTTATGTTAGAATAAAGCATTATTTTACTTTTTAGGAGACGCAATTTGCTTCTATTTTTTTAAATAATACTCTCTGGACGAGTATATATAAATTTAATTATATGACACGTGTAACACAAATTTTTTTTTTGGTAAGTAAAAAAAAAATTTTTTTTCAATTATGTTATACTTTATCTAAATTATGAGAGAGTCGTGTGCTAATTTTTAAATTAAAAAAATATTATATATATTTTATCTATGCCACATGGGATGAAAGTTTGTAATTACCTAACAAAATACAGAAGCTCAGCCGCGTTGATCAATATTTAATTTGTCTCCGGCTGCATGCGAGTTCTTGGATTGCTCAAATCTCAAGCACATGCATTTTGAATCCGTCACATTTTCAAATTAATCGATACAGCAAACCCATAGTGTGAACGGGATTTCTCGTTTTTGTCGTAACTATTGGGGGGAGGGGTGTGAACAATCCAAGAATGTTCATCTTGCAAAACCGCACGTGCGCTCCAAGAAACGTTAGACCAATCAAACTCTGGAAAGGCGTTTAACTTTACATAACTAATTATTTTAATTTTTTTTTATTAAACTGTATGAGCAGAATAGTAGCCACATATAACATGTGCGGCGCTGACAAAAACTAACGGAGCTTTTGTTTATTTATTATATTTTATTTAGACATCGAGCATGTTGGGTTGGTTTACCAAACCCCCACGAATGCTCTTCACCACAGCAAATAATTCCTTTAACCTTTAGGTCCCGTTTGAAAGCAAGGAAGTTTTTGAGTTTCTGACTACTACTATTATTTTTAGGCCCTGTTTGGTGTTGTCAAAAATTATTAAAATTTATCAATTTTAACTACTTTTCGTACTTTTTTTAATCAAAATTTTTTATATTTCACCTTTATGTCACATTTTTTTACTTTTATTGTATTTTTTATCTTATTTTTTGTCAACCAAACACCCCCTTAGTACTACTCCAAAATTATAATGATATTAGCCTTTATTGAGTGCGTTTGAAATTGTATAAAATTATAAAAGTTAATATCTCTTATTTTGTATAATGAGTAAAAAATTTAAATTTTATTATCTCGTAATTTATATTTATAAAAATTTATAAAATTTTATATTATTTTGTAGGACTCTAAACAACCCCATTTTCGGGTTAGGAGTGGTAGTGGTGTTAAATAAAGTAAAATGTGAGGGAAGGAAAGTAGGCCTAAAAATAGGTCGGTATTTGAAAGAATGTGGAGGCGAAGGGAGAAAGTAAAATGTGAGGGGAGAGAAGTAGACCTGTTAATTGGTTGGGTTTAAATCATTCGGATTTAATTCAAATTCAATAATAATAAATTTAGGTTCAAAAATAATCGAGTCCACAACATCTAGATTCAGGCTCCGTTTGGCATAAAATAAAACTCTAAAAAATTCTATGAATCTTTAAAACCTCCTCTATTTCTAATTTTTTCGTCATCATTAATTTCAAAAAATTCTAATATTTCGCTAAAAAAATAAAAAAATCTAAAAGTAGGTTAACTGAATGTGTGAATTTTTTATACAATCATATTCTTCGTGTTGAAAACTTTTTAACGAGTACCATTATCACTATTTCTGTGAAATTTCTTGAATCCGTGAGAACAGATTTAGAAATTTTTTTTTGGTAAGTACAAATTTAAAAAATTGTTCTCACGGTTTGTGATTTTTCAGAAAAAACTTATGTCAAAATTAATTCCAAATTACATTTTATCTCAATTTATTTTTTTCTTACTCCAAACGGGGCTTTAATCTATTTATCTTGATCCGAGTTGTTTTGAAAAATAATTTTTTTTTATATTTCATAAAAATAAAAATATGCATATTATATATTTTTTATTTCATAAAACTGGAAGCCGTTCAGAAGAAGATGAAATCACGATTGACGGCGGTGACCACTATCAAGATTAATAAGAAGCATTGCAATCAAAGGGGACCACCCAAGTAGAAAGATGAAGATCGTGCTGCTCGTGCTAACGTAAATAAATTTCCCTTTTAATTATTATATTTTAAAAAATTATGTATTTAGATGTAAAAAAATTAAAATTAAGAGTAAATTATTTATTTGAAGTAAAAAAAATTGAAATTAAAAGATTAAAAGCCAATTGAGAATTAAAAATATTTACGTGCAAACAAAATGATAGTAGAGTAAAATAATTAAAAAAATTGATTTTAGTCGTTAAATTTTTTTATTGAGAAATATTTTTATTTTTTATTTTTAAATATTTTATTTTTAAAAATAATAGATCTAACGGATCTATCTGGATCCAAATCCATTAATCATGAATCCAACAAAACAAAATTTGTTGTGTCACGGATTGAATTTGTCGAATCTAACTTAATATGATTAGATTTGGTTCATATTGGATCTGGACTAAATTTGACCCATTGACAGACCTAAGGTGCGTTTGGAGTCCCAAAAAATAAAAAAAAATCAATGAATGGGATTGATGTGATGTAAAAATGATAGGTGGTAAAATGTGATTGGAGGAATTTAAAAATTTTTGAAATTTTTTTATTTTTTTTTTGTGGCTCCAACGAGCCCCTGGAGGGAAGGAAAGAAAATGAAGGTTAAATATTTTTTCTTTCTTTGAAAAAGATGAAAAGATGAATAGAGAGTAAGATAAAAAAATATAATCAAAAGTACTATTATACTATCTAAAATATATTTATTTATAATAGGCATTTGTGGAAATAATGAAAAACACAAAGGCAAAATAGAAAATACATGCTTTAACAACTTTTTACATTCATTCTCTCCCAAATTGGAGGTAAAAAACGCGAGTTAACGGAGGTGAGTTAATTAATAGAGGCGAATGAGTCACCTTCATTTTTACTTCACTTCTTTCCTATTCACCTCCTCCCAAATAACTTAATTTTTTTCACCTACTCTAACTTATTTTCTTTTACTCACATTCACCTCCTCTCAAACAAGAGCTTAAGCGAGTAACTACACCATCGTCACGACTCACAATTATCACAATAAAATATTGTTTACTTTTAATTTTCTTAGAAGTCACCTATTTAGGTACTACTATTGTCTAACCATACTTAAAACCCAAAATTCAAATGAAATTGTGCGTCCACATGGCTTAAAATGTGTTGTATTTATAGATGTTGAATCTTATATATATATATATATATAATATATCATTTTATCTCAACTTGTCCAGCCAACGTGAGATATGAGCGCTTCAATTTTTTGTGATGCCTGCCGAGTATTTCTTTTCTTTTTATCCATCCGCATCGCCTTCAGACCACCAATTATACATGTAGTTAGTCTTTATAGTATAGTTGTTCATTTTTTTTTTTTCAAAACACAAAAAAAAAATTAATATTAGAGAATTAATTTGATTTGTGAGTCACAATATAAAACTTCAAAAAAGAGTGATTAATGCTACAGTAAATTGTGTGACAAAAATATTAGAGAATTAATTTGATTTTTACACTTAATAGATTAACTATAAAAGTTATTTTTCTAATAAGAGTATTGATGAAGAAATATAGAGAAAAAATAAAAATCTTTGTACTGATTTTTATTGATTCTAGAGAACCATATGGTATGATCCTAAAATAAATTATTGCAATAAATAATAAAATTTTACATATTTATTAAACACTGTATATCTACTTATTAGACAAATTCAACTAAGATTTTTTATTTTAAAAAAAATTGATATTTAGACTTTGATTTTCTTTAAAATATTCATAAAAAGTAACATTTAAATTAAAAATTCAATTTTGGTGTACATAAGACTTAAACTTTTAAATACATACAATTTTACACAATTTTTATCATCTATATAATAAGGAAGATAAAAAAATTAAATTTGAGATATTTTTAAAAGTTGAATCAAAATTACTCTTTTTTCTTCTCACTTAGTTTTTTTTTTTTTTTTTTTTCAGTCACTTCACATGATAACATACTCTCTCACTTTTCTTATATTTTTTTAATATATTTATCAAAATTTAGAAATGTGATAATATTCATAATAAATAATAAAATTTTACACATTTATTAAATAATGTATAGATACCTATTAAACAAAGTTAGTTAAGATTTTTCATTTAAAAAATGATATTTAGACTTTAATTTTCTTAAAAATTTCTCAAAAATAAACTATTTAAATTAAAAATTCAATTTTAATGTACATAAAACTTAAAATTTTAAATATATACACTTTTATACTCTTTGTGTCGTCTGTATAATAAAGAAGTTCAAGGATTTTAATTTTGAATATTTTCGACCATTAGATTTGTTGAATGGTGAGAGTTATTTCTTTTTTTCTCTCTATTTTGGTTGTTC
Organism: Vitellaria paradoxa; assembly: GCA_019916065.1. NCBI lineage: Eukaryota > Viridiplantae > Streptophyta > Magnoliopsida > Ericales > Sapotaceae > Vitellaria > Vitellaria paradoxa. The sequence continues at coordinate 36,496,948 of CM034238.1, forward strand.
TTTCGGTCACTTCACATAGAAATACACTCTCTCACTCTTTTTATATATTTTTTGATAAATATTTTCAAATTAATAATTTTTAAAATTTTGATAATATTTCTAATAAATAATAATATCTTTTATATTTATTAAATACCACAAGGATACTTTAGTCTTTTTTATTAGTGATTTTTATTTTTACGTGCTATTTTTACAAGTTTTTATATATATTTCTATTACAAATTTACATTTAAGCTTTTCGCAAACTAAAATACATTTCCCTGCCAGTTACGGGCAATTCATAGTATATTCATGAAATATATTGAATTGGAAATTTATGGCTAGAATTATCAACCATGCGGTACTATAATCCCACTAAAGTTTGAAATGAAAAAAATTCCCATTCATAATAATTGAAATTCCTAAAGTTTGAAATTTAAAAATTTTTTATTCATATAAAATTTCCTTTTTTAATGAATTAAATGAATGTGAATTGAATTAGGTTGAATATTCATTTAACTAAAGGTATATTTAGTGATAAAAAGTGAGATAAAATAAGATAAAATGTAGTTTGGGAAACTTTTTGTATTTGATGCACACAGTTCAAACTGTATTTTTTAGAGATGAATAGTAAGATTAAGTTCTGATGGATTGGATCTCCGTTTGAATGGATTCAAAATTTTAGGTAATCATAACTTCTTTACACTACAATCCGTCCAAACGGATTGTAGAATCCGTTTGGACGAAAATTGACCACGCGAATCTATCAGAACGGTTTCTACAATCTATTAGAACGGTTTTTACGAGCCTACAAAAAATAGTTGAAGTGAGAATGAGTGTCATTCGGTGGCTTGGGCAAACCGTTTGAATGGAAATTAACTACATGAATCCGTTGAAATGGTTTCTACAATCCGTTGGAACAGTTTCTACGAATTCACAAAAATAGTTAAAGCGAGTGTCATTCGATAGTTTGAGAGTTTATGGTGAGAATAGCGAAAAAATTTTTATTATTTGATTAATCGAAATACAGTTTTCGACTTTTTTTGAGAGGTATTGAATTTTTTTTAATTTGAGAGATAAGAATGTTTAAAAATGTAATAAAAATTTTTAAAAATTTTCAAAACTTTTCACCAAATTTTTATGTGCTAAACGCGCTTTAAATAATAAAAATTAAACTTAGTTAAAAAGAAATTCAATGCCGTCAGAAATTGGATGCCCATTAGCATCAAACTTTTTTTTCCACCAATTTCGGCCCACAAACGTTGGTTTTTGTTTCAATAATTAAAAAGGTCATATGAACTTCACTGACCATCTGTCACATCAAGTCCTTGTTTGACCGTTCAGAGTGCCTTCCCAGAAAATCCACACACATTGAGACAATTTTGAATCGTTACTCGCCGTTAAAGAGCCAACAAAAGGGCCGTTGGGGGTCCATTGGATGGATGGATACACCGCAACGGTCCAACACGTTTCTATTACTAGCCGGAAAGGTTTGGAAACCGCGTCAAAGTAATAAATCGAGCCGTACGCTCCCAACAATAATTGGTTGCGTGGTTGGTTGGTTTTCACATTTCCAACGGTCTATTCATACATGTCCTTTTAAGTTTGGAAAGTTTTAACCTTTGAATATCTAATTTTTTGAATTTTATTTTTTTAAATAATCAAATCTATTTTCTGACATTTTAAAATTCTTTTAATTCATGAGAGATAAAAAAGTTAAATTAAAAAAATTAACAAATTAACTATTAAAAAGTTAATTTTTTTCTTTTTAAACAAAAAATAACGGTACTGTTTGATTTATATTTATATTTTTTATTTTTTATTTTTGTTTTTCATTTTTTATATTATTTGTTTTATATTTTAGAAATTCTAAATAAGAAAAATAGAAAATACATTTGATTTAATATTTTCTTTTTTTCTATGTTTTGGAATTTTCTTTATTTTCGATTGAAAACACTCAAAATAACTTTTGTCATTTTTCATTTCATGTATAATCCCATTTTCTATTTTCTAAAATAGATTTTGGAAATATAAATTATCAAATATGTTTTAAACTATTTTTCTTATTTTTAAAATTATAAAATAAAAAATAAACTCAAAACAGGTATACCAAATAAAACCTAACTTTTTACAAAAATAGTTTTTTTTTCTTCCCAAACACTTCTTGTAATAGATACTAGTTATTTAGCTTTTTTTTTTTAAATGACTAAATTTACCTTCTTACATTTAAAATTTTTTTAAATCTTGAAAAATAAAATTGTCCAATTAACAAAAAATTAAAAAGTTAGTTACTAAAAGTTAGTTTGTTTGCTTTCAAACAAAAAAAATAACTTTTTAGTATGTATCTAGTAACCAGTTACGAAAAAATTAATTTTTTTTATTACCAAACTTAAGTCTTATGCTACGTTTGAGAAGCCCTGCTATTCAGCTTTTTTAATATTTTGAAAATAATTAAATTTATTTTCTTACATTTTAAATTTTCTTTAAACTATGAAAGACAAAAATGTCAAAAATTAATTAAAAAAATTAATTTTTTTCCCTTTTCAAAACACTAAAAAAGCTAATTCCTTTTTTTTTTTTTTGGTCCCTAACGAAGCCTTAGTTTGTCAAACTTTAACTTTTAATAATTCATTTGGTAATCTCATATAAATTTGAAAGTAATCAAACTTTCCTCAATAAACTTTTAAAGTTAATTTTTGATATTTCTTTAAGTAATCTCATCTAAATTTGAAATAAATAAACTTTTACCAAGAAGCTCTTAAAATTAATTTTTAATAATTCATTTGGTGATATGTTTTAAATTTGAAATGGACTAAATTTTGTCAATAAACTTCTAAAAGCAATTGTGCTTTGCATTAGTGGCTTGCATCGTTTAGGGTAAATTAATTTGAAATTTAAAACAAAAAAAAAATTCTTAAATTGGAAAACTCAACTGTGTGGTGTGGTGCCCTCTCTCTTTTTGAACAGATTGGTGCATGGTATCAGAACATTCAATAAATTTTCTTGTAAGGAGTTTCAAGGGTAACCGAAGATTAGTTTCTATGTAATTTATTGGAGTGTCAAAAATTTCAGAATCCTCAATGGAAGGCGTCTGATCAACATTCGAAATAGTTATATCTGCTAGACAATTGTGGTCGCCTCTTTCCAACACAAGTAAATGCTTGCTCTGCCTTATTCAAACAGTTGAAAATGCTATCAATTGGGCGGGTAACGGTTGGTTACTTCCCTGATGGTCAAGTTAGTGACTTGAATGCTAAGAAACAACAGAATTAGAGTTTTTAATGTTAAAAAGGCATGCATCTCTTTTTCATTCGTTACTCATACGGTAATATTTGGTGCGAGGTGAAAATTTTGAAGGTAAAAAAATTATTGAGATAATTATTACTTCAATAACTAGTTAATGGAGTAAGACATTTATGATATTTATGTTTCGATTGAGAAAGTACATATTACTTAGTAATGATTATATTATGTTAATTATAAAAAAAAATAACTATATTATGTTTGAAATGTTAAAAATTTTGAAGGGGTAAAAATTAATTGTATTTAGAATGAGGGTAAAATTGAGCTAGAAGGTAAAATTTAATATTTAATATTAATAAAATATTATAATAAAATAAATCATCATAATAATATTTGTTTTCATTATAATTAATTTTAATCAAATATATATATATATATATATATTATTAAATATAACTATAAAATATAAATTTATCATAGCCTAATATTTCAATAGTAGTTAATTTTAATAATGAATTATTATTTGTTGAAAATAATTTTTATTTTAAAATAATTTAATAAAACAAATAATTTTAGTTTATTTAAATAAATTATTAATTGTAATAATTATATTAATACAATACATAATCTAGTAAATTATTATTTATGAGAAATAATTTTTATTTAACAATATATTTTAATAAAATAAATTATTTTAATAAGTAAATATTATTTATTAAACATTAATTTTAATTTGAGAAAATAAATAATTTTAGTCATAAATTAATATTTCAATAGCATTAATGTAATACAATCAAATAAATTATTATTTATCAAATATTATTTTCATAAAATAATTTAATAATTGATTAGTTTTAATTTGATTAAATAAATTATTATTTTATAATATTTGTTATAATTATTTATAGAAGAACATTGTCTAAGATTTTACAAAGGTGTAGAAGAAATATTTTATAAAGTTAATGAGAAAAGGGCACAACTTTTACATTGGTCCCTGTTACCTACCTCCCCCTAAAGTAGAGATTTACCCTTATATGAGGTTAATTGTTATGCCAAAGTAATCGTCACTCCCTCATTTAAACTGATATAATAGAGAGTAAAAATTACTTCAGTAAAATTTACCCTCAGTTACTTTCAAAATAAACATCTTCTAACATATATATGTGGTAAGAGATTAAAATTTTGGAGATAAAAGATTATGGGGGTAAGGTTATCCTGATAATGATTACTAGGATAATAAGTTTATGATACTTATGTTTAGAAAGGAGAGACTAAATATTACCCGGTAATAATTATATTATATTTGGAATGTTAAAATTTTTGAAGAGTTAAATATTAATTGTGGTTGAAATAAGGATAAATTGACTAAGAGTAAAAGTTAATATTTAAATTTAGTAAAATATTGTAATAAAATAAATCATCAAAATCATTGTTATTATAATAATAATTAATTTTAATAAAAAATATATTATTAAATATATATTTTTAAATAAAAATATTAACTATAAAAAATAATTTTATTACAGATTAATATGCCATCTGTAATTAATTTTAATAGTGAATTAATATTTGTTAAAAATTATTTATATTTTGATAAAATATTTAATAAAACAAATAATTTAAGTTTATTTAAATAAATTACTAATTTTAATAAATTATATTAATACAATACATAGTCTAGTAAATTATTATTTGTGAAACGTAATTTTCATTTAATAAAATATTTTAATAAAATAAATTATTTTAATAAAAACTATTATTTATTAAATATTATTTTTATAAAATAATTTAATAATTAATTAATTTTAGTTTGATTAAATAAATTATTATTTTATAATATTTGTTATAATTATTTATAGGAGAACGCCACTTAAAGTTTATACGGGATAAAGAAATATTTTGCGTGATAATGAGAAAATGATAAAATTTTTCTGTTAACCAACGTTATTCACCTCTCTCATATTTTAGTTTGATTAAATAAATTATTATTTTCTAATATTTATTATAATTGTTTATAAAAGAATGTTGCTTATAGTTTATAGGGGTAATGAGAAAAAAGATAAAATTTTTTCATTACCCCCATTATCTACCTTCCCGCAGAGTAAAAATTTACCCCCATATGGGAATAATTATTAACTCAAAGTAATTGTTACCCCCATCATCCAAACTGACGTAATGGGGAGTAAAAATAATTTTAGTAAAATTTACTTTTTATTACTCCCAAAACAAACATCTCCTAAGTTTATATAGGATTGAAATTAATTACCAAATATATATATATATATAGGATTGAGATTAGACTCACGATCATTGCCTGGGTAGTTGGACCATGTTTATTAGTGGGCAACTGAAGGCAAAGGACAAGGCAATTCCCTCTCTTCCCGTGTTCACAATTATCGTCAGATTGAGGGGTATTATCCAAGATGGTTGCCATATGTTGTAGAATTAATTGATACCCTCCACTATTATAACTTAAAACAATGTTTCATAGGTTAAAACATCGAAATATTTTTTTAACATGAAACTAATAATTAAAATTTATAAATTTTTGTACTCAGTATAACCAGCCTTATAAATTAAACTATACAAAATGCAAGTATAATCCCGAATGACACGTGAAAATTCAATTATCTTAATTTGTTTACATCACAGATACCATTTATTATTAGACAATGTATTTTTAGCATTTGTCTAGGGTAACTATAGTAGTTGCTATGGATATTAGTGTTCATCTAATGATTCAAAATGAGTCACGAGGAAGGTATGGTCAGTTAAAAAAAAAAAAAAAAAAAAAAGACCTTTAGTGGGCCAGTAGCAATCACCTAAGACTCATTGTCCCCGCCCTTTCCATTAGCGATTGCTATGGGGCATTTAACAACTATCTCAGGCGGACACTAATCCAAATTATTTTTCTGAAAAATAAAAATCTACAAAATATGCATTTTTTGTATTTTCCCTATTGATATACCTACATTTCACAATCAAATCATCTAACACAACAGTTTAATAAACAGATATATGTCAAAAAATAATATTATCAATTTAGTTGTTACAATTCGAAAAATAATTTTCCTCTAAAATAAATTACAATTATCAAATATGCAAGTTCATAAAAATTATATGTAATGTTTATATATTTATTTATTTTTTGTATCATCCCTTCAAAGCTCTCTGGATCTGACAGTCTACATTGTCAATGAAACTTTTTTTGACAAGGAATTAAACATTTGGCCTCGCCAAACCTTCATATTGCAAACAATAGATATCTGCATTAATCAACTACCAACGAATTCTTCCCACAAATAAGCTTGAGTGCCTTCAAGAAAGACAAAAAATGATTTCTCAAACTTTGGTACTCTAAGAGTAATTCAACTTAGAAATGAAGTTGTCTTTAAGAGTAAATAATAAGAACAAATTGTATTTAGAATATGCCAAATGACTAGGACAAATTAGAACAAGTAGACAGATTCATATTCCATGCTTCTTGCAAGCACCAATATCTTCATGCATATAAAAAACCATTGCATATTTGATAAACTAATTAACACTTTGTATTACACAAAGTTACTCTAATACTCCGTTGAAAGAGAGCACACAACTATGAGTATAATTGAAATTAAAATTATTGTTAGAGAGGTTGAGATGGATGCAAGGTGCAATGCAATCTATCAAGCAATTGTATGAAATAGACTTTCTCGTCAAAGTTAAAATGTGTTAAATTTCTATTGTGACACATTTTGTATTAATATCTAACAGTATAACATATATGTGGTTGGAGGGATTTTCTGTAATGTCTACCTTATATGTTAGAAAAATAGGTGCTTGTCATTCCATAATGTAGATTTACACCCTAAGTGTAAGGTGGCTAGTTGTAGCAATTTAAATTTATAAGAACGGTGAAGTACTGGTCGTACCAACTGAGAAAGGCACTGTTAACTTACAATTTTTGTTCTTTTAGTTAATAGGTGTCACACATTTAAAGATAAAGAAAATTGATTTGAATTTTGAAAATGAAACCTATCTAGACATTTAGCCAAATACATAAGAGGTGACAATTAAATCCAATTTAGAAATTAATATTGATTAAACAAAAAACAATTATAAAAAGGACTTGGATGATTTCTATGGATTCTCAAAGAGAACAATGACTAATCAATTTGGTTGTAAAATCAAGTTCACTTAGTTGAGTTTCTAGATCAAACACTTAGAACACAATAATCCATATAGAATATATGAGAGTTCTAGGCGGCAATCAACATACAAAATCCTTAAGTTCAGGCTTGAAAATTCCAACTAACTCATATATAATGTACATGAAATATACAATCAAGGGTTAATCAAGAAATATCAACTAGTGATTTCAAAAGATCCAAACAAATTAATCATCATTCATTACAAATCCGAAAGAAATTGAATATTGAAACACAATTAAAAATAATAGTTGATAAGTTTGGTGACTAAATTAGGTTTATCTAATCGGAAATCCAAATCAAACACAAAGTACGTAATCTATAGAGAGTATACGAAAGTTCTATATTAATAATTCACATACAAATCTTTTAAGAAAGTGCATAAGACTTCTAATTAGCAACTCGCATATAATTGATATAAACTATATAAACAAACTTGATCTAGAATTCTCAATTGACAGTTTCAGTAGATCTAAACAAATCAATTACTATTCAAAGAAGATTCTTAAGAAAATTTAACATTGAAACTCAAAGTGTCTTGAAGATCCACATACGTCACTACTCTTCTCGATTTGAATCTAAGCAAAAGAACTACTCAATCATAGATAAAGAGGAAACAAAGCTTGCATTAAATTAAAATATGTTTACAAGAGAAATTGAAAAAGAAATTGGAATTTTATATCTTACCAAACAAGATCTAAATTCTCTTTCTACAAAAATTGAAACTTCAAAATTGATCTTCTCTTTGTTGTTTGAACAGGGATAAGCACAAGGGGTTGTTCGAACCATGCTCATGACTTAGCTTTTCTTCTTGGCTTTTTGATGAACCTCACTTCTGTTGTTAGCACCTACGTGTGCGCAAGGGTTTTTGCAAACAATGGTGCAAATGAGGTTCCACACTTAGAACTTTTTTTCCTTTTTAAGCTTTGTTCCTTCTTCTTTTTACCTCAGATTTATATGAGACTTCTTGCATTTACATTTTTATGTTGATTAGGCCTCCAATTGTCTAGATTTAATTTTTGAAAATTACAATCAACACAAAACACAAGTGTATGAGAAATATGCAGTGAAACTAACTTCTAAGTGAATATTTTTATGCAATTAACACAATAAAAAGGTGATAAATGTACAATATTATGCACTAATCAGCGAGTTTATGCAAAAATCAAACTTGGGCAATCATGGGGGGTCGTTAATGTTATTTATGTTATCAATTTTTTTTTTTTTTTTTTTTTTGTGAATGATGATAGGAATCTTTTTTGGGCATTCACAAAGGTTGTTAATGTTTTCTGTGTTGTCAAATCATGTGTGATCGTTCATTAAAATTTAGGCCTATTGTTAGAAATGCGATTTTACGTTCCACTCAACAATTTACCTTTAAAATAGACAACACTACAGTCCCCCTAAAGCCATCATTCAAACGTGACAAGCAAAGGCATTCGAACGGATCATTTCAGTAGATTCTGTTCTGTCTGTTTAAGAACATTGTTTGAATATGCCAAGCGAAGGCCATTTGAATAGATCATTGCAGTCGATTCTATTATATCCCCCTGACAACGTGATTGGGCTTGAGTTGTTACACATTTGTTCACTTAAATACACTTTTATACATGACATAATTGATATAAGACAGGTGTTTTGTGCAGAATTTATCCACATCTTTAGAATATGGAACATGTGTTGAATTGTGCCATAAAGAGAAGCAATTTGAGCTAAATTAAGGATGCAAAGAAGGAGATGCTGAAGCACATCTGTTGAAATGGATTTGTTGAGTAAAGTCATGGGAGCAGAAGAAGAATTTCCAGTTGCTGAACAAGTTGAATTCTGGAAGGAGGAGAACATTCGAATATAGTGCCAAAGCATTCGAATGCTGTCAAAAAGAGTTCAGAGAATTTCTGGAGGAAATGCATATTCGAATACAGCCAAGTAGTATTCGAATACTAGGACCGTTGGCAGAAAACAGATTCCACGTGATTTTACAGATTCGGGGGGAATGCAATCTGGAGGAGAGAGAAAGACTAGGGAATGATGGCATCACACGACCCACACCCACGAGAGATAAAAAGTGGGGGATATACGGGGGCAAGGGTTTTTTTTTAGAGATGAGAGAGTTCTTTTTGTTTTTTTTTTTTCAAGTTTTCTTTCCATCTTCTTCTTCTTCATCATTCTCTGGTTTTGGGATTCTGCAATTTTTATTTTCAAATTCGATTTTTATTTCAGTTTATTGTAATTAGATTTGAATTCTACAGCACATTACAATTTCATTCTTGTAATTAGATTTCAATTGGAGTTAAAGAGAAAATTACATTTTCCAGCTTTGAAGGTCATGTCTCTGTTTTTCATTTCTGTTCTTCATTTTCTTAAGATGATCGGCTAGTTTTTCTTGGGCCAAGGCAAGGATAATGTCCTGTCCAATGATTTCCAAGATGCCGTTCTTCATGGATTAATTTCGAGTTCTTTGGTTATCAATCTTAGTTGTATCTCGTTACTCTCGAAATCAATGGTTCAATGTCCGATTAACACTTGTTTACATATTCTATCAATGAGTTCATAGAAGTTGCTGAATTCAGAACTCTTATTGTAAATATGTATGGGAGTTGCTAGAGTTAGATCTTCTATAGTTTTCATGATAGCTTATGCACATCACTTGTTTGATCCATGGCTTGTATCATTTGAAATTAATTTTCTCCAAACATTAGAGCAACTAGAATTGATGATCTATTCACTCTTGGTATTTTGAGATTGATTTGGATAGGCATTGGAATTGTCTTGCCCATCTTTCTAATATCAAGTTTTAGTTAAGTTTAGTTTTCATTTCAAAACCCATTTCCAAAACCATCAAAAATTCCAAACCAGATTTTCAATTCTATTTACCATTCATGTGAGCCATGTTTTGCCTCTTTAATACATTTGATTCAAACATGATTTTGCTCCCTAGATCCCTGTGGATATGACCTGGTTCTCACCAGTTAATTGTGCTACAATGAAACCTTGCACTTGGGGGAGTTTGTCTTGATTTTCCTTACTCAACACCTTTGAAAGCTGTATTTACATTTGAGAGTGAGGTAATTAAGCAAAAACAAGCACAATTTTGGCGCCGTTGCTGGGGATCTTTGACAAGCAATGGTGTTTTGAACTCTTGGAGCAAGGATTGCCAACATTACTCACCACCATCTTCAACAACAAAGCTACTCAAGGCATTGGGTAATTTTGTTCCATTCTTATTTCCCCCTTATTTCCACTTCTAGTTTCATTTTTATAGGTTTTAGTTTTTAGTTTTTAGCGTTTAAATTGTAGTTTCTGATTTTGAAAAAAAAAAAAATCTGAGTTACTGCTGTATTTTGTTTTGAATATCTAAATTTCTGAGTTGTTGGTTTTCTTTATTGAAATTTGATTGCTGGAAGTTTGATATTCAAATCTGCTTCATGTGATATTTGAATGCCTGAGTTTGTCTCTGAAATTCTGATATGTTTTGCTGCTAAGTTTTGAACCAAGTTGCTGAATCTGATGTCTGCAATCTGTTTTCTGAATTTCTGATTCGAATCTGTTGCATCTAATATTCGAATTGCTGCATCTTGTCTCTGAAAAATCTGATTTCATTGGCTGAAATTCACCTTTGAATTATTGTTTGACTTGCTGAAAATTTGCATGGAGTTGCTGTACATTCTGCTGCAAGTTGTTAGAGGAAGAGCTCTGATTTTTCTTTGTGAATTGGTGATTTAGTTGTGAAGTTTTAAGGTTTTGTGGGTGTCATTTTGAAGCTGAATTTTTGTGCATGTTGTTAAGGTCTGGTCGAATTATTGGAGAAAATTCTGATTTGCATTCACCATCATCTCTAGCTGAATTAATTGAACTTGCTACATCTTACACATCATTTGAATCATCTGTGCACATGGATCCACCACCACCTGTTTTACCGGAAGGAAGTGAACTTGGAGAGAATGATGAAATCAATCAAAATCTTCTTAGACCTCTTAGGGAATATCTTCATCCAGCTAGGCAAACAACTCCCTCATGCATTGTTCTTCCCATTGGCCATCATAATTTCAATTTTAAACCGGGAACAATTCAGCTTTTGCCAACCTTTCATGGAATGGATTCTGAAAATCCTTACATGCATATGAAAGAATTTGAGGATGTTTGTGGGACTTGCATGGATAGGAATACAAATGAGGACATGGTTAGGCTTAAGTTGTTTCCATTTTCATTGAAAGATAAAGCAAAGATGTGGTTGAACTCATTGGAGCCTAGATCAATTGTAACTTGGAGGGACATGCAAACAAAGTTTTTGAAGAAGTATTTTCCAGCCAATAGGACAGTGATACTTCAACGACAAATCATGAATTTTGTATGCAAGCCTAATGAAACATTTGCACATGCATGGGATAGGTTTAGAGAATTGTTGCAAGCATGTCCACATCATGGGTTTGAGTCTTGGAGAATTGTTAACTTCTTTCATAATGCATTAACTCCAAACTTGAAAATGCTGGTTGCAACAATGTGCAATAGTGAGTTCTATGATAAGACAGCTGAAGAAGCCTTGCATTTCTTTGATTCATTGGCTGAAAATACTAAACAATGGGAGGTAGTTTCTCCATTTTCTGAGTTTTCTGACAGCATAGGTGCAAGAGGAAAGTTTCATCTCAGTGACACTGATGATCTTGGTGCTCGATTGGCTGCATTGTCAAAGAAAGTGGAGTTGATGGAGCAAGAGAAGCAAGGATTGAAGAAAAAGGAAGTTAACTGTGTGTTGTGTGAAACCTCGGATCACAAGACAGACGATTGTCCCACACTCCCAGCTTTTAAAGAAGTTCTTTATGATCAAGTAAATCCCCCACCAGCTGCAAGAAATTACAACTCAAACCAGGGGGTGAACAACTTTGCTTCAGGAAATCAGCCATATTCGAATGCTTACAATACTGGATATAGAGGCCATTCGAATACATCCTGGAGAGCTGAGGCACAACACCAGCAGCAGCAGCAACCTCAACAACCTTTTCCACCTCAACCATTTCATTCCCAGCCTTATCAACCTCAGCAGAACACAAACTCTTACCAGCCACCTCACAAAAGATCATTGGAAGACACCTTGCAACAATTCATGCAAGGACAAATTGGAACCAACAACCAAAATTCAAAGTTCCAAGATCAAACTAATAGGGCTATGGAAGACATTCGGAGTCAATTGTCAAAACTCACTCAACCCTTAACTTTGAGAGAAACGGGAAAGCTTCCATCTCAGCCCAAACCAAATCCCACTGGGCAAGTGCACTTCAGTGAATCATCTTCTTCAAGTGCAAATGAGAATTTGGAACATGTGCAAGCTATTTCAACATTGAGAAGTGGAAAACAGATCTTGAAACCAGATTATGTTCCAATTGAAGAGGCAAATGAGCAAAATATGTTGGAAGATGAGGAAGAAATTCAGCACAACAGCAGCAGCAGCAACAAAGCAATTGAACAACAGCTGCTCACCAAAACAGAAGCTGAATTGTAGCAAAAGCAACTGCTAAAAGAACAAAAACAGCAGCTGCACAGTAGCCTAGAAATTGAGGAACAGCAACAAATTGAACAAAATCTGCACAACAGGACAGAAAATGAACAGAAACAAAATCTGGAAAGCATAGGAAAAGCTACACAGAAACAGCAGCTGAACAATTTTGAGCAGAATAGCAAAATTCAGAAGCAAGATCAGGTAAATTCTGAGAATGCACTTGAGTTTTCTGAAAATAAAACCAAGGATTTTGATAAAAAACCACCTGGATAAGAGTGAAAAAATTTCTGGAAAAGAGAAGATTTCAAAAGAAAACCAGCTGGACAGCCCTGATTTCATTCCAAAAATTCCTTTTCCTCAAAGGTTGAACAAAGGAAAGAAAGAGAATTTGAATTCTGACATTTATGAGCTTTTCAAACAAGTCAGAATAAACATTCCTTTGCTTGATGCCATTAAACAAAATCCATCTTATGGAAAGTTTTTGAAAGATTTGTGCACTGTCAAAAGGAGAATGAATGTCAAAGAGAGAGCATTTTTAACTAACAAGTGAGCTCAATTTTGCAATTCAAAACCCCTCCAAAATATAAAGATCCGGGGTGCCGAACAATTGCATGTATCATTGGGGAAAAGATGGTAGATAGAGCTTTGTTGGATTTGGGAGCAAGTGTTAATCTTTTGCCATTTTCTGTGTACCAACAACTTGGATTAGGTGAGCTTAGACCTACTAGGGTGACACTTCAATTAGCAGATAGGTCAGTCAAAGTCCCTAGAGGTATTGTGGAAGATGTCTTGATTCAAGTGGAACATTTTGTGTTTCCCGTGGACTTTATAGTGCTTGATACCAAACCAATTCAAGGGCCACAACCAGCTGTCCCAGTTATCTTAGGAAGACCATTTTTGGCCACTTCTAATGCCTTAATCAATTGTAAAACTGGAGTCATTAAGTTGTCTTTTGGTAACATGACCATTGAGAAGAACATCTTTAGTGTGACCAAACAACCAAGTGACCATGAGGAGATAGAGGAAGTAGATTTGATTCAAATCATCACACAAAAGCATTTTGATAGAGAGTACTTAGAAGACCCATTGGAAAGAGCTTTAGTGAACAGTGATCAAGTAGATTTCCTAGATGATTGTGACTTGGAAAATTTTGGTGGAGGAGAATTTGAGGAAATGGAAAAATCAGTGATGTCAGTGAATCAGTGGAGGCCCACTTTTGAGTCTTTAGAGCTGCCAACAGTCAAATCTCAGCCATCTTTTGAGAAGCCACCCATACCCGAGAGAAAGCTTTTACCTAGTGAGCTGAAATATGTGTTTTTGGGTGAGGGAGAGTCCTATCCAGCTGTTATTTCTTCTCAGCTGAATTCTGATCAAGAGAATAGACTTGTTGAGATCTTGAGAAAACATAAAAGAGCCTTGGGCTGGACCATAGCAGACCTGCAAGGAATCAGCCCACTGATTTGCACCCATAGGATATTTTTGGAGGAGGATGCCAAACCCATTAGGCAGATGCAAAGGAGACTAAACCCAAACATGAAAGAAGTGGTTAGGGGAGAGGTAATTAAGCTATTGGATGCTGGAATTATCTACCCTATCTCAGACTCTAAATGGGTTAGTCCAACTCAAGTAGTACCCAAGAAATCCAGAGTGACTGTGGTGAAAAATGAACAAGATGAGCTAGTTCCAATGCGCATCCAAACAAGATGGCGCATGTGCATAGATTATAGGAAGTTAAATGCAGTCACAAGGAAGGATCATTTCCCTCTTCCATTCCTAGATCAGGTATTGGAAAGAGTGGCAGGACAGGCATTCTATTGTTTCTTGGATGGATACTCAGGGTACAATCAAATTGAAATTGCATTGGATGATCAGGAGAAGACCACATTTACTTGCCCATTTGGTACTTTTGCATATAGGCGCATGCCTTTTGGCCTTTGCAATGCTCCTGCTACTTTTCAGAGGTGCATGATTAGTTTGTTTAGTGACTTTGTGGAGAAATTTCTTGAAGTGTTCATGGATGACTTTTCAGTCTATGGGAGTGACTTTGATTTGTGCTTGGGGAATTTAGAGAAAGTTTTGGCAAGATGTGAAGAGAAAAACTTGGTGTTGAATTGGGAGAAATGCCATTTTATGGTAACTCAGGGGATAGTTCTTGGTCATATAGTGTCTTCTAGGGGGATAGAAGTAGATAGAGCAAAAGTTGAGATTATTCAAAAACTTCCTACCCCTAGATGTGTCAAGGATGTCAGATCATTTTTAGGACATGCAGGTTTCTATAGGAGGTTCATTGCATCATTCAGTGCCATTTCTAGACCTTTGTGCAATCTCCTAGGCCAGGATGTTCCTTTTGATTGGACATCAGATTGTCAGGCTTCATTTGATAGACTTAAGGACTTGCTCACTTCAGCCACCATTATGCAGACACCAGATTGGACTCTACCTTTTGAGATCATGTGTGATGCTAGTGATAGTGCCATTGGTGCAGTCCTAGGTCAGAGGAGAGAGAGGAAGTCACATGTGCTATACTATGCTAGCAAATCCCTTAGTGATGCACAAAAGAACTACACAACTACTGAGAAGGAGTTGCTAGCAGTAGTATATGCATTGGATAAGTTTAGATCATATCTTGTGGGATCTCATGTCATTGTGTTTACTGATCATGCAGCACTTAAGTATCTTTTGACCAAATCTGATGCCAAGCCAAGACTCATTAGGTGGATTCTTGTGCTGCAAGAATTTGATTTAGAGATTAAAGATAAGAAGGGAGTTGAAAATGTAGTTGCTGACCATCTTTCTAGACTTCCACATCAGGACTTAGCAGCTTTTGAGTCACCTATTAATGAGACTTTCCCTGATGAGCAGTTGTTCCATTTAGATTCCTCAGAGATACCATGGTTTGCAGACATAGCCAATTATTTGGTTTCAGGTGTGGTGCCTTCTCATTGGACCATGTTAGATAAGAAAAAGTTTTTCAGGAATGTGAGGCACTTTTTCTGGGATGATCCATATCTGTTTAAGTATTGCTCAGATCAGGTCATAAGGAGATGCATACCCGAGAGTGAAGCCCAGAGTGTCATTAGTTTTTGTCATACTCTTGCATGTGGAGGTCATTTTTCAGCTAGGAAGACAGTGGCAAAGATTTTACAGAGTGGATTGTTTTGGCCTACCATGTTTAGGGATGTGCATGCCTTTTGTGTTGCTTGTGATAGGTGTCAAAGGCTTGGTAAGATCACTAGGAGAAACATGATGCCACTTCACCCCATTTATGTGCTTGATATCTTTGATTGTTGGGGTATGGATTTTATGGGACCATTTGTGAATTCATTTGGCAATGAGTATATCTTAGTGGCAGTGGATTATGTTTCAAAGTGGGTAGAGGCTATACCAACTAGGACCAATGACCACAAGGTAGTGATAAAATTTTTGAAGGAAAATGTGTTTTCAAGATTTGGAATGCCAAAGGCCATGATAAGTGATAGGGGAACACATTTTTGCAATAGATATGTTGGCCTATTGATGAGGAAGTATGGGGTTGTGCATAAGGTTGGAACATCATATCATCCCCAAACAAGTGGACAAGCCGAGTTGGCCAATAGAGAGATCAAGAGAATCATTGAAAAAACAGTGAATCCCACAAGGAAAGATTGGTCTTTGAAATTGGTTGATGCACTTTGGGCTTATAGGACTGCCTACAAGACTATCCTAGGCATGTCTCCTTATAGGTTAGTGTATGGAAAAGCTTGTCATCTTCCTGTGGAACTTGAACACAAGGCCTATTGGGCAGTGAAATACTTCAATGAGAACATCACTGAATCTGGTTGTCAGAGGAAATTGTAACTAAATGAGCTTGAGGAGATTAGGAATGATGCATATGAGAATGCTAAGATCACCAAGGATAGAGTGAAGAAATGGCATGATACACATATACTCAAAAGAGAGTTGTTTGTGGGTCAAAAGGTTTTGTTGTATGACTCAAGGTTACACTTTTTTCCCGGGAAGTTGAAGTCAAGATGGAGTGGTCCATATGTGATTTAGAACATCACTGAGTTTGGGGCTGTTGACATTCAAAATCCAACCTCCAAGAATGTTTTTAGAGTGAATGGACAGAGATTGAAAGAGTATCATGAGAATTTTGTTGCTGAAGTAGAGAGTTGGGATCTTGAAGATCCCCCAAATTCTGTTTGAATGAAGAAAGGATTTTGACTTTGTATCATAATAGTGTAGGTTCTGTTATACTTTTGATTTTCTGTTTTTTTTTTTGGTTTTTGTAATTTTCTTTCTTTTATCTAAAAAAAAAAAAAAATTCAGTTTGCAAGTTTTAACACATTGGTTTCAGCAAGTTTCATGAAGAATTGAGAATTTCTGCTTTGTGTTTTATTGATATCTGAATTTTCAAAGGTTGGAACTGACATGTGCTATTTGCGGTAGCAACATCACTTGTGGTGGAAATACTTGAGAGTCAAATGGAATAAATGCATTTGCTTGATTTGTTTTGGGAGTATAATGCATTAACCAAATTGGGTAGCATATGCTTTCAAAGTGTTTCAGAATGCAGCCAAAGGATTTCAATTGAGCATGCTTCATTAAGGATCAAGTCACATCAGCAGGTGCAACAAAAACTGATCAAATCTGGTACTGCTATAAGTCCAAATCAGATGAAAATTCATCTCATTCGAATAGCTGAACAGTCATTTGAATAAGCCACCTGAGCACAAAATCTCATCTGTGAACAGCAACCCATCTTGCATATTTACTGATCTCCTGCATCTTTGTTGTTTGTGATGCTTGGCAGAACCTCACTGATCCTTAATTACACTCAACCCATTTTACATTATTTTGGTTCTACTGATTTGCATTTTCTTTGAGAATATTGCATTGAACAAGTTGGGGGAGCAACTATTTTGGTAATACCTTAGAGTTTCAGCTGGTCTACATCACTCAAACATGTTAACCTTAAACTCAGCAGGTACCTCTTTTCCCTTTGCACTTTATTCCAAATTGTTTGACTTGTTTGTGCATTGAGGACAATGCTTATTTCTAGTAGGGGGGAAATAGTTTGAGTTCTTTTCTTGGTCTTATGCATTGGTGTTGATTGGAATATGCTGAATGAAATTGCTGATCTACTTTGTTATACTTGATGAATTGAAATTTGAGTAGTGTGTTTAATTTAGCTAAAATGCTGAGAATTTTCTAAAAAAAAAAAAAATTTCTAAATTTTCTTTGATTTTTTCTTTTTAAGTTGTTCTTTTTGTTCTTCTTTTGAGTTTAGCTGTTATTAGTGTGAATAAACTTAACTCATGTGACAAAATAAGGTTTGACCATTTCTATGGGATTGTTAGCAGATTTGAACACTGGAATTACTGTTTGGGATTTTCTGATGCAACCTATTCGAATATGGGCTGTGGTATTCGAATACTTGTTACAGCTTATATTGTAATTGGTTGTATTGATGTATTTTTGGATTAAATTGTGGGCTAACAATTCAACAGGATTTTTCAAATTTAATTTTGTCAAAGTTTTCTAGAAAAAAAAAAAGAAAAAAATGCAGAAACATGGCTTAAATTTCTCTGAGAATTCATCACAGATTTTGGTCAGTTACTGGATTGCTGGATGGGAGACTGTATTCGAATGGGGTCTGTTGGTATTCGAATATGCTGAGGCGGGTCAGTAACCTAAATGAGGTTTTTCTCATTCGGATACTTGAAAATTCATGCCCGAATGCCCTAAAAGCACACACCCCTTAAGTTCCCCCCATTTACTCAAATTAAAAAGGGTGCAAAACAGAGATTTGGGATTTCTGAAAGACAAATACGAAGCTAGGGTTTCCTGAGAAGATTGAAGAAGAACAATCCGAAGTTTGGAGGGAATAAGGATGAAGAGGAAGGTGACTGCACCTGGACCAAGGCGATGGAGTCGGCGATTGAGGGAAACTATGCGAGGTGCCAGGTCTGTTCAATCTTTTTTCTATGAACCTGTAGACCTAAGTGCCCAACCCCAATCTCCTACACTTTCTCCTATCACTGAAAGCCAACCAACCATTGAACCTGAACAAGCCCCAGACGACATCAATGTGGATGTCAATGTTGAAGCTGACATTCCAAGAACAGAAGTTCCTGGTGAAGGGACTTCTGCAACACCCTACTCTAACCCTAGGTTTGCCAATGAAGTAGCAAAAGATAGATACCTTAATTGGTATTCTAAGAGGGCTGTCCTGTGTGAGAGGGGTATCAACATTGAAGACTATTCTGATCCCCCTTATGAGCTAGTAGACATGATTAACAGGAGGGGATGGACTGATTGGGTTATTGTGAGTCAGAAGGCAGTAGCACCTCTGGTTAGGGAATTTTATTCTAATGCTGTGAAAGGAAAGAAAGGAAAAATTGAGATTAAGACCAATGTGAGGAAGAAGGAAATACTGCTGACACCTGAGACTATTGCAATGTATGCTGGATTACCATTTGGACAGTCTATGGTTATTAATCCGGAACAGCAAGCTGAATGGATAGAACAACTTAAAAAAGAAAATTTGGTAAAGTTGCTTTCTGGAAACCCTCAAGCTCAATGGAATGGAGTTAGATTGTCAAAAGGGGACCTCACAGATAAGAGTAAAGTGTTGCACATGTTGGTCTGTTCAAAGATTTTACCACATGCCTATGTCTCAGCTGTGACTTTACCACAAGTTGAGATGATTGGAAGGCTTCTCCTAGATATCCCCATTGACTTGACAAAGCACATTTGGAATATAATCACTGGAGCAATTGCAAAACCAGAGGTGAATTCTGGTTTGCCTTTTGGGGGGTTGATAACTAAAATTCTGCAAGGTCATGGGGTGAAGGAAAAGAGTGGAATGGAGACAGTGAAACCTGCTACTCGAATTGCTCAAACTTCAATGAAGAGGAGTAAAGGGCAATTAGCAAGGAAGGCAGCAGTAGACTCACAGAAAGAACAGCAATCTGAGGAGCAATCAGGGACTGAAGTGGTGACTCTTCAAAGCTTGTATGCATTAGTGAAGGAGGTGAAGGATCAGCAAATGGAGATGGCAGCTGAGCTGAAGAATTTAAAGGACAAACAGGATGCTGATCATCAACAAATGCTTGAAATGTTGGAAGGGTTACATGAACCAGCTGCTACTGAAGATTATATGACACCTCCAGATCATTGAAGCCTGCTGTCCTTGAGCCATAAAGCTAAAATCTGTGAATGAATTTTAGAAAAATTTAAAGCCATGTTTTGTCCTCAGAAAACAGTTTCTTTTGTTTTATTTTCTGATTTTGTTAATTTTGAATTTGAATGATTTTGAACTCTGAATTTGAATGATATTTTGTTGGAAATCCATTTTGAGCATTGGGGTTGTGTTGTGATCTGTTTAGTTGAGATGAGCTCTTTTGTTTTAAATGCATGACAGGCTATAACTTAAAATGTACCTTGATGCTGATTGCTGGATTTTGAGTTTTCAGTTTGGAATCTGAATTAGTTGTTTTGTTTAATTTGCTTAATGGTTGAATTGGTATGGATAGAGTTAGTTTTTAACTTGTCAACTTAGACATGGACATTTATGAATGAGTTTCTTGATTGAACAATGGATTGCATTATTTCCCAGCCATAGTGGAGACTTAAACCTGAAGTGAGATTTTGAGCCTTTAAGCTTTGTTTATGAGAGATATGCAATTACTCTAGAGATTATCAAAAGCTGAAACATTTCTTTACTTCATTTTCTTCAATAACTCCAATTACAATACTTTGCTTTGGGTGTTTGTGAAGTTGTAGAGGAATTGAACTTGATTCTTGGTTCTTAGTTTTTATGGTTGAATGAAATGAAACCAAGGAAATGATATTAGGCCATTTTTCTTATCTTTTCAGCTTTAAAAAAAAAAAAAATTCCTTTTCTTTGATGAACATCATCCTTGGAGCCAAGTTTGAGCTTTATTAAAGCATTCATACTTCTTTATTCTTACCACATCATCCCCTTAACCATTATGAATGCTCTTTAGCCTTCCCTAACAGATTGGAATACACTGAAAATATTAAGGAAGAGCAATGAACAACATTTTGGAATTTTTGGGGTGAGGATAGAAAAATTGATGGAAGGAAGGAAAAGAATGATAAGAGGATATGGTGATGTCCAAATTCAGAAAACTTTGTTTCGATTATGAGTTTCAACTTTTAGATATATAGACATTGAAAAAAAAAAAAAAAAGAGAAACTGATTTCAATGTTCCAATTCATTTTGAATTCCTTAATCCTCCTTTCAACTACCTCATCAAACCTCATGGCCCCATTACAACCCAAAGCAAGTCCTAATTGATCTTTGGAAGAATTATCATTCAATTGTGAAATTTAGGAATTGGGGGGTATAGTGAAAATTCTAAAATAACCTTACTGCACTATTCTTTCATAGAGTTATGCCAAGTCCTTTTCTTTATTGGATTGAACATTTTTGACTTGTAGATGCACCCTCTTAGAATTTGATTTACATTTATTCTTTACAAAAAGGGGCATCTTGAGGGGAACCTTGTGTGCTTCATTTTCTTGTGAGTGAATTCCAAGGTGAGATTTTGAAGTTGAAGCTTTGGGAAGTAATATGATTCAAAGTTCAAGATAGAGTTTGATTATGGAGATCT
Source organism: Vitellaria paradoxa (assembly GCA_019916065.1). Taxonomy (NCBI): domain Eukaryota; kingdom Viridiplantae; phylum Streptophyta; class Magnoliopsida; order Ericales; family Sapotaceae; genus Vitellaria; species Vitellaria paradoxa. Next base: position 36,518,475 of record CM034238.1, read on the forward strand.
ATGTTGAGTTAACAGGTTAAGAACTGAATTTTCATGCTTGGATCAAGTGTTTAGCAAATTTCACATACCATACCTAATTTCATGATTCTAGGAGTGTTAGCTTAAATTTCTTAGCTTGATGTATTGAGTAACATTCCATGGTTATGACTTATTATCCATTTAGAATTGAAGATGCTATTTTTAGATGTGTCCTTCACAGATGTGCAACTTCATAACATGAAAATGTTGATTGTTTTTAAAGGTAGCCTTCCTTCTTTAAGCATTGCTAGGGACTAGCAATGTCTAAGTTGGGGGTGTGATTGGGCTTGAGTTGTTACACATTTGTTCACTTAAATACACTTTTATACATGACATAATTGATATAAGACAGGTGTTTTGTGCAGAATTTATCCACATCTTTAGAATATGGAACATGTGTTGAATTGTGCCATAAAGAGAAGCAATTTGAGCTAAATTAAGGATGCAAAGAAGGAGATGCTGAAGCACATCTGTTGAAATGGATTTGTTGAGTAAAGTCATGGGAGCAGAAGAAGAATTTCCAGTTGCTGAACAAGTTGAATTCTGGAAGGAGGAGAACATTCGAATATAGTACCAAAGCATTCGAATGCTGTCAAAAAGAGTTCAGAGAATTTCTGGAGGAAATGCATATTCGAATACAGTCAAGCAGTATTCGAATACTAGGACCGTTGGCAGAAAATAGATTCCACGTGATTTTACAGATTCGGGGGGAATGCAATCTGGAGGAGAGAGAAAGACTGGGGAATGATGGCATCACACGACCCACACCCACGAGAGATAAAAAGTGGGGGATATACGGGGGCAAGGGTTTTTTTTTTAGAAAGGAGAGAGTTCTTTTTGTTTTTTTTTTTCAAGTTTTCTTTCCATCTTCTTCTTCTTCATCATTCTCTGGTTTTGGGATTCTGCAATTTTTATTTTCAAATCTGATTTTTATTTCAATTTATTGTAATTAGATTTGAATTCTACAGCATATTACAATTTCATTCTTGTAATTAGATTTCAATTGGAGTTAAAGAGAAAATTACATTTTTCAGCTTTGAAGGTCATATCTCTGTTCTTCATTTCTGTTCTTCATTTTCTTAAGATGATCGGCTAGTTTTTCTTGGGCCAAGGCAAGGATAATGTCCTGTCCAATGATTTCCAAGATGCCGTTCTTCATGGATTAATTTCGAGTTCTTTGGTTATCAATCTTAGTTGTATCTCGTTACTCTCGAAATCAATGGTTCAATGTCCGATTAACACTTGTTTACATATTCTATCAATGAGTTCATAGAAGTTGCTGAATTCAGAACTCTTATTGCAAATATGTATGGGAGTTGCTAGAGTTAGATCTTCTATAGTTTTCATGATAGCTTATGCACATCACTTGTTTGATCCATGGCTTATATCATTTGAAATTAATTTTCTCCAAACATTAGAGCAACTAGAATTGATGATCTATTCACTCTTGGTATTTTGAGATTGATTTGGATAGGCATTGGAATTGTCTTGCCCATCTTTTTAATATCAAGTTTTAGTTAAGTTTAGTTTTCATTTCAAAACCCATTTCCAAAACCATCAAAAATTCCAAACCAGATTTTCAATTTTGTTTACCATTCATGTGAGCCATGTTTTGCCTCTTTAATACATTTGATTCAAACATGATTTTGCTCCCTAGATCCCTGTGGATATGACCTGGTTCTCACCAGTTAATTGTGCTACAATGAAACTTTGCACTTGGGGGAGTTTGTCTTGATTTTCCTTACTCAACACCTTTGAAAGCTGAATTTGCATCTTTATTTACATTTGAGAGTGAGGTAATTAAGCAAAAACAAGCACAACGCTATTTGAACGTGCCATGTGAAGGCCATCCAAAAAGATCATTTCAGGATTTCGTTATGCCCCCATGAGGTCTCCTTTCAAATGTAAGTAATGATCGTTCGAATGAATCATTGAAGTGGATTTTATTCCATCTCCCTGAGGACGACGTTTAAACTTGCCAAACAGTAACCGTTCAAATGGATCGTTTTAGTGCCGAACATTCTAGTTCCTTTTGGTCCATTAGCTGGCTAAATCCACATAATTTACTTTTTTTTAAGTTTTTTTATTGCTAATAGTGTTCTCAACGAATATGTGCATTTGTTGCTTTTTGTAGGAGTTAAAAAACCACCAACTTTGGGGATGTTGACTGATTGATACATGGATGTCCAAAATACATTGAAAATAAACCTTTTAAAATAAAATTCTAGCAAAATATAAACACATTGATCTATAATAGTAATTCATTAATTCATGTATTAGTTAAATGATGCTTCAAAAATCACAAAAGCAATAGAATTGAACCATAAAGAAGACAACATGGGAGGAAGATATCATTGGTCACTGGAATGGTGTGCATCCTATTGTGCCTGTTATATTTTGAGAAAATCTGAGTAACGTCCATCCATCCACTCATGGAAGCGCATTTGGGCTTGTCTAATGTCATGGATTTCACCCTATATCTCAACTTTGAAGCGACTCTCCTCTTCCCAAGAATGTCGTAGCTCTACCCCAAATTACCTAACCTTATCTGGATCTTGCTCTTGACTTAACTGTATAGCCTTAAATATATCTGTCACCTCACTCCCAGAGCTGTTCTCTCTAACGAATTTTTTTTTCTTTTGTTTCTTTTATGACATACTCTAGTTAAGGTTGCTCTCATCAATTTATTTTCTAGGGTCAATTTAGTTCTTGGAGGCATCGATCTCTATCTTTTTTAACTGTGCAACTTGAGTGATGAATGTGCCAAACGATAGTGTCCCTAAGTGAGCCATATTCTTCCAGTGATGCCCAATGCCCAATGTCCTAGTATCTATTGTCTTCTTTAATGTAATGGCACACATAAGAGTTGCTCTTTCCACCAAAATGTTAGTTGTCTTCTTTTGGGGGATGAGACTGGAAAAAGTTACCAAATTTAGGTTTTGTTACTCGTCTTTTAAGTCACTATTTTAGTACACGGACTTTACCTATGGAGCATTAGTGATACTCGTCTTTTGGACCATATTTTCTTTTTTGTATTTCTTGGAGTGTAATTGAAACTATGTGTCAAGTACAACAAGCATGTTAAGAATAGCAATGAAATTGTCAGGACTAATTGAAAATTTGTTCCCTCTTAGAGTAGGTTGAATCCCCTCGATAAAAATCAATCTTAGAGACATTCACATAGAACTCATGGCTGCATTTGTAGTGTTAGGAGCTTTTCCCACCCCTTCTCCTAAATTTTGCAATCATGCATAGTTTAATAAGTTCAACATTATCAGATTTGAAAAACCATTTAACCACCACAAACATCAAACCAAACACATTATTGTATAGTATTTGTGCAGCTTTGCTGGCAAACACGCAGTCATCCCATTTTTTTTCTTTCCATTACTAGCAATTTGCTAAACCCTATTACCAGAAGAGTGAACCATAACTTTAAAAAATAACAATTAAAAGGAAAAGAAAAAAGTTATGCCCTATAAGAGCAGTTACGAATACAAAAATAAATAATCACAATGATGGCAACAAAAGTCAAAATTCAATAAAACCTTAGTTGAATGGCAACAAAAGTCTAATTACCTTTTCTCAATCAAGGGTCGATAGTGGGAAGCCTGTATTATTGGAGAAGTAACCCGAAAATAGTAGAGTTAGGGTAGAGATGGTGTGAAACATGGCCCACCAGTGAAATTGCAAGGTCATGGTGTTTGGTAGAGATGTGCACAATTTGGTCAAAATTCATTTTCTAACCGTACTAATCAAATTTAAGATATATGGTTTAGTTATTATTCTAATAATGGTTGATTCGGTTATTTTCTTTTTAAAATAATGGTTATTAGTTTTGGTTATATTTTTGAAATCTTAAAACCAAATAAACCAAATTAACCAAATTAGAATACTTAATATTTAGTGTGTATATATATAATTAACTGGTTTTATCTTTTGAATACACTTATCTTTTGAAATTCCATGACTTTTGAAATTGCACAGAAAACTATTAAAGCATAGCTGAATTGTAGTTTCCTACTCATTCTCATGGTTCAACAAATAATTATAGTAATAAATACACATGGCTTTCGAAATTCCATGACTTTTCAAATTCTCATGGTTAAATATACTACCGAGGTCCTTTAATATACACACTGCCTCTTCACCCTTAATTTCATTTAATCTCTTTCTTAAAGCAACAATTGATTTAAAGTATCTAAATATGGATTTGCTTGTCTGCTAAAGGTAATTGATACTAATAAAAAAAAAAGTAAGATTTATTTGTTTGTCAAAGGTGCACAACCTAGTTGTCATGTAATTTATACTGAAGGCAATAAAGGTCTTTATATATATAATTGTTTGATTGCAGATGCTATGAAAATTTGATTATAGATATAATATTCATTGATTCTAAAATAATCTAACTACATAATATTTATTGATTGCAGAAGTAGCCAAATAAAGATTATATTGGAAGCAAAGCAAATAAAGAGGTCACTACCAATCCCCTATCTCCACAAATACCACATGTTTCAACTCAAAATGTGCTCATGGATAGGGAAAATACCAAAGGAATAAGGAAGAAAATAAGGCCACGATCCGATGTATAAGATCACTTCAGAAGCTTTGCAGACGATGGAAACAGGAAAACCATGAGCAGATGCAAAAATTGTTCCTGGGAATTCTAAAGTGATTCTAAAGCAAATGGTACTTCATTACTTAAGTACCACCTAACAATGTGTAAAAAGTATCATGTTAATTAAAATGGTAAGCAGACACTTCTTAAATTTGAAAAAATTCCCCAAAGGGTCGAGAGGGAGATATATTAACAGCTTGGAAATTTGACCAAGTATTATGAAAGCATTATCTCAAATGACCATAGCTGATGAGCTCCCCTTTAAGTTTGTAGAGGATAATGGATTTAAGTATTTCATGAATGTTGCATGCCTTAGGTTTCATGTTCATGAATTTTGCGTGCTAACCACCTTCATATAAGGTTTTGTACATATGTAATTAATCTTAACTGATAGTTTGAAGGGGGTGAGTTAGTTGAATGCGTTTTAGTTGTTGTTGGAATTGTAAGGCAATCTCTTACTACGTTGAAAAAATTTAAAAATTGTGTTTCCATAAAAAAAAATTCAAAGTAATAGTTTGTTTTGTCTTGATGTTGCAACTAGGTAGAATTCAACTTACATGATGTTGGATAGGCCTTAAAATTTGAGGGTGCATTTGAGAGATATGATGATGTCGATCCTAATTATAGGAGAAAACTTGGAGGTGTCAATGCAAATGGGTTGCTGAAAGAATATGATTGGAACAATGTTAGGAGGTTAAAAACTTTCTTGAAGCATTTCTATGATATGACATTATGTGCATCAAGATGTCTATATGTTACATCCAATACTTTTTTTTTGAGAAGATTACTAATGTGGACTATATATTAAATGAGTTAAAAATGGGTGATGGTATAGAAATGAGCTCACTAGCAGATAAAATAGGGCAGAAATATAAGAAATATTGGGGAAAGTTAGAGAAATTGAACACAATTATTTATATGGATGTTATTCTTGACTGTAGGAGGAAGTTTGATTACTTGGAGTTTGCTTTAAAGCATATGCATTGAGAAGCCTAGGTGCCCAGATGGCCAAAAATATAAAAAAAAATCCTACTTATGAAATGTTTAAAGATTATGAGAGGTTGATTCTATCTAAAAATGAGCAATCAAGTACTTCTACCTCATCTTCATGGGGCATTGGAAGTTGAAGAGTTTGTTACATAAGTTAAAAATTTTATAATGTCAAAGTATAAAAAGTTTAAATTTGAACTTGGAGGTTGTGACTCAAAATTAGGCTTGGATGGATATTTGGTAAAGCCAAGCAAAAATAAAGATGATTATGAGAAGTTTGACATTCTAGGCTGGTGGAAAATTAATTATGATAGATTTCCAATCTTTTCAAATATGGCACTTGACGTGTTAGCAATTCCTATTTCAATTATGGTATTAGGATCAATTTTTAACATCGGCGGTAAGGTCTTGGATGCTTTTAGGAGCTCTCTAACTCCAAAAATTGTACGGGCTTTAATTTGTTTAGAAGGTTGACTTAAAAGCTCATTGACTTCACATGCATACATTGAGGAAGATTTAGAAGAGTTTGAAAAGATTGAGTGCGGTAAGTTCTAAAGCTCAAAACTTTAGTATGCATCAAATTAATTTTTTTTTCATTTACTTATATAATATACTAATATGTTCTAATCTATTTTTACAGATTTGGATATGTTTGCATCTAACACCTCACATGTCATTGACTAATTATTTTACTGTTGGGGAATGCAAAAAATTCCGAGAATATGACTATAATATATATCAAAAATACAAAAAATTATTCTGATTTATGAGAATAAGATCATACCTTTGAGATCTTTCTGATTTGATATCGACAGAATAATATTCTAAAAATCTAAAGATTTCAATTAAACTACTTCATCTAAACCTTCAGCCTTCTATTATATTTTGAAAATACTATCCTTCTATCACGAGATTGCGGAATCTCCAGCAGTCTCTAGGTTTTTCTCCAAGTGTAGAATAAATCCTCATTTAAGAAAATATAACCCTAACTGTCAATAGCGAGAGTATTTATAAGGCTATAGTAAGGACCAATAGGCAAATATGAAAAAGGCTTCCTACATAATTAAATTATCTAATCGTTCCCCGATTAAGAATTAATTACATAATTATAATTCATTCCACTAAAGAATTATAACTGCACTTCTAATCATATTTGAAATTATATTTTTGGGTCTCAATATTAAATATTTATTATCTTCCCATGTTAAGATTACAAGTATCCACTAATTAAATTTGAGACATTTTCACTTAACTTATTTGACATATTTGATTCAAAATCCACTTGCAAGATTTAATATAGTCAAAACTTATAAACTTCCTCAAGAGAAAATCATTAATTCAATAAATCAGGACATGGATTCCTTCAATTATTAATTTTCACCATATATACAATATCATTGCCCAACCCATTGAGTTTTTTGACTTATAAATAGAATTTCACTCTTTGTGTTATCAAAGCAATAATCACCATATATATGTGTCTCAAAATAGAACCAAATTAAGAGTATAAGTAACCGTGATAAGCACGAGGTATAAATTATTTTATAATGTCAGTATAAAATAATTATCTCAATTGAGCCCAATTCAATATATACAAAATGTAGTAGCACAAATAGTTAGAACTAACCATTTCTTGTAGTTAGGCAGACCTGCTGAAAATGTGTGCTACAATTTTACTAATAGTGTGTCCAGTTCTATTTAAAGCTGTGAACAATAAACTTGTATTCCAAAAGAACCAATGATCTAGTCTTCTGTATGTAAGTCGTATTTTACACACTAGATCAATTGCTCTTTGCAAATACTAGACACAAGCACAAATATATAATAAATGGTATTCATTACTCAAAAAAAGAATTCTCATTAGATAAAATAGAAATATCAAAAACAAAAGACATGTCTTTAGTATAAACCTCTATCAGTCATATGGTTGCCATTATTACTAGGTAAAATCAATTAAACTTATCATTATTTATTATTTGAATATTTTTCCTTTGTATAAATTGTTGATTGAGAACTAACTATTGCTTATTTTCAAACTTTGCAACCATTATTTTGATGTGGATCTACCATGAGATTAGGGTTAGATAAGCTATTCAATGGAGTTTGGAGTTAGAATTCTTATTTTGTTTTTGTTTTGTTTTTTTATATTTTTTTAATTCAACTTGTTCCTTTTTTAGTTTTATTATGAATTTTATTTTGGATTAATTATACTGACACCCCTTCAACTAGACTTCATTTTCAATCTACCCTTTTATCTATTAATCTTAATACTTTAATCTTCTCATTTATTTAAAAGGGGTTTCGTTTAGAAACCATCAAACTCTGTTAGCTTTTTATTTATTTATTATTTCTCATTAGATTATTACTCGCATACTCAAATTTGGAACTTATCATTAGAGGGTTGCATAGGTTAAGTTAGATAAATCATTCGATTTTCTGTTATAAATTAAATAAATTAATTTTTTTCTTATTCTATCCAAAAAAAACTCGACCTGAAAACAAAAATAAATTATATATCTATATTATTTTTGTTTTTGGTATAAAGAAATAGAATGAAAAAAAGAAAAAAAAAACTAAACCTAATAGTTTTGAGTTTTCAATCTTACAATATTTTCATTTGATTTATTTTTTTAATTTAAATTTAGCTTAAAATTTTAAACCAAAATTTGAGGGTACATTTTCTATTATTTATTATTAAAATTAAATATATATAATAAATACAAAATAAAGAAATAAAAATATTTATTATTAAGATCTGAGAATTAATTTGGATGAATTTTTTTTATCAAAATTAGATTTGGGTCAGTGTTTTTTTTTTTTTTTTGGATGGGATAAAAAAATTCAATTTATTTAATTTATAACAAAAAATTGAATGTTTTATTTGACCTAACCCAAGCAAATATCTAATCATAAGCTCCAATTTTGAATATACCTGAGTAATAATCAAATTAAAAACAAATTGAGATAATTAAAGAATAATAAATAAATAAATAATTAACGGACTTTTTTAATGATTTTTAAATTGAATCTCTTTTAAATAGATGAGAAGGTCAAAGTGTTAGAGTTGATAAATGAATGGATAAATTGAAAATAAAGTATAGTTGAAGAGGTGTTAGTATAATTTACCTTTTTGTTTTCTTAGTTATGGTTGAACGGAAAATTATGTTAAAATTTTGTAATTTAAAATTTAAAATTTTAATACTTTGACGACATTATGCTATTTGTTGAAGTTATAATAAAAAATTATTATTTTATCTTTACAATTAAATTATAAAAAATATATCTAAATTAATAGGCCTATATAACTGTGCTGACTGTAATCAAATTAAAATAATTCAGTTCAGTTAATATTCAGTTAGTGTATATTATTTGATCAATTTGATTATTATTTTTAATTTTTAATTTTTAAAAATAATTAATTCAGTTATGGAAATTATAATTTTCGATCTGTACATATCAGCACTCGCCCCTAACGTTTGGTGGTAGGAGCAGAGGTGCGGAGCATAGATTTCTATGGCTAGGGCCTAAAGTAACGCACCAATAAGAGTGGTAGGGCTTGCAAATGCCGTCCCCGATCCGTTAACGTCATAAAACTTATCCGTTCGAATGGTTTACTCCAGCGGCACTCCAGCCGCCCTGTGAGCCACGTTGGAATAGATTTCTACTTTCAAATCTGAAAAAAAAATTTATCGTAACGTTAAAAAAAAATTTATTGTAACGTCAGGAAAAAAAAAAAAAAAGAAAGATTTTGGTTAGTTTTTGATAAAAAAAAATGTGAAAAAGTGGTAACATTTGTAATTACGTTCACTAAAATCCAAAAATCTCCAACTTTAAAAAATTAAAAAAATTGAAAATAATAAAAAAATAATAAAAACTAAAGAAAATTAAAGGTGCATTTAGCACATTAAATTTTGGTAAAAATTTTTGAAAATCTCTAAAAATATCTATAAATTTTTACATATTTTTACCTTTTCAAAATAAAAAAAAATTAATACCTTTCAAAAAACAGACCTTTCCAAAAACAGTCGATAATTATAATTCAATTAATCAAATAATAAATTTTTTTTCACCATTCTCATTATGGACTCTTAAGTTATTGATTAACACTCACTTTGACTTTTTTTGTAGGGTCGTAGAAACCGTTCCAACGGATTGTAGAAATTGTTCCAACGGATTTGCGCTGCCAGCTTCTGTCCAAATAGTTTCTACAATCCGTTTGAACGGATTATAGTGTAAAGAAAAAATGACTACCAAAAATTTTAAACCTGTTCAAACGAAAATTCAATCCGTCAGAACGAGAATCTTACTATTTATCTCTAAAAAACACAGTTTAAAATGTGTGCACCAAATACAAAAAATTTTCTAAAATCACATTTTATTTCACTTTTTATCATTCCTAACTCATCCTAAATTTTGTCCACACACCAAAAAGCCCCATAAAATAATATATATATATATATATGAATAACATATCTTTAATCTATCAAATAAAAAAAAAATAAATCTTGCTATAAATGGATTATGTGCAATCGGGCTGAATAGTGAAATATTGAAAGAGTTACCGTCTTGTTTAGAGTTTTAAAAATTAATATAAATCTTAAAAAAATTTTAATTTTTTTTGTACGTTTTGTAATAACAAAAAAAATTAATAAAAATTATTATTTCATATTTTGTAAAATAAAAGAAAAAATTAATATCTTTAAGTGGAATTTAGGACTTCGAACGGAACTTTTTTGCATCCAAACGCGTTTGCAACTTCCCTGACTCTTTCAATTCCCAAATTTACCCCTCCGTTCTCTGAATATTTGCAAATTCTAGAACCCTCTCTCTCCCTCTAATAACTTCCGTAACCGCACCACCAAGGGGCAAAATTAGGCAAGTAAAAACTTCCCTGAGAAGCTCCATGCTGGCGAGATATTTGCTGGGATTCTCTCAAATCCACCAGGGGCTACTTATGTGTCGACCCGTGTCGTTTACAGCTGTACACAACGATAACCGCCTACCGAGAAAAACCGGTATCCGTAACGCACCTCACCCGTTTCACTTCCACCGGCTCAATCAGTTACCCTAATCCCTCCCTTATAAACCCCCTCTCTCTTTCTCTGGCCCCTCTCACACAGGAGGCTCTCCCACTCGGCGCAGTCTCTCTCTCTCTCTCTCTCTCTGTGTGTAAAATTTATATTTTAGTTTTGTATAATAAAAAAATATTGGGTTGAGTTTTTAAATGGAGAACCGATCGACGGCAATGGAAGCGTCGCAGAAAGCTTTGGATCGAATCAAGGGTCCATGGAGTCCGGAGGAGGATGAGTTGCTGAAGAAGCTCGTGCAACGACACGGAGCTCGAAACTGGTCGCTGATCAGCAAGTCGATCCCCGGGAGATCGGGGAAATCGTGTCGTCTCCGGTGGTGTAACCAGCTCTCGCCGGAGGTCGAGCACCGGGCTTTTACTCTGGAAGAGGATGAGATAATCATTCAGGCCCACGCTCGGTTTGGGAACAAGTGGGCGACGATCGCGAGGCTCCTCAATGGTCGCACCGACAACGCCATCAAGAACCATTGGAACTCGACGCTGAAGAGGAAGTACGCGGCCTTGATCGAAGGCGGCGGCGGTGGCGCGGATGAGCGCGCGGCTCAAGCACCGAAGCGATCGGAGAGTGGCGATGTCACGATGGCCTTGTCTGGTTTGTGTGGGAGCCCTGGGAGTCCATCTGGATCTGATGTTAGCGATTCGAGTTTCCATGTGTCGTCACCGATGAATGCGAATATATACCGTTCGGTGGTTTTAACTCCTGCGATCGCGCATCCTTCTCAACGAGTCGAACCGGCTCACTGGCCTTCTCAAAACGTAGGATCGGCTCCAATATTGAAAGCGGTAACTGATCCCCCAACTGCACTCACCCTCTCCCTTCCCGGAAGCGATTCGCATTCCTGTGATATTCATGTTCAGCGCTCCAGCCAGGCGAACCAGCCGACTCATTCCCGTAACAAAAGCATCGAGTTCGGACCGCGTTTGATGGAAAAGCCGAAGATGACGCCGTTTAGCCCCGAGCTCCTTTCTTTGATGCAAGAGATGATCAGAAAGGAAGTAAGGGATTATATGGCAGGGCTTGAGAAGAACGGGATGTGCCTTGAGAACGAAGGCGGTGTTCGAAATGCAGGGGTTAAACGCATCGGAGTCAGCAAAATCGAATGATGAAAAAGGAAACGGTTCAAATCAAAGAAGAGAAAGAGTACCTTTCGGAAAAGGGAGCCAATTTTGAGGATCGTCCTCTTGCATTCTTGTCTCAGGCTTTTGCATCTGCTGGTGTACAGGGGGAAGCCAGAGTGGATGGTTTTAGGAGTAGGGGTGGGAAACACATGGTTTCATAGTTGTTGGCCTTTTGGAGATGGGAGGAGTTGGTGGGTGATCAATTAAATTTGAATTATCGGAGTATAATTATCATTACCTTAAAAAGGGAAAAAAAAAACAAAAAAATAATAATATATATGAATATATATAGATTGTTTTTCAATTTCAGATTCTAGACTTGAGAAATTTTGTTAAATTTGAATGACTAAAAATTGGATGATTGTGGAACGTTGAACGGCAAAATCATGTTTTACATGTCGGTGCGGATTGTACTTTGAAGTACAGGAGCCCAAAAAAATAAATTAATTAATTAATTAATAAATGAAAAAGAATTTTGCTGGGCATGTCTGCTTGTGTCTTGTGACTGCAAAGAGAGGACACCTTTGCAGGAGGTTAGTCTAGCTCCTGCAAGAGCGAGGAAGCACCCTTTCTGAAACACGACCATGATTCTACTGTTATATTTGGAAAAAAAATTGACATTGATTCATTTGTGAAAAATTTGAAGTCTTTTTTGGTGAAACTGGATGTTTGGAAAATTTGCCCTCAGCCTTTTGAATTGGGGTTGATTTGATAAGCTACGTCAACTCTATAACTTATTTATATTTACATTTTTCTTTACAATGCGTTTGGACCCAATCATAAGTCGAGTTCTCCTTTTTCAACTTTTTTTAGCGTGTGTTTAAAGTGATAAAAAATGAGAAAAGTTGTGAGTTTGTAATGCGTGCAGTAAAATAAAAAAAATGAGTTTTTTATGAAAATATTCTTCAAACTATTCTTATTTTTTTATTTGGTTCTCAAATTATCAAATGCATCTATTAGATCTTCAAATTATCAAATTTTGTTCTATTTAGTCTGAAAATTAACTCCATCCGTAAAAGTTAATGGAAAAATTTTTATGTGCGGGTTATATGATCTTTTTGACTTTATCTTAAGGTATAATGGTAAATCATATTTATTTATTTTTATAAAATAATAATTTATAAAGTATTTTGATTATATTATTATTAAAAATAATTTAATTTAGTAAAAATAAAATATATTAAATATAATTTAATTATATTATTTGTTAAATATAATTTAATAAGATATATTTTATATTAAATTATTTAACTAAATAGTATTAAATTATTTAACTAAATAGTTTTAAATTATTTAATTATATAATTCATTAAAATTAATTTAATAAATATATTCCATGTTAAATTAATTAATTAAATCAATAATTGATTGAATTAATTATATTATTTATTAAAAATAATTTGATAAGATATATTCACTGTTAGATTAATTAATTAAATCAATTATTGGTTAATTTAATTATACTATTTATTAAAAGTAATTTATTAAAATATATTCCATATTAAAATATATCTTGGTTAGATTGTATTATTTATTACATAAAATAGTTTCAGTTTAGTAAAATATTTGAATAAAGTAATTTTTATTTTAATAAGATGCAACAAAAATGAACAAAACGTTAAAATTGATGAATGGTCAAAATAGAAAAAAAAAAAAAAGAGTGAGAACACTTTTTTTGTTTAAGTTTTCATTTTTGTTAAATTTGTTTTGATTTTTTTAAATTAATTAATTATTGATTTATTTAATTAATTTAATATTGAATATTTTTTATTAAATTACTTTTATTAAATAATGTAATTAAATTAATTAAATTAGTCAATAATTGATTTAATTAATTAATTTAATATTGAATATGTTTTATTAAATAATATAATTAAATTAATCAATAATTGATTTAATTAATTAATTTAACATGGAATATATTTTATTAAATTGTTTTTAATAAATAATATAATTAAATCAATCAATTATTGATTTAATTAATTAATTTGATATGGAGAATATTTCATTAAATTATTTTTAATCAATAATATAAATAAATAATTTATTAAATTATATTTAATAAATTAAATTAATGATATAACTGATTTTGTTAAATAATTTACTATAAAATATATTTTATTAAATTATATTTAAAAAATAATATAATTAAATTATGTTTAATATATTTTATTTTTACTGAATTAAAATATTTTTAATAAATAATATAATTAAAATATTTTATAAATTATCATTTCATAAAAATAAATAAATATGATTTGACTATTATGTTTTGGATAGGGTCAAAAAAGTCATGTGATCCACACATGACAATTTTTCGTTAACTTTAATGGATGGAGTTAGTGTTGGGACCAAATAGAACAAAATTTGATAGTTAGAGGATGAAATTGATACATTTGATAGTTTGAGAACCAAATAAAAAAAAAGAGAAATAGTTTGAGGGATATTTTCATAAAAAACTCTAAAAAAATTGATGTGATAGAAGTTTTTAGAGTTTTTTTTTTTTTTGGATATGCCAAACGATTAACCTCTTATTTAGGCTTTGTTTTGTTTATATTTTGTTTTCTTATTTTCGTGATTTTGTTACCAAAATTTGATTTTTTTTTTCAGAAGATGCAATTCAAAGTTTGATTTTTTTTAGAAGATGTAACTTTTAAGTGTGTTATTTATGTTAATAAAAAAAATTAAAAAAAATTACAATTATTTAATTAAAAGCTAAAAAAATTAATTTTGTTGTTATTATTGAAAAATTTACATTCATTTGTTATTTTTTTACCCAAACATATAGTTTTTAATTAAATCAAAAAGAATTTTTTGAATTTTTTCTTTTCCTTTTTTTTTTTTAATTTTGAGGAATGGGATTAAACATAGGAGAGTAAAAGTCATAACTTAAAAAAAAAATTTAAATTTTAATGAAAAAATCATATAAGACAAAAAAAAAAAAAGAAAAGTTATCAGATATGTTGAGTGGTTTTGGACCTCTCTTGTTTTCAAAAACTAACTCATTGGGTGAAATTTTTTCTCACACTTATATATTGACCATTAGCCCCTTCTACAATTGATGCGAGAATCCTAATAATATCCCTTTTCATATATCGGGCTTTGAGTTGGAAGGAAGTGACAACCCGTTACCCCTTTACAACCGATATGGAAACTCCAATAATAGTTGGAGGTAGCGACAACTCAATGAGATTTTTTCTCACACTTATATACTGACTATTAACCCCTTCTCCTTTCACACATCAGACTCTAGGTCAGAGTTAGAGATAGCGATAACTCGATGAGATTTTCTTTTACACTTATATACTGATCACTACTTTCTTCCATAACAGATGTGGGAACCCTAATAATATCACATTTCACACATCATGTCCTGAGTTAGAGGAAGCGACAACCCAGTGAGACTTTTCCTCATACATATATTGATCAGTAATTCCTTCTACAACTGATATAAGAATCTCAATTATATTTCCTTTCATACATCAGGCCCTAAGTTGGGTGTAGCACAATTCAAACTTGGGTTGTGACACTAGTTATTGGGTTGTCGTGGGTTTCTCTCATCTTCGAAAATTAACTCGTATGGTGAAATTTTTCCTTATACTTATATATTGACCATTATCTCCTTTCAGAACCAATGTGGAAATCTCGCCAAAATACGTTAAAAATTTTATTATAACCAAATAAAGACATAGTTTCTGATAAGTTTTGTGGAGGTTCTCTTCTGTCTCATGGGGAACGAAATGATTTTGTCGGCCTCTAGTGTTTGATTTACAAAAATTTACTAAAAGTCATAAACTTTTATTAATATTTTTAAATTATTTTCAATAAAATTTTGTCTCATAATTTAATTTTTACATTAACTTTTTATGTTTTCTTTGTATTTTTTTTTTGCTTTCCAAACAACATCTAATAAGAGTGTGTTTGGAGTGAAAAAAAAAATGAGATAAATTGAGAGTTCGTAATACGTGCAATGAAAGAAAAAAGTTGATATGATATAAAGTTAACAAAGATTTATAAAATATTTTATTATTTATTTGCAAACTAAATGGGGCCTAAGTCTTCTTCTAAATCATGAAAGTAGTTTTTTTTTTTTTTTTTAAATTTTATTCGCGTATTTGACAGGCCAAAAAAGGTTGGCTTCTTAAGGTGAATACATAAATTTATTATTTTTTGTCGTTCTTCAGATCTTATATATAATATTTTGCAAAGTCACTTGGTTTGGGAAGAAAAAACCTTCTTCCATTACTAAAAAATTAACTTTTTTTTTTTAATGTTTAAGAAGGAAAAAAGTTAATTTTTTTTAGCTCTTTGATCATTTTATATTTTACATTTTAAAAATTTTAAATATAAGAGGATAATTTTAATTATTTCAAAAAATAAAAAATTAAGTAGTTAGAGTGTGTTTGGTAAATAAAAAATTCTAATTTTCTACAATTTTTATCTTGGTGTTATTACGTGTCATTTAATAACTATGTGTTTGGTAGTTTTATGTGTGATTTTTTTTTTTGTTTGGTGTTTGGTAAACGTTAATGAAAAAAGTTTAAAAAGTTAAAAAGAATTAAAAATTAAAAATTTCTTTTAATTACCATCAAACGCGCTCTTCGTAAATAAAAAACACCATAGGCTTCTCAAAAGGAGCGTTGCCAAAAACACTTGCGGCCTTTTAACTCTAAAGCGAAAAAAACTGACAATTTTGCTTCTTGCCAAACGCAAATTACGACAAATGCCGGCTTTGCTTTCCCTTGTTCAACACAGCACCATGGGATGCAATACAACTTTTTTTTTTTAAAATTTTTTGATTAATCATAAACATTCTTAAATTCATGAGAAATCAACCAGTGTGTATTACAAATTTTGCTCTATCATGAGTGTCTTCAACCATTTTCCTAGTCACTTTCCTAGTTCTACAATAGCCAAATTCCAACAAAATATTTTCTGATTCACAAAAAACATTCCTAATTTCGCAGTTACATATCTTACATTTTCGCAAACATTTACTTATTATTTAGTTTTTTTTTTATTTTTTATTTTTTATTTTTATTTTCTACTTCTGTTTTGAATTCATTTTTTATTTTGTACTTTTGAAATAAGAAAAATAGTTCAAAATTTATTTGGGTACTTGTGTTTTCAAAATTTGTTTCCGAAAACAGAAAATGAGTTTACACATAAAATAAAAAATGACAAAAAATCATTTTGAGAGTTTTTTTTTTTTTTTTTAAAAAAGGAAAAATCTAAAAACAAAGAATATAGAGTATCTTGTGTTTCTTCGTTTTGAGATTTTTAACACATAAAAAAAATATAAAACAGAAAAGTAAAATAAATGTCACTTCAATAACTACCGGACAATCCATTAGTGCAGTAACTCTCACACATTTTATAGGTTTCACCTATTCCAGAACAACCATTCTCCATTTAATGAGAGAGTTCTTCCTCCTGTATCCTTTACCATCCAAGCTCCTGCTGCCTTCTCATTTGACGCCTTCCATGCTCCATCAACAATTATGATTATTTCATAGACAATTTCTGGAACAACATTCTTATTCATGAAAACCACTTCTTCAAATTCTAATGTCTGAATCTTCTTCCCGCTTGCATCGCAATCTTTCTCCAAATTGTAACTTACATTCAAACTTTTAGACAAATTAAACATGTTAGTAAAATTAGTTGTCATGTAAAAGATTACCAGAGGATCCTCCCTTCATCTGTTGAACACCTTTTCATTCATGGTAATCGTATTGCCTACAAAGTAGCTATTAGCATACTAATTCTATTTTCATCCTTTCACATCATTTATCCTAATCCCCAAAATAGATCCAAACCGTACAGCTCTGGCCATCTTGCATTTTGTGAAAAATTGGTCTCGTGTTTCCCTATTTGTCCCACAAAAATACACATTTCATCCACATTCACTCATCTTTTCTATAAGATTTTCCTTAACAGGCAGCAAATTATGTAACAATTTCCAAACAAGGAACTTCCATTTACCAGATAACCTCATTTTCCATGACCCTCCCCAAACCTTGCTACAATCCCTGACCATATTTACGTTCCCGTCCTCATTGCCTGTAATCAAAATTTTCAGTCCACCCAACAAGCTACAAAAATAAGCTTTTTTCAGAAAAGATTCCCCATTCTTCATTCCACGCCATTACCATTCATCCTCAACATTCCCCACTGGCATATAAAATTTTTGAATAACATCTATTATTTGTTTTTGTTGAAGTTGTGCCAAAATATCTGCAGCTTGAATAAGTTGATTTAATCTTTACTATTATGTTATTTTCTATTTTTTTATGACCTAGTCTTTAGGAAGTTGTTGGTTCTATTTTTTGAAATCAGGAAGTTGTTATTCATGCCTAAGAATAAGGAATGTATCTGATTTTCTGTTAGACACTTGCTCTATTTAAAGAGCCATGCTAAGAAAGTTAAAAATTATTCCTCTGCACATCAGTTCTGTCTTTCTACTCTTATCAAACTTTCTTTACTTTGAAAATCAATAACAACAGAGTGGTATCAGAGCTGTTATCTTGAGGGATCTGTGAGTTGAGTGAACCCGTAATGGAGGCTGATACATCATCCACGACTGTTGCACCACCAATTTTTGATGGTGACAACTATGAAGCCTGGGCTATCAGGATGACTGTTTATCTTGAAGCCTTGGATCTTTGGGAAGTTGTAGAACAAGACTATGAAGTTTTTCCATTACCTGAAAATCCTACAATGGCTCAACTGAAGAATCACAAAGCGAGGAAGACAAAGAAATCCAAGGCTAAAGCTTGTCTTTTTGCTGCTGCATCCAGTATGATTTTTTCAAGAATTATGAACCTACAATCTGCCAAAGATATTTGGGATTATCTCAAATCTGAATATCAAGGCAATGAAAGAACCAAAGGCATGCAGGTGCTCAATTTAATAAGAGAATTTGAGATGCAAAGCATGAAGGAGACAGAAACAATCAAAAGTTATGCTAACAGGCTGCTTATCATTGTTAATAAGGTACGACTTCTTGGCAAGGATTTTCCTGATGAAAGAATTGTACAGAAAATTCTTGTTACTGTACCTGAAAAATATGAATCCAAAATATCTTCATTAGAAGAATCTAAAGACTTGTTAAGTATTTCCTTGGGAGAGTTGGTGAATGCTTTACAGGCACAGGAACAGAGAAGAATGATGAGACAAGAGGAGACAATACAAGGTGCTTTCCATACAAAGGCACAACACTCAGGAGGAGCAAAAGACAAGAAAAACAACCGGAAGCCTGAAAGCTCCAACAAGCAACAGGATGAGACTTTTCCACCTTGTCCACATTGTAAAAAAACAAATCATCCTCAAAGAAAATGTTGGTGGAGACCTGATATCAAATGCAGGAAGTGTGGTAATTTGGGGCATGTGGAACGAGTCTGCAACTCTCAACCTGAGGAGGCAAAGGTGACAACGGATCAAGATCAAGAGGAGCAACTCTTTGTGGCGATATGTTTTGCTACAAGCATCAGTTCCAGTGACTTTTGGCTGATAGACAGCGGCTGTGCAAATCATATGACCAATGATCAGAAACTTTTCAAAGAGCTTGACAAAACCATTGTTTCTAAGGTGAAAATTGGAAATGGTGATCTCATCTCAGTCAAGGGAAAATGAACAGTGGCTATAGAGAGTTTGACAGGTTTGAAGCTTATTATAGATGTTTTATATGTGCTTGACATTGACCAAAATCTGCGTAGTGTTGCACAGCTAGTTGAAAAAGGTTTCAAAGTCATATTTGAAGACAAATGGTGCTTGATCAAAGATGCAAAAGGCAGAGATGCATTCAAGGTGAAAATGAGAGCTAAAAGCTATGCTCTAAATCTAATGGAGGAGGAACAAATGGCCTTTCCAAGCTCTGTCAACAATGCTGAATCATGGCACAAAAGGCTTGGACATTTCCATCATACTGGACGTCTATACATGTAAAAACATGCCTTGGTGAGAGGGGTGCCTTTACTCGAAGACAAGCTAGCTGATTGTGTGGCTTGTCAATATGGGAAGCAAGCAAGAAAACCATTCCCCCAAACAGCATGGAGAGCATCACACAAGCTACAGTTGGTGCACACAGATGTTGGAGGACCTTAGAAAACATCATCTTTAAATGGTAATAAATACTACATTACATTTATTGATGATTACACCAGATTTTGCTAGATTTATTTTCTTAAATCCAAGTTTGAGGTTGCTAATATATTTTGGAAGTACAAAGCTTTTGTGGGAAATAAAAGTGGTTGCAGGATGCAAACAATAAGATCAAATAATGGGAAAGAGTACACAAATGAAGTTTTTGACAGATTTTGTGAAGAAGCTAGTATTAAGCACCAACTGACAGCACCTTATACGCCACAACAAAATGGCGTAAGCGAGAGAAAGAATCGAAGCATTATGGAGATGACAAGGTGCATGATGCATGAAAAAGAGTTGCCAAAAAAGCTATGGGCAGAGGTTGCAAGTACTGTTGTCTTTTTACTAAATAGACTGCCTACTAGAGTTCTGCAGGAAAAAACACCATTTGAAGCCTGGTTTGGTTACAGACCAGATTTGCAAAACTTAAAAATTTTTAGCTGTGTTTGTTTTTCTTTTGTGCCACAGGTTAAAAAAGACAAACTTGATAAAAAGGCAGAACCAGGTGTTTTCATTGGATACAGTAGTACTTCCAAAGCTTACAGAATTTTTCAACCACAAAATGGAAAAATTCTTGTAAGTAGAGATGTCGAATTCATGGAGGACAAACAATGGAGCTGGGAGGAGCCAATAAAGAACCAATTTCCAGAAGTTCCACAACACCTTAATGATAATGTTGATGACATACCAGTCAGAGGAACAAGGCTCTTATTTGAAATTTATGAAAGAAGCAATATCGCTGTCCTAGAACCTGCAGATTTCAGAGAAGTTGAGCAGGATGACAAATGGATAGATGCTATGAAAGAAGAGCTCAGGATGATTGAAAAAAATGACACATGGGAGTTGGTGGACATACCACAACACAAATAACCTATAGGAGTCAAATGTGTTTATAGAACCAAACTCAATGCAGATAGTTCTATAAATAAGTACAAGGCTAGATTGGTGGTGAAGGGATATGCTCAAGTGTTTGGAGTTGATTTTTCAGAAACATTTGCTCTAGTTGCACGCCTTGATACAATTAGAATGTTGCTTGGCTTGACTGTGCATAATGGTTGGAAAGTTTACATTTAGATGTAAAATCTACTTTCTTAAATGGTTTTTACAAGAGGAGATATTTGTGGAGCAACCAGAGGGATTTCAGGTCAAGGGACAGAAAGACAAGGTCTACAAGCTAAAAAAAGGCCTTGTATTTTCTTAAACAGGCCCCTAGGGCTTACTACAACAGAATCAACAATCATCTTCAAGACCTTGGATTTGTCAAAAGTCCAAGTGAAGCCACATTATATGTGAAGCAAACAGAAGCTAAATTAATCATTGTTTCTGTTTACGTTAATGATTTGCTTGTAATAGGAAATGATATGAAGCTGATAAAAGAGTTCAAAGCTGAAATGCTCTAAGTATTTGAGATGACTAATCTTGGCTTAATGAGTTTTTTTCTAGGAATGGAGGTGAAGCAAGATAAAGATGGATTCTTTATATGCCAAGAGAAATATGCAAGAGAAATACTCAAAAAGTTTCATATGGAGGACTGCAAAAGCACTACTACTCAATGAACTAGAAGGAGAAATTTAGCAAAGATGATAGTGCTGATAAGGTGGATGAACATCTTTATAAAAGCATGATTGGTTGCTTAATGTATCTTACTGCAACCAGACCTGATATTATGTTTACAGTAAGCATGCTTTCAAAATTTATGCATTGTGCCAGTGAAGTGCATCTCCAAGCAGCCAAAAGAATTGTAAGATATATTAAGGGCACCATAGATTTTGGCATCAAATTCACTCATTATCAGAATTTCAGACTTCATGGATATTCTGATAGTGATTGGGGAGGTTCAGTTGATGATATGAGAAGCACAACACGTTACTGTTTCAGCTTTGGTTCAGGTGTGTTTTCATGGTGTTCAAAGAAGCAAAATGTTGTAGCTCAAAACACAGCTGAGGCAAAATATGTAGCAGCCACTGCTGCTGTAAATCAAGCTATTTGGCTCAGAAGTATTCTTGCAGATTTATGTATGGAGCAGAATGAACCAACACAGATTTTTGTTGACAATCAAGCTACTATTTCAATCTCTAACAATCTTGTTTTTCATGCCAAGACTAAGCATTTTAAAATTAAGTTGTTTTTCTTAAGGGAAGTGCAGAGAGAAGGGGAAATTTGTCTACTCCATTGTGGGACTAATGATTAAATTGCAGATGTCTTAACAAAGGCACTTCCAAAAGCCAGATTTGAAGCATTGAGAAGCAAGCTGGGATTCTGCAGCTATTATGGTAGGGAGGAATGTTGAAGATGTGCCAAAATATCTGCAGCTTGAATAAGTTGATTTAGTCTTTAGTATTATGTTATTTTTTGTTTTTTTATGACCTAGTCTTTAGGAAGTTGTTGGTTCTGTTTTTTGAAATCAGGAAGTTGTTATTCATGCTTAAGAATAAAGAATGTATCTGATTTTCTATTAGACACCTATTTAAAGAGCCATGCTATGAAAGTTAAAAATTATTCCTCTGCACATCAGTTCTATCTTTCTACTCTTATCAAACTTTCTTTACTTTGAAAATCAATAACAATAGTTCTGGAATGAAACATCTCAGAATTGGAACTCTCCAATATCGTTTTCAAACTTATATAAACTTGCCACCATACAGGATATCCCTCTCACTTTAATGTTAATAGAACCGTAACGATTATCGTATCCTGTAATCCACTAACATTTGAAAGCTTCGACATTCAACTGAGATCCCACCTTACATATCAACCTTTTCTTTAATAAATCTCTTCCCCATAATATATACTCTTCTATCCCCAAGAAGCATTAGCTACTATTTTAACATCCTAGAAGTTTTTATTATTACTATATTTTGCCCTAAAAATCTTGATACCAATTCTTCTAGCTGTTTTAAAATCTTTCAAGCCACTTTTGGAAGAAGAGGTTGATTAAAATGCTCCAAATCCCTTAACCCTAACCCAACTTCACTAGCTGGTTTACACGAATCTTCCTATCTTTTTCAATAAACACCTTTATGATCCTTCCTCTTCCACAAAAATGATATCATAGTCTTCTTTATATTACAAGTAACATTTTTTTGAATCTTGCACACCAATATAATATAAATAGGAATAGTTGACAAATAATGTTTAACTAAAACTACTCTCCCTCAAAAAGATAATAAAGGGGTTTTCCAATTTTGAATTCTCCCCCTCATCTTGTGTTCTAAATTCCTAAAAAGCTCTATTTTACACAATATAAAATCCATTAATGATCCTAAGTATTTACCAGCTTTGCTAAAATCTTTACATTTAACACATTCTCTAAAACCCTCATTTCCTTTTCCCTCATAGAAGGTGATACCACAATCTTTGATTTGTTTACATTTTTAGGTTGATTTGCTTCACGACAAAAAGCCTTGATAATCCATTTTTGATAAAACACATCAGACATACTAAACTCCTGAAATATGAAGCTATAATCTGCAAAAACAAATGCGACGCCTTCGGAGCACCTCAACAAATAGAAATCCCTTTATAGACCTTATTCCTATTTAAATATACAAAAGCACCATAAAGAGCCTCAGCACACATTATAAGCAAGTATGGTGATAAGGGATCCCCTCCAAACTTTCACTAAGGGGGCATTGGATATCAAGCACCTAAGAATAGGACAACGAGTTACGTAAGGATTAAGAGTAGGAGATAAATAATATTATTTTTAGGGAGAAATAACATTACTCTTGAATATTAAACCAATTAATATAGTTTTTATAATTTAGTGGTTAACTTGACCTTTTAATAGCACGTGAGATTTGTTAGAGATATATCTCATTACTTTAAAAAAATCATTATTAAGTTTTTATTGTTTATAGAATTTATGATGTTATATTTTTGATATTATGCACAATAGTATTCAATAGTGTAATGGGAAAATATATACATTTTATTTCACAAAAAATACACTTGATTTCACAAAAAATACTTAAATTTGACTCTTGTAAAGGCACAATTTTTAGCAACTTTTAATATTTTTTTTGTCAAAAGTTACTTGTTGTAATTTTTGATGTATTTGGTGAAGCAAGTAGCAATTTTTACTAACTTTTTACAACTTTTGAGTGTTTGGTAAATTTTTCATAAATTTTATCATTTTTAGCAACTTTTGGCCACTTTTAGTAACTTTTAGCAATTTTTGGTAACTTTTGAATTGAAAAGTTACTGTAATAAAGTAGAAAATTGGCAAAAGTTGGTATTTGCCAAATACTCAAATATCAAAAGTTGGTAGTTTTTCGTTTTGCTACCAAATGCCCCCTATGTTGAAAAATTTTGAGTTAACTTTAATTTTTTTTAAAACACCAAAATACACTAATTTTAAATTAATTTAATTTTTTAATAAAAGTAAAATACTAAGAGTATTTTAATTATTTTATATTCAAAATCAAATAGAGTCATTTGTCCCCTTACCTCAAAGTAGGTCTGCTCTTGTCTATTGATGTGAGACAAAATGAAGTAAAAGTTATCTATATAAGAATAAAAAGTAAAAAGAAACTGAAAAAATAGTATTTGATTCAATGATTTGTAAAAATAAAAAAAAATAGGATGGTAAATATGGAGTCTCACAAATGATTTAGTAATAATTTTTTGATTGATTTAATAAAAGAACATAACTAAAAATATTATTATTGATCATATAATATGCTTTATCAAAAAAGGTCAATTTGACCAATTTAAATTTAAAATTAGAATTTAAAAATTACTCTTAAATTAAAAATATTATTATTAATCGTACGTTGTGCTTTATAATATATATATATATATATATGGTCAACTTGGCCGATTTAAATTTAAAATTAGAATTTAGAAAAAAATAACTCCCATGACTAATTTTATTCAAATAAAAAAATAGAATGATAAATATAGAATGCGTCACATTGGATTTGATGATAGTTTTCTGATTAGCTTTATAAAAATAGCTCAAATAAATATATTATTAATTGTATGTGCTTTACAAAAATAAAATAAATATAGTTAATATGACCAATTAAAATTTAAAATTAGAATTTAGAAAAATTAACTATTAGTGAGTCTAATTAATACTTTAGTATTATTTTTTTCTACTTTTAAATTTTAAAAATACTAAGAGTTATTATAAGAAAAATAATCTAATTATTATTTAAACAATTTTATTTGTGTTTTTTAATTTAAGTATTAAGCATTTCAAATATGTAATTTTTAAGCAAGTGAATCCGTTTTTTTGATTTAATTTATAAGCAAGTGGTCTCTTTTTCAAAATTCAAACTAATGGTTCCCTTTTGAAACCCATGAGTTAATTCACTCACGTCCATTAAAATAATATATCACAACTCTAGTGGTTTTATAGGTAAAATAAAAGTAAAATTTCTGTGTTTTGGCGATGTGAGACAAAGAAACAAAGTTTTGTGAATAAGGAGATAAGGGAAGAGAAGAAGATGGAATGAATGAATTTCAAAAATAATTTAAAAATCTATAAAAAAAAATAAAAAGTAGAATGGAGATTGTTAAGGATAAAACTGAAAATATTAGCAATCTATATTCAAAAGGGAGTCCTGTTAAGGGTAAAACTGAAAATATTAGCAATCTATATTCAAAAGAGAGTCCTGTAACCCGTAGGCTTAGATGTAGGTTAAGACATCAGAGTATCGCGTTAGGTAGTCTTGTAAAAGGCTCATGATAAGTCTGAAAGTCCACAAGTCAAAATATGCCTCAGATTACACTTTGTGAGAAGGCTGCGGGGCCCTCGCGATATGTCACGGGATCCTTGCTTTGAGTTGCTAAAAGAAATCGAGAGCTGTGTTTTAGGATTTTGGTCGTGCAGGAAGGTTGCATTGATTTGCAGGAAGCTCATAGGAAGGCCACGGAAAGTGTTTTCCCCACGTAGTACGAGAATTTGTCTTCCAGGCTACTTTTTTGGAAACTTGCTCGTCCAATTTTGCTCTATTTATATATAGGACGCATCTAAGTTTCCCATAGAGAGAATCTTCATTAGAAATAATGTCTAACTATTCAATCATTCTCTCAACCATTAAACTAAAGTTTTGATACGTGATTTCAAGGAGTTCGTGTTAGAAGTTGTCATATATCAGCCTATGATAAAAGTTATTTTTCCAATATAAGAGACGGAGTTCTTTCATCTTAACACTTAGGTTTCAAGGTTGAGTCCCCAAATTTTATACGTTGTTGGGCTTCTTGACATAGTATCAGAGGGGGTTTTTTAACTAGACCTCACCACAGTCTACGTTGTGCCTTTGTCTATGTGGGCTAGTATAAGGGAAGCTGTTAAAAGTTGTCCCATATTGGCCCATGAGAAACATTATTTCACCAACATAAGAAATGGACTTCTTTTATCTTAATACCTAGATTTTATAGTTGAGATCCATTCTCTTATATGTTATTAGGCTTCTCAACAATTCAATTCTCTAAA
This sequence comes from Vitellaria paradoxa, assembly GCA_019916065.1. NCBI lineage: Eukaryota > Viridiplantae > Streptophyta > Magnoliopsida > Ericales > Sapotaceae > Vitellaria > Vitellaria paradoxa. The sequence continues at coordinate 36,544,902 of CM034238.1, forward strand.
GGTTGAGGATTCAACAATCTACAGATGATTCATTGTTCGTGACCTCGATGTGTTGAAGGGCTTCTACTTTGGAGTTCGTGTATCAAGGAGTCGAGCAAAGTTCAACAACATAGAGTCCTGGAGTCAAGTCTATTGCAAGATTAAGTTTTGTAAGTAACATTTTCTTAGTAAAAGTTTTTATTTGAGGTTTTTTCCTGGTTATGGTTTGCTTGTCATTTCTCAGTAAAGAGAACGGAAATATCCCAAGTGCAAGGTAGTCAGTTGTAGTAATTTAAATTTATAAAATGTTGAAGTACCCGTCGCACCCACAATGAGAGGCGTAATGAACTCACAATTTTTCTTATCTGAATTAGTAGGTATTACACAAGAAAAATCAAAGAAAATTGATTTGAGTTTTGAAAATGAAACCTACCAAGGCAGTGGTAATTAAATCCAATTTAGAAACTTGTAATTGATAATCTAATAAAGCTAAAAAACAATTATAAAAAGGTCTTGGATCAAATTAATTCAAGTAGTGATTTCTATAGATTTTCAAAAAGAACATGACTAATCAATTTGGTTGTAAAATTAAGTTCACTTAATTGAATCTTTAGATCAAACACTTATTATAATAATTCATATAGAATACATGAGAGTTTTAGGTGGCAATCCACATACTAAATCATTAAAATCGGGCATGAAAATTTCAACTAAATAGCTTACATATATTGTACACAGAATATACAATTAAGAGTTAATCAAGAAATATCAATTAATGATTTCAAAGGATTTAAACAAACTAATCATCATTCATTACAAATTCAAGGAAATAGAACATTGAAGCACAATTAAGAATAATAGTTGATAAATTTGGTGAGAAAGTTAGGTTCATGTAATTGAAAACCTAAATCAAACACTTAGAGTGCATAGCTTATAGAAAGTATATGTAAGTTCTATACTAGCAATCCACATACAATTTCTCATTAAAGTGCATGAGAATTATAATTAGCAACTAACATATAATTTATATAAACTATACAAACAAGGCTTAATTTAGAGTAAACAATTAACAATGTTAATATAACCAAACAAATCAACTACCATTTGTAGAAAATTCTTAAGAAAATAAAACATAGAAGAGCAAATTATCTTGAAAATTCACATATATCATCTATTTTCCTTGATTTGAATCTAAGTAAGAGAACTACTTACTCTTAGTAGAAGAGAAACTCAACTTGTATTAAATTGAAATATGTTTACAAAGGAAATGAAAGGACAATGAAATTTTCTAGGAAAGCAAACAACATCTACTTTCTCTACAACTATGCATAAATTTACTCTAACTCTAACTATGTAGTAACCTTCCATAATGCTGTAGTCCTTGATTAGAGTAAAGTGTCCATCCTTCTATAATCTCTCCAAAAATAATTTGATCTTCCATCTTCTTGTATTCTCATCATATTGTGGTGCATCGATCACCTTAGCGAGTATTGTGGGAATCGCCATCAGAGAACAGCTTGCCACTGTAACATTTCCCTGATCAAATCTAATCTCAAATTCATTCACATATTCTAGCATCTTTCATTCTTGCACTGCTAAATTCGTTAATGTTGAATGTGATTTCCTACTAAGTGCATCTGTTACAACATTTGTCTTTCCTGGATGATATTGAAGGGTGAAATCAAAATCCTCCAGATATTTCATCTAGCATCGTTGTCGTAGGTTTAGGTTTTGTTAGGTGAACAGATATTTCAGACTCGGTGTGATCTGAAAAGACTTCAAACTTTTCACCGTACAAGTAATGCCTCTAAAGTTTCAATGCAAAAACAATTGCGCCAATTCTAGATTATGGGTTCTTCTCATGGGTTCTAGTTGTCAAGAACCATAAGTGACTACATGGTCTAATTGCATCAACACACAACCCAATCCTTCCTTGAGTCATCACAGTATACTGTTTATCCTACCTTTCATTCTGGTATGATTAAAACTAGAGCTTGGGTCAATCTAGCCTTTAACTCTTGAAAAGCTCTTTCACATTTGTCATCCCAAACAAACTTGACATCCTTACGAATTAGTCGTGTCATAGGTTTAGCAATCTGAGGAAAAGTCTTTAATGAACCGCGATAGTACCCTACCAAACCGAGAAAACTTTTTATCTTAAGGCTGTGTTTCAATTGGTCCCAACTCATTACAGCTTTAACTTCTATTGGGTCTATAGTAACAACATCAGTTAAGACTATGTGTCTCAAGAATGGTGCCTTTGTTAGCCAAAACTCACATTTGCTAGCCTTGGCATAAAGTTGTTGATCTAATAAAGTTTGTAAGACGATGCGAAGGTGTTGTTCATGCTTCTCTTCATTCTTTGAATCAATAAGTATGTCATCAACGAAGACTACAACAAACTTATCTATGTATGGATGGAAACATGATTCATTAGGTCTATGAATACTGCTGGCACGTTGGTGAGTCAAAAAGGTATAACCACAAACTCGTAGTACCAGCGGAAAGCTATTTTTGAAATGTCTTCCTCTCGGATACATAATTGATGGTATCTTGACCGAAGATCAATCTTAGAGAAGAATTGTGAACCCCTTAATTGATCAAATAAATCATCTATATATGGTAGGGGATATTGTTTTTGATAGTGACTCTGTTCAGTTTTTTGTAATCAATATATAGCCTAAACTCCCATATTTCTTCTTTGTTAAAAATAGCTGATGCTCCCTCAAGGGGAAATACTGGGGTCGAATGAATCTTAGCTGGAGTAATTTTTAAGTTGTACCTTTGATAGTTGAAGTTCTGCTGGTGCCATTTGGTAAGGTGCCACTAAAATTGGTGCAAAAGCTGTAGATCAATACAAAATCTATCTTTTGTAGAGGTGGCAAACCTGGAAGCTCATTTGGAAAAAACATCTGGGAACTCACAATTACTCGAGGGAGAGTAGTTTGTGGAAGCTCCTTATTCAAAGTCAAGTTGGCTAGCAAGCTATTTAGTTGTCTGCGACCTCGAGAACGTACTGGGGATATAACTCGATCTTCTCAGGAATCTTTTTGGATACAAATTAGGCTCTTGATGGAAGAATCGTTGACACACATTTCAGGTGGTAGTCAATAATTGCTTGGTGTAAAGACAACTAGTCCATTCTTTAGAATGGCATTGTAAGTGTTCACATTAACCAATAAGATCACATTCTACTATGATCTCCCTGAATTGAATTGCACAAGATCTGGTGAGCTTATTTGCCACGATATTGTTACCTAGAGGGGAATCAATGGTAAGGTTCCATTCAATTCCTTGGTGCTAATTTTAACGAATGTGCACATTTAGATGATATAAAGGAATGCAAAGCACTAGTATCAACTAGGATTACCACCCAAGTACTAAAGAGTAATGAGATAACATAAATAATTATGTTCTCTGGTATCGCTGTAATGGGTTTCTAGTGCCTTCGAGTGGCCAAGTGCAAATACACGTCCCTGTGGAATAGTATTATCCCTTCTTGGCCCTAGGTTTTCCTCTGCTACGACCTCATCTTCCGCCATTGTTCTTCTGCTGTCCTCCTTATTGGTTCATGTTAAGATGTTTCGGAGGGTGGTCTTTGTTGAAAATGTTGTTATGGAGCTAGGTATGTGAACTGTGTTGGTCCTGGATTCTGCTAATTCTATTGATTCTGCATTAGGGTACGTCACTGCCTTTTGAGAATAATCTCTTTTTTAAATGCCCAAGTGCCCACACTGGTAACATGCATGGCTCATTTATTAATTTTGAGGTTGACTCCCTTCCATTTCTCTTTTATCATTGACCACTATGTTGTTTGTTGTTTTAAAAAAATCTATCTCGTTTCTATCCAGCACTTTTGTTCTAGCTTTTGCTTGATCCCTTGGACATTGATCCTTTAAGCCTCGTAGTGTCTTGAATCTCCATTTCCACAGTGACAACTACTCTTACTGCTAAGGCATAGGAAGTGTGCATATTCCAATAATCTGACCTCAATTGTCAATTTATAGGCCCCACGTAAACTGATCAGCCTTTGCCTTGTTAGTCAAGTTTAAATTCTGTGGATACTTGTACAAACTAGCAAACATTGCCTCATAATGCATTACAATCATGCTTTGCTACTTTAGGCACAAAAACTCTCGTGTCTGGCATTCTTGAAGGTTTGTGGAAGGAAATGATCCATAAACAATTCTTCAAACCTTTCCCAGGTCATAGTTGCAGTATCCTGACTTCCTTTCAATGAAAACCCACCATTCATATGCATCACCTTACAGTCAGAACGTTGCCAGGGTTATCTTAGTAGCATTACAAGTTATTCCCATGGTTTCTAAAATACGAGAGACTTCTTTAAACCAGTTCTCAGCAGCTACCAGTTTTGGTTCACCATGAAATGATGGTGGTTCATACAGTAAGAAGTTCTTTGGGTCATCATCCATGCCTTCTTACTGTGGTGCCGCTGGTGCTACTTTTGCTACAGTTATTGCCGGCGTTGCCTGATGCCCATGGATTCATCTGTGTAAATTCGGCCATAACTATCACCATGTCTCGAATAGCCTAGGAGATCTCGTTATTATTGTTGTTCGCGGTCGCAGATTGTTCATTTGTTGGTTCTACATTTCCACTATTGTTTTGAGGTCGTCCACGACCTAGCTCTTCTAGTGTTTTCCATTCTATATGAGATTGATAGCCGATTACCTAACCGACCATCACTCTCAACAAGTTATTATTATTATGAAATTACCAAAAAAAAAAAATATTATACTGTATATGTAACCCAACTGAAAAATAATTTAATAGATCCTACTGAAAAATGTAAATTATACTTGCAATAGTTCGATGAGGTTGTCATTGTAACTACTATTTTACTTACATGTCAAATAATTTAATGTTGTTGTTTATACCACAATGAAATCTGTGTCGCAATGGTAGGGATCTCAGATTTAGATCTTTAAGGTCTCGGGATTAAACCTCATAGCGATAGAGGTTTCATATATTTTTTTCTACATCTTTTATTAAAATATTCATCAAAAAGAATTAAATTTAATTAAATAATTTCAATGCATCATTTATACATAAGCAAAGAAGTTGTTAATCATAGTAAAATTTGATAAAGGGGTTTAGTCTAAATCCTCTAGGATAATCATTCCTATCCTCCTCTACCCTTAGTCTTGGGAACCAGTGACTTTACAGGCTTAGCATCCGATTTGTTTCGATGGTGTCACCCACCAAAAATCTAGCCATCGCGATTGGCTGGTGGTTTTAGCCAGGTCAGAAGGGAGCATCTCCCAAACAAAATGCATATGTTCCCTTCTCCGCCTAAAAAGGCTATTTTTACCCACCCATCACCCCATTGCTAAAGATAACTTTAGCATCGAGTGCCTTAATTTGTTCTCACCCTTTAACATTCCCAATGGTACCTATATAGAAATAAGATTTTTCAATAAAATCTAACAATGTTCTTGAGTGATGAATCCTAAATGGGATTATTCAATCACATGCATTAAAATTTTAAGTATTTTATCTCAATCCATAATTCAATCACAATTCTCAGCGAATCAAAGATTTAACATAATAAAAAATACAGCCATTACAAAGATAGAAGTATTTGTAATTTAACAAATAGTGATTAGGTAAAATAATTTAGGGTTAGAGTTAGATTTAAGCTAATTCCTTTGACAAGTTTGCCGGACTAACTTTGGTAAGAATAAAATTATTTATAATGATATATTAATTAAGTCGAGGTGGTGGCGTAGTGGAAGGGCGACTCTAATCGTAATTTGAAGTCGAGAGTTCGAACCTATTGACTTTATTCTTCATTTTTGCCTCTTTTTCCACTTTATTTTATTATTTTATGGAATATAAAAATAATAAAATTCTTTGGCTTATATTTATTCTTAGAAAAATTTTGAAATTTTATTTTATTCCAACCTCGTAACAAAATACATAAGTTAAACAATTAAATCAAGTGAGATAACAAACTTAATTAATACATTTTAAGCTTTTAATTTGGTAGGAAATAATATTTTGAATTAATTCCAATTGCCATCTAATTTATAACCAAATTCTTATCATATGTTTTCGGTTTCAAGATATCCGTAAATGTCTATAGAATTATTCAATATTTAGGAAAACATTTAGGTATTTAGATAAGTTTCCTTAAACTAACCAAATAATAAAAAATCCCTTTTTAAAAATACAAAGGTTTCCATAAGTTGTTAGGTTGACAAAACAATGCCTAAAAATCAATTAACGATAAGTAAAGTTCATTTAAATACAACCAAATGGGGAAAAACAAGTTTTATTTTTATTTAGACATTTTATCAAGCACTTGGTCTTACTTAGCCATTTTAGTTTGAATAAGTCTTCCAACTATAGATAATGAAGCTAATTATCTAAGTTAGTTACCATATATTAGAGCGTAAAAATAATATCTAATATCCAATTAAAATAATTTCATGTCAATTGGAAGCTAATTAAGTAGTTTCAAGTTAACAGTCCACCTAAGCATTTCATCAAATAGTATAAGTGCTTTACTCGATTAGACCTTGTAAACAAAATTAAATATGAAAAAAAGTCATTAACATATCTACAAATAACAAAGGGTAATTGAAATTTAAATAAATCTTTAAACATAAAATTCTTATAAAAATTCGAAAAAGCATCAATTTAAAGGCAAAACAGCGATAGCAATTTAAAAAAATCATATAAAATAGAGTGTAACTCCAATATTTGTAAACTTTACATTTCTAGAAACTAGACTTCATGACCTACAATTTTTCTATTTTACGCTTTTCAAAATTCTAAAGTTTAATGGTTCAAAAACAGCCTTAAATTCAATTTGTTTGGAAGATATAGTTTGACGTGTGTTCAGTGTTTTGGGCATAACTTTTGATTCACAAATTGAATTGATGCAAATCTTTTTGGGTTGGAAAAAAAACTTAAAAATGTTTTATTTGAAGTCTAATCCATTGTCTAAAGGGGTCAAATTCACGTCAGAAATTAAAAATAGGGAGCTAACAACTCATTGGGCTGCAATAGGTTAAAGTTTCGGCTTCCCTACACCCAAGCTGCGAGCTTCTGTTTTTTTTTTTTTTTTTTTTTTCTCATTAGGACGTCTAGCTCTTCCATTTTTCTTACTTACATGGTCTGTTTTGTTTTCAACCAATTCTATTCATTATTGGGTGTCCTTGAGTCCATATATCATCATTATAAATGCATTTGTACACTTACCAACCAAGAACAAACACTCTCAAACATATACATATAAATTCAATATTATTGGGTGTCCTTGAGTCCATATATCATATATAATGCATTTGTACACTTACCAACCAAGAACAAACACTCTCAAACATATACATATAAATTCAATATCACAAGTTATGAAGATAATTAACTACAATTTTTTGATATGATCAAGTTTCATGCTTCAAATCCGGAAAATGTTTCAACTTCGAATTAATACTACATATGCTCATTCTAGTTCACATTGAAGACATAGAACACATTTTTTCCTTACCTCAATGAAGATATTGGTGACCAAGTCCAAGAAGAAAGAAGAGTTAAGCTTTGAACAGCAACCGAGCTGGAAAGCTTTAAGCTTTCCTTCTCCCTCCAAGCACCACCAAATCTCCAACCAACACTTGATAATTTTTTTTTCTTTTTTTTTTTTGAAAGCACACAAACCTCATAGCTCATTCGAAACCTTATAAAAATTTTCTTTAAAAGAGAAGAAGCATTTTATAGGAAGTTATGAGATGTAAAGGAAGTGTCAGTTGAGAAACAACCTCCACTTCCCATGCTTCAAAGCCTCTAAAGTAGGATCATGAATGCATAATAGGTGACATAATCTAGGAATATTGTTTCATTTTACTATTTAACCAAATAATTCGGAAGAAGTATGAGAGGATGGATGGTAGAAGATAAGCTTTGCAGGGAATTGATTGAAGTTGTTATTCACGAGTCAACTCAATGAGTGATAAAGTGAGTTGAAGTGAGTTGATATGAGTTGAATGATAAGTTGATCCACGGGTTAATGGGTTTGGGTTGAACTAAATGGGTAATTGGGTTAGGAATTGTTTAGATAAAAGTCTAGAAATTTTACATTAAACTCCCAAATAAGGTAAAATTAAATCTGGAAATCTTTCTAACTAATTTTATCATTCAAAAATTTTTAAATCCTTAACGTTTCTAGATTTTTACCATAATAAATATCATCACCACACTTAAGCACATTAATTAAGGAAAAAAATTCAAGTTGTTAAGATACCACCTCAACAATGTCTTTGTCATTTGATCCAATATCCCTCCTTAGATAGGAAGAGATTTGATAAACACAAATGTCCCACATCAGAAAGGAGTCGAGAACTAAAATAACTTATAAGAGCCTCTATCTTTTTCCTTGGCACGACGCGTTTTAAAATCGTAAGGGTACTATATTTAGTAGGAACTCCAGGGTTAAGCGTACTTCAGTGGGAGCAATACTAGGACGAGTGACCTTGGGAAGCAGCTGACCAAGACCAAAATGGATAATATCTATTATGATGGCCTACGATGTGCAAACGAAAATGAACTCCAAAGTTAACGAACAATATTTGCTAGGAAGGTATATAGTGTGGGGACGAAAGGATGCGTGACCTTCTCGGAAGCAGTTGATCAAGACCAAAACAGAAATATCTACTAAACGGATAATATCTGGTAAGAGAGCTTATGGTGTACGGACGAAAATGAATCATCATCAGATATCAAATAGAAAAAATATTTCATGTAACAGTTATTAAAAATTGGTTTTTAATATAATTGAAATATCTAAAAATTATGTCAACTATATATTTATTTTAATAATAAAATTATAGAGATCATCGCATCAGATAGCGCTGATGGAAATTTTGGAGTAGCTTATCGTTCATTCATATCATTGTTTGAAATTTTGTGACTCTTGTGTGAGGCCATGGCTTTCCTATTGAATATTAAAAGCAAAATCTCAGAAGGAATGAACCGTGGAAAAAGCATATCGAACGACAGGTACGTGTGGCGTCTTCAACCCCTTGAAAATGGAAAGGTGAATCCATCACATACATATGACGAGGATTTATTTGGAACTAACTTGTTTGGCAAACTTCCTTTTCAGTTTGTCATAACATTTCATCATGCAATTGCATGCATTCATAGTGGTTAGTTCTAACTCACATATTGGTCGATGATACTCTGCAAATAGTATTACTTAAAAAAAAAAAAAAAAAGGAAAAACGTTAAATAGTATTTCTAGCTCACATTAAATAGTATTTGGTGTGTTCCTCAAATAGTGTCAAAAAATTAAAAAAATAAAACAAGTTGGTAAAAATTGAGAAAAATAAAAATTGATAAAAATTTAGTATATTTATATTTTTTTGGTAAACCTAAGAAACTCAACACTGTGCAGCTGGGTTTTTCAAATAGGCAATGTGATATAACAATAAGTTATTTTTTTTTTTTTTTGAAAAAGTATAATGTAACTTATAAGTCAATTAATGTAAAGTAAAAATATATAAATTATTTTTTAACTATCAAATCATTTTATTATAGAATATGCTATATGCAAGTATGGTGATTTATAGTAAGGGTAGGGATGGCGAAATATTGCCCCTCTATCTTCGAATAGTGTTTTGAAAAGTCTTTGCTTAGTAATGTGACATTAAAATTGTGAGTTGTTTAATTAAAATCAAATGATTAGTAATGTGACATTAAAATTGTGAGTTGTCTAATTAAAATCAAATGATTCATAACAAATTTAAAAATTTTTACCTGAAATTTTAAACTAAATTTTGTTTTGAATCATTTGATTCTAATTGAACGGCTCATAACTTGATATCACATGATTAACATTAAAAATAATGTTGGCCATCCCAACTTTAATATTTTTAATGTCTAGTGTAATTTTAACCCCAAAAAAAAAAATAACAATTAATCTTTCATCCACCATTGATAGAAAAAGAGAATTGTACAGTGGCAATATATTGAGCACAAATTGAAATCATAGGAAATCGAAAACCTACTCTTTAAATAATTTACAATTTATTTTATTACAAAGTGATGCGTTATTCATCCTCCGATTATTTACACTTAATTTTTATTCTATTACAAATAATTATTTTTAAAAATAGATTCTCCTAAATTTTTGTTGAATAGGGTAATAGACATAGCCTTCTATATTTTTTCCTCCTAAATTTCAACTTTATAGGTGAGGTAACTTTCTCGTCATGAGTGATTTTTAACAACTAAGATTTCACATAATTACTCTTGTTTCTTTAACTAAACAATAACCCAAACAAATAAAGAGAAGATTCGAAATTCTACTTGTGATAATTCCTTAACAACGAACGTTAATATAATTTATTTCTCTATTTATCTATGTCAGAACTCATCATATTAAATTGCTTCATGCTCATCATAAAATAGCTCATGGGAAGATGAAAGGCTGAATTGAGAGCAAGGATTGGAAAAAAAAATTGTTAAATTTTTAATTGAAAAACCATAATAATTAAGACAGACCCGCTAGATAAACGTAAGTTTTCTAATTCATTTAACCAAAATTTAGGAGAATCTATTATTGAAAAAAAAATTAAGAATAATCCGCGGCGATAGAGTAGATTCTCAGTTTCTTTGTTGATGTATAATTAAATTAGCCTTGTCCTCCGGTGCTGGATGAAAGTTTTACTCAAAATTTAAATATCCTTTCTACCATTAAAAGCCCCCCCCCCAAAAAAAAAATTATTTTATTTTATTTTTAACTTCAAATTTCCTGGCTACTACCTTACATAAAATTTTTTAACGCTCCTCCCTCCCCGAAGCCCCACTTCTGGATCTATCACTGAGGATATGTCATTAATTTTCCATCTCAAATTTGTGCCTACACCATGAAGCCTAAAAGCCTTTCGTCTTCGTTCATATATATTTGATAATGCTAAATTCAAATGACAATTTCTTTTTCATCCTATTTCAGAACTTATGCCTTGGCTATGCCATTTTGAGAGCTTTAAGTATGGGAAATATATACGCTAAAGCCAACCCCATAGATACCAATAATCAATAGAGTATTATCCCTGCAGGTAATACGCAAAACAATTTATAGACAATGTACTGTGAATGAGCTAGCAACGTGTATATTTATGTTTGACTCTCCTTCATAGGAAACAAACAAACTAATTACACATCAATATGGTGTAGTACTCTTATACTATAGTGTAAAATTTTCAGGAAATCAGTGAAATATAATGCTAATATAATATCTCAAAGCCATCAACTTTTCATTTATATATATATATATATATCTCTTGAGAAGAATGCAATATTGCGTTATGGGTGATCATTCCCTTCAACGTAACTATGTCCTTGGCCAGGACTAGGACCAGATTTCTGGTCTTCTCCAAGATTTTGAACGTTCTCGCGTCTGTGTCCAGCACCAGGAGCGCTTGGACCTGAACTCTTCATGAGAAGCTTTCCATTGAGAAAACGTTCAATCTCATTACCAATAGAGCTGTTGCGAAGCCCTGAGCCACTCAGTGGTCGTGCTTCTGCGGTTAGAAATACGGAGCCCAAAATGAGAGAGAGAAGAAGAAAGGAAATAGGAGGTTGGAGTACTCTTCCGTCCATCATGCTCTTGATCAATATATGTATATATATATATATAGCCTATTTAATAAATATTGATGATATATAGTGAAGTTTTATATAAATACATATGTCTGTGCGCGTGTACTTGTATTTATAGTGTTGGAGACCAGGGACGGACGGACGGTAGTGAAGCTTGGGTGGGGTTGAGGCAATTTTTTTGACTTACGGGGATATTATTGTAGAAGTACCTGTATTCCACCAGCGAAAAATTTATGGGAACATTTTGAACGATGTGATATATTTATAAATAAAAATATTTTTCTATTAAATTTTTTGTACTAAAAAATATATAAGAATAATATGCCAATAATATTTGTATAATAATAATACAACTTTGTGTCTCGTTATTTAAAGTGATTGACTTGTAAGTGAGTCATATCATTTGATTCTTAGTATGAATTTTTAATTACATAACACTTCTTATCATTTTTTCAAATATAAGCTTACTAAATATTCAATAAATTTTAATAAATTTTTTTCTCGCGTAATAGTATTTTTTATTTTACTGTTCAAATTGCGGTTTTGATTGTGAGTCAACACGGTTTGTTCCGAAAAATGAGAAGTTCTAAGATCACTTGCATTGACATATTCATTGCACTGATTTTGGTTTCAACAGAAGTTGGGTTTAGGTGGCACCATTGGCTCCCAAGTTCATTAACCTAATAAAACTTTTACCACTTTTCTAAGGCATATAGTCGAAAATGTCAAAGTGTATCATTCACTGAGAGACAAGACTCGGCCTTTCGATGAGAGGGCAAATTAAAGGTGTGCATGTCCAAGTTACACCAAGAATTCACCAAATATTTTTTGATTTTAAATTTTGGAGTTAGAATCGAAGTGAAAATTTAATAGAATTGAATAGTTCCGGGCCACTAAAAGATTGCCACAAATCAAACTACCTGCAAACTATTTGATTCATGATTTAACGAGTTGTATTTGATACTCAATGTGTCTCATTTATAATTGAGTTAACTCTAAAACTGTTTAACTGCTAGATAAAACTATATTTATTGCTTGCAAAAATTTTTATTCACGAGACATTCGAAGTTTTTCATCAAATGTGTTTACAAATTATCACTCTCCACTCCAGTGTTGATTATTTTATTAATGGATTCTGCTTCTAATTTATTCCTCTAATTAATAAAGAATAAAAGTAATACAGAAATTAAAAATATAAATACAGAGAACTTAAGAAAAACTTTAGAATTTTTTTTTGAAAAATTTAGGATTTAAAGACCCTTTAGATTATTAAAAAAAAAAAAACAAATTTACATCCATCTTTTTTTATACGAGACCTTTTTACTTATAAGCCATCTTTGGAATGTTGTTGCAAAATCTTAAATTTAGGTCATAGTCCTATAAATTGTTTACTTTTTTGCACGCCCTCTCTCTTCCCCTTTCTATTCACGATTGATCCCCCATAATTTTGGATTTTTTTTTGTTCTCTTCTTCATTAGAGACTTCCTTTATTTATAAAGAGTCTTGGAAACCATATACTTAATCTCCAAATCTCTAAATTTTTAAGTGCATCATATGTGTAAGGTTTTATATTGGTAAATTCATACAAAATCTTAAATTAAATATGACAGATTTGTATGTTTCTAATTTGAAGAAGAAAGTAATTATTCCAAGTCCAAAATATTTGCAAGTTATCAAAAGGGGACAAAATTGTAATCCAATTCTAACTAGGAGTAAAGAAGAAGACTGCACAGATCAAGAAATACATGCAAAATTTCAGTGTCCATCACAGCTAGCTCGCAGGAAGAGCAAGATAGCGAGCTTACCATTATTCAAGCCTGGACTCATTCCAGTAGAGTCCATAGATGTCTGCTTGATGCGCGAAGGTTCAAGCAACTGGCACTGGCATAACGCAAGGAGTGCGATGGTTCGAGTTATATAATTCTTGGAAGATTCTATTTCCCTTTAGATCTATTTTAGGAAATCTATTTATGTATTTAAGTCCTAGTTGGAATAGAACTTTTTACCTCTATATATATGTATCTAGTCTTAATGAAACCACACATGGAGGACATTTTATAGACTTGGAGAGATTTTTTTATTTGTGAGAACTTAGCGATCTTTCTCTCATTTTCTTTTTATTCTTTCTTTACTTTTTGAGTGAATCAGGAAGTCCACTTGTTAGAGTTTGTCGAGTGAATCAAGTAAGAGTGACAAAAAAGAATTCGTGTGAGTGAATCATAGAAAATTTGAGTAGAGTCTAGTAACCCTTTGATAGTGGAATTGTATTTGAGTTTTTTTTTTTTTTTTTTCACCTTTGATAGTGTTTTCTCGTTAATTCTCTATGTTATTGTGTGTGATTGCTTGATTCAAAAATTTTAATTGGTATCAGAGCGGGTCACTTTACATTCCTGAGTGAGGTCTTAATCCAAATCGATGAATCCACCACGTGAAGGAGATTTTAATGCCTCAAACTCTTCAGGAAATGAAGGTATTGCCTTTTTAGCTTTCACACTTCTTCTGCAATGACACTCTCTAGACCCCTAGGTGACACCGAGATGTCAAATCATGAGAACGATGACTCTGAAGATGAATTTGACAAAACTTCCAGGAAGCCTACAACCAACTTTTCAAAGAATACTATGGGCTGAAGAAATAAAAAGAAAGTCCAGCATCAAAGGAATAATATGTTGAGGAATGAGGTAGATGCTTTGAAGATTGAGAATGAAAAACTCACAGGTAAACTATCTTCTTTAGAATCTGATAAAATTTCTCAGTCTCAAAGTGCAAAAGTTTAAAGCAAAGATTGACGAGAAGAACAAAAAGCTTGAAGAAAATAGAAAATTATTAGGGAACTTCAAGCAAAAATCAAAGAGCTAGAAGCAAAAAATAAAGAATGATGGTAAGATTCTTGAGAAGATGAATACAAGCTCAAACATGATTGACAAGATTTGGAGCAAGCAAAGGCCGTATGGAAACAAAACTGGCCTTGCATATACTGGAGAGACGACCTCACTTGCAACATCTCGATCTTCTCCAGAAGCTCCAAAGATATTTCCAAAGCATGCAACCCACAAAGAGGAGTACTCCAAAGAATAAGTTTCAATAATTTCCTCTTCCAAAGGTGAAAGGTACATATTCTGCTAAACCCCAACCTTTTGAACTTGTGAGTCACTATTGCGACATCAAATGTCATATCTACCCTAATTGTTATAAACTCTATGGTTTTCCTTTGAACAAAATGAAAAATTTTACTAACAATCAAAACCATAGAGTTCCTATGAATAATAGGTTTCAAGCTTTTATTGATTTCATTGAAAAACCTTTCAAAAATTTATGTTTATTTTAAAAGTCAAAGAATTTGAATTTTTCAAAATCAAAATATGAAAAGTTTTCAACAAAAAAATTCAAATTTCGATAAAAATCACAGACGTGAGAAAAATCCTGTAAAGACAACTTTTCCAAAAACTAGGACTGTTTGGATTCGAAATTTGATCTTTTCACCAAACCCTTGACACCATTCACTTTGAATTCCTTAGGAAGTCTTTGGGTATTAGTGCACATTCCTAACTTCTTAAAAAATAAAAAGAGCGATAAGAGTTCATTATTTATTTTAAATATATTTTATGACTTCTATCTCCTTTTTGTGTATTAATCATTCAGTCAAATTTATTGTAATGGATTAAAAATTTGTATTTCCATTGAGATTGAAAAAAAGTGTTTTAATAAACTTTATCATAATTTTGATGTGCTTCTTTAAACGCTTAACTGATTTTGTATATATCTTTCTATCTTCTTATCTATAGGACTTGAATTAATATTAGACACATTTAAAAAACAATGAAAAGCAATTAGAAGAATAATTTTATCCTAACTTGGAAAAAGTTATCGATGGGACCAGTGAGAAACCCCTTAATGATATAGCAGTTATCAAATTAAGCACCCTCTGGAAAAAGATGGCTTAAGGGAATAGTTACTTGCCATAAATATGTGAAAGACACTGAGATCTTGAAAGGGATACTCATGGAAAAATATATACATATATATAGATATATATGTGTGTGTGGTTGGATAAAAATTCGTTGAGAAAATCTCAAAGAAAAATCCAAAAATAAAAATAAAATTAGAAAATTGCTCTCAATTCATTTGGTACCTTAAATTTAATTTTGATCTTACGGTTTGGTTGAGGGGGAGAATATGTACTTGATTAGTCATATCCTCAGACATGCACAAGCATTTTTTTTCAATTTCATAGCTCAAGTCATCTCATAACGCAGCCTTAGAAATTTATTTGGAAAGATGAATTTTTATTTATTTAAATTTATACTGATTGGAAGACTGATTTACATATTTGGAAACAGGTGAAGTAAATTTCTTTGATCTATTTTGTGAACATCCCTATTTAGTTTTTTTTTTTTGTATTTTTTATGATTAATATTTTTCTTGTTGCACAAAACTGGCCCTACAAGAATTTTCCAGAAAGTTTACAGGGAAGGCACTAAAGGCCAAAGCCTTGAGCAAATCTAATGATCTATTTTTTATTTGTTTTCTATTTTTCTTATTCCCCTTATTTTGTGAGCTTGTGCTTGTCGTTCCACAATATGGATTTACACCCCAAGTGCAAGCTGATTCGATGTAGCAATTTAAATATATAATGGTGAAGTACTAATTGTACCCACGGGGAGAGTCGTTGTTACTCACAATTCTTCTTCTCTTGTTTAGTAATGTCACACAATGAAAATCAAAGAAAATCGGGTTAAATTTTGGAAATAAAACCTATCTAGATATTTTGTCAAACACCTAGTAGGCTAAAATAAAATCTAATGCAAAATGAAAAAATTGAATTAAAATCAATTCTAATGAAAATGAATTAAAATCTATGAAATTAAACCAAGGCTGACCCATCCAATCATCATACAATTGAATCAATTTAGAGGGCGAGCATGTCAACCTATGTGCATCTAAGCAAACCGTCACAAGGTGGGTTGATTTAGAGAAATGAAGTCCAATTGTTAGATCACTTAGGGAAACATAGCATCAAATATACATAGCATGCATCATTGATCTAGGAATATAAGTATTCTAACAAGGGCCTAGCATGTAATCACACTCAACACAAGCACTCTACATACAAACACTTGGCATGCATACAAAGTCTAGAAAAGTATGTACATGAGAGTTTTTATGTAAATCACCCATAGAAACATTATATCAAACACTTAGTGTGCATACTATTTCCACACAAGTAACATACATGGTGTGAAAAAGGCAAGGTAGAAATTACATACAAACAAGGATTTGAAAGAAAAATCTGCCAATTAAGATCTAAACATGTGAAAATTGGAATTAAATTTTAAAAATACCTCAATTGAATCAATTACAAGAAGATCTTCAAGGATCCTAAGGTTCTTTGCCTTGATCTACTTTAGAACATAAGAAATTAAAGAAGAACAAAAAGAATTACAAAAGAAATTGAGACCCAATTGAAGAAAAAAAACAGACCTCCAATCCTCTTTCTAGCCTACTCTACTTCTCTTTATGAAATGTGTATAAATCTACTTGTATATCCTTCTTTTATGGAAGCCTCTCATGTATTTATAGTATATTCCACAAATACAAAATTATCCTTCCAATTTACAACTAATTTACAAAATAAAATTCTCTAAGGCGTAGATTGGTTCGAACAAAGCTTTGCTTTGAACCAGTGTTTGAACCAAGTCCTGGGACTTAGTCAATTTTCTTCATTTGAATTTTGGCACCCTTCTGTTGTTAGAATAGCTGTTTCAACAAATGATGGTTCGAATATAGGTTCGAACCTTCTTTCCACGTTTAGAATTTTTTTTGCGTCAAGGATGTTTCTGCCATTCTGTTGTTAGAACACTTGTTCAAATCATATGTGGTTCAAACATATGTTCGAACAAAATTTACTCAGAATTTTTTCTTCTTCTTTTCTTTGCACTACTTCTTTGTTCTAACAATGGTTTGAACAAGGCATAGTTCGAACATTATTCGAACCCAATTCTAACACTTTGTGAATTTTCTATTCTTCAATCCTCTGCACCTTCTATGGTTAGAACCAGCATTAGAACAAGACATGGTTCTAACATGCGTTGGAACCACTTTGCTGAATGAACTTCTTCTGGTTCAATCTTCTATCATTTTC
The DNA here is from genome assembly GCA_019916065.1 of Vitellaria paradoxa. Classification (NCBI taxonomy): domain Eukaryota; kingdom Viridiplantae; phylum Streptophyta; class Magnoliopsida; order Ericales; family Sapotaceae; genus Vitellaria; species Vitellaria paradoxa. The sequence continues at coordinate 36,562,651 of CM034238.1, forward strand.
TACTCAAATATCTGCAATCAAACAAAACTTCCATTACTGCAAAAAAAATTCATATTTCCATTCATTTAATATATTAATTTTCATAACAATCCTCAAATTAAAGCTTATGATTGTACTTTTACAATATAATTAGCTTGTCAATTCATATAAAAAAAGAGTAGAAAATTTCAAATTGTACGATTTTATTTTAATATTTGTGGTCCTATAATCTTGGAACTTGAACTTAGAATTCGAACACGAATATTATGCTATGGATAATGTTGTTTTAAACTTTTTGTCATATGATGTTGATGTGTTTGTTCAAGTATTGCAGATTTCGAAGATTTATTTTGAAATTTAATTTAATGTTGATATGGAATTGCCAAGAGTTATAATGGCAAATCCATACAAAATCTTAAATTAAATATGGCAGACATGTATGTTTTCTAATTTGAAGAAGAAAATAATTATTCCAGGTTCAAAATATCTACAAGTTACCAAAAAAAGATAAAATTGTAATTTAAGTCCAACTAGGAGTAAATTAAAGAAGAAGAATGCACAGACCAAGAAACACGCGCAAAATTCTAGTGTACATCTTAGCCAGCCCGCAAATAGTGTGAGATAGCGAGCTAGCCATTATTCAAGCCTAATTCATTCCAATAGGGTCTGCAAGATGTCTACTTAATGCGCGAGGGTTTGAGCAACTGGCGTTGGTACAGTGCAGGGAGCATGATAGTTTGAGTTATATATTTCTTGGAAGATTTTGTTTCCAGTTAGGAAATCTATTTTTAAGAAATTTGTTTATGTATTTGAGTCCTAGTTAAAATAGGACTTTGTACTTCTACATATATATACCCACTATTAATGAACAACACACATGGGGATATATTACAGAGACTTTGAGAGAGATTTTTTATTTATTAGAGCTTAATGATCTTTCTCTTACTTTCCTTTTACTCTTTTTTCACTTTCTAAGTGAATCAAGAATTTCACTTATCAGGGTTTGTTGAGTGAATCGAATAAGAGTGACGAAAGAATTTGTGAGAGTAAATCGTAAAAATTTGAATAGAGTCTTGTAACCTATTGATAGTAAAATTATATTTGATTTTTCTCCTTATGATAGAGTTTCCTCATTAATCCTCAGTATTATTATGTGTGATTGTTGATTTAGAAATTTTCAATTTGAATAGGCTCTCATTTGAATTTGAGTACCAAACTCCATTTGTGCTAGGTCAATGATTTTTCAAATTATAAACTTTAGATATTTTGGTTATATTTTTTGAATTTAATCATTATTTGTGGGTCATGGTAATTCTTTTATTAATAATATATTCAAATTTGTTATTTTATTAATTTTAATTTCAAAATTAGGGTTAAATTTTACGTTCCAACAAATGCTCCCTCGTGATTCACACGAACAAATTTTGATTATGTGATTCACGGTAATTTGGCATAATGATGCTAACAAATTTTGTTCTTCTTTATTCTATGTTTTTTTTTTTTTTTTCTTTTGAATGCCAATAATTGGACCTTAATTTTATTGCCATTTCATTTTAGCCTAGTTTTTCTGATATTTGGATTATCACCCATTTAAATTGGCCTACTTAAAATTGGCCTTATTATTACTTGGATCTTTTATGTTGGGCCATTTTATTTCATTAGTGGCCATTTACCTTTTTGGGCTCATTTCATTTTTGACTTAGAAAACAATCCTGCTGGTAGATTGTCTCCCTTTATCTTTTTCATTTAATCTTCATAGTTTCTGTCTTGGATTAGAATTTCTGACAAGATAATTAGACCTCATCTACAAATAGATTTCATTCCCATAATTTGAATTTGTATTGGACTTGAATTTTTTTCTAATCTCTCTTCTGTTTTACCGAATTCGTGTTAGGACTTAGAATTTTTTTTTTTTAATTGTTTGAATTTGCGTTGTTGTTGGACTTCTCATAAGATAATTTGGATTTATCCATCCTTGGAATTTGAAACCACATGGGATTGTAAGGATTTATAAAAAACTCATTCACATAATTTTTTCTTGTATTGAATTGAATTTCTATTATATCTATATTATTATATATATGAAACTGGAGCGAATGCTGAAACTTAAAAACTAATAAACCTTCAATTTTGGTAAAACTTTTTTACTATCCTAAAATATCCTTCAACCTCTATTTAAATTTAAATTTTAAATCAAAAAATTTCTAGAAACTAATTAAGTCATTTTACAAATTTTAGAGTTTTAACCACCATATTATTTTACTATTGTATTGTTAATTAAATTATACAAATAAAGTGATAATCACATACATTATGTGGGCACACCTTTTAGTTATTACAAATGATTTAGGATTCTACATCCTTTTAAATAAAGGATCTAAAACCACATCACTATCATTTTTCTTCACGTATTAATTCAAAATTTTCCTAACTGTGTTCAGCATTCTTCTTCTCTTAAGTAGGTGACTCATTAAATCTTTTTTTTTTTTTTTTTACAAAGCCACCGTGAATCTATGATAGAAATATTATACACTGAAACCCAATTCTTAGTTCAAATGCAAAATTTCGTTCATGTCTTTCTTTGAATTCTTCTTTCTTTCTTCTTTTATTTTTTATTTTTTATTAATCAAACGTACTTGCCATAGATAAATTTCGTTCATAAAGGAATTACACGATGTAGTCTTTGTCTTAGATAAATTTTGAACATATCTCATGGGATCATTCAATTATTTTTACCAATCATTTTTCTTTGAATATCTCTGACTAAATTAGAGATGAAAGCTCATCTTTTGATTGAATTCTCCTCCTCCAAGAATTTTATCTTGAGATTAGAGATAAAAAAGAGATAGAGAATATGGTTGCCGATCATCTCTCTTGACTTCCTGAGAGCAAATAGAATACTAATGAGACACTTACTATAAAATCATTTCCTAATGAATAGCTTTTCCTTCTGTTATGCTTCTTTTCATCTTTTCACTCCTTCTGTTGTGCTTCTTTTCACTCATTTTCACCCTTGGTTTGCCGATATAACGAATTTTCTATATATTTAGTGAAAATTCATGATAAAAAAGAAGTTCCTCTGTAAAGCGCGATCTTCTTTTAGGATGAGCCTTATCTTTTTAAATACTATGTCGATCAATAGATCCAACGTTACCTTCTCAACTGGAAAATATCTGATATCATTAATTTTTGTCATACTTAGGTTTTGGTGGCCTTTTTTCTTCAAATAAAACTGCCGCAAAAATTCTTCAGAGTGATTTTACTAGCCTACCCTTTTTAAAGATGTTCATGCCTTTTGCACTCCATTTGATAGGTGTTGGAGGCTAGGGGGTCTTACTAGATGCCACATGATGTCTTTGTCTCCTAGTTCTTTTGGTTACCTTTGCATTTTGGTTGGTGCGAAATATCTATCTAAATGGGTGGAAGCCATTTCCACCAAATTGAATGACCACAAGTTAATAGTTAAATTCCTTCGTGAAAATATTTTTCGATTTGGTATGCCCACACCATCATTAGTGATAATGTTAAAAATTTATGCAACCAATCTGTAAGGGTATTAGTGTGCAAGTACGAGATTATACATAAAGTCAGCACTGTCTACCATTCACAAACCAGTGATTAGGAAGAATTAGCAAATCAAGAGATCAAGAATATCTGAGAAAAGACTGTTAATCCAAACCCAAAAGATTGGTCATTGAGATTACTACATACTCTGTGGGTCAAAAACTTCTTTAGGATATTATCCTACAGGTTGGTTTTTAGAAAATCTTATCATATTCTGGTTGTGCTTGAACACAAAGCATTCTGGGTGATTAAAGAATTCCATTCTAGCATTGATGACGTTAGACTTCATTGCAAACCCTAGTTGTTGAATCGGAGGAATTGCGAATGATGCCTTTGAAAATGTTAAGATTGAGAAATTTAAAATAAAGATGGTTCATGACCAACGTATTCTTTGCAAGTCTTTCCATATTGGTTAGAAAGTTTTTCTCTATAACTCTCATCTACATTTATTCCCTGGTAAGTTAAAATCAGAACGGGTTGGTCCATTTATCATTCATACTATTTGTGATCGCGGAGCCGACGAAATTGGGAATCCTAAAAATTGAAATCTTTTTAAGGTTAAAGGGTACCAATTAAAACTTTTCTGTAAATATTTGTCAGCATTGTGAAAGTTTGGGATCTTGAAGATCATACATCATCTGAAGTATAGCGTAACTTTTTCTCCATCCCATTGCTGTATGTTTATTATATTTTTCTTTTATATTTCAATGCCTCCCTTTCTTTTTCGATTGTGAATTCTAAGTTGGAGGGAGTCTTAGTCTTTTCTTTTTATTTTTAATCTTTTAATTTGAATCGTCGTATTTACTCAATGAGAGAAGTCACTAAGCCAAGCACAATTTGTGCTAGATTGGAGTGGTAATAGAAGGCATGAGTAGGTATCAGGGAGCTTTTAAGTATAAGCCTTTTAAAACGAGAGCAGTGTAATTTTGAAAATTGCTCGACCCAACTCCTAATGGTTGATGATACGGATTTTTTTTTTCTTTTTTTGGTTCAACTGTTTGGAAATATATATATATATATATGAGAAATACTCTCTAAAACAAAATAACTAGTGAAATACTAAAACAAACTTTAGTAATGCGTTTTTAGGTAAGTTTTTACTTTACCTAAAAATACATTATCAAATTCCATTTTCTTTTATTTATTCTTATATGGAAACACATGTTGATATATTATTTTTATCTTCCTTTTTTTCTTGTTATTTTCTGTTATTCTTATCTTCCTTTTTTTTTTTTTTTTTTTGGGTGAGTCTATTTGTACTTCACTAATGGATTCTTACACTTCGTTTTACTTTTTCACTAAATAAAATTATACTATTTTCCTCATTCTTCTATTAAGATATTTTATATAATTTTAATACCATAGATACCTTTCCACATAAACCTAATTCATATCAACTTTCAAAACTACTTTTACCATTGATAATTAATTCTCATTCAACTAAAAAACATATTTTACTCACATTAATTTATTATTGACAAAAATATAATACTATACTTATTTTAATTTTTATGAGCTTATTAAAAAACAATAATTAATTAAATTACTTGATATTTATACAAATAATATATGTAATAGGTGAACCTATGAAAAAATTATTACGCGACGCAGCTAATCTATCTCATAGACCATTATAGCCACACCTTATTATGAAATCATAATTTTGTAAGATTTCTTTTGATATTGGAATTTAATTAGTTTGCCAAGTTTATTCCTCTTGCGATTTTTTGAAAAAAAAAAAAAAAAAAGATTGATTGTGTTTGTACCTTATAATAAAGACAAAATTTAATAAAGAATATTTTATTTTTATGCACTTATTTTGACATATATTCAACTTTATCATCTTCATTTAAATATATTTTATTAAATTATCCTTTTATTTCATTTTTGTCACGATTTTTAAATTTTTAAATGATAATCCATATTTATCATTTTTATTTCATTTTATACATTTTAAAAATTCACTCTACTCTCAATCTACTTTTCTTACAGAAAAAAAAAAAAATACAAGTACTCGTTTGGTATACCCAAAAAAAATATATACATAATTATTTTAAGTATACATAATAAATTATAGTTAATTAAATATCTCTTTCTTTTAATTTTATTTAATTGTTATTTTATTTCTCTATGATTATCCATTATCTTCTTTCAATGGTAGAAATGTATTTTAATTTTATTTTTATTTTGGAACAAAAGAATAATTAATGATATTCATAGTAAATATAAACTCAATGCTCATTCAATTTTTATATATATTTAAATTAAAAGTATATTAAAATAAAATTTAAAAATAGTTTGTTTGACAACTAATTAATTCATTTTATTTTTAGAGGTAAGTAGATTTTAAACTTTGATATCAATATGTTATATTATATGTTAAATTATTATTTAGGATCTCAATTATTTAAGCACTATTGAAAAAATATTATTGCAATTATTATATTTCTATAACTAATAAAAGGATTCTTAATTAGCAACTTTTATATTTTTTATTTTAGTTAATAATTTTTTATAATAATAAAAATTATTTTCTCCAATTTAATTTAAAATTACTTAAATATTTATTTCAATTTTTTAATAAATAAATATAAAATAAGAATTTTATTTATCTTTAGTTTTTGATTTTGGACTTTATTTTATAAATTATATAGATGAATAAGCTTATTTGCACTCCACAAATAAATTGTTGCTCTCAACTTTAAATTTTCACTAAATCAAATTGCATAATTTCTCCCATTTTCTAATAAAATATTTTGTATAATTTTAATATCATAAATATTTTTCTTAAAAAATTAAGTTCATATCAACTTGAATATAAACTGGAGTATAAAAATTCATTTGTGAATTGCAATAGGTCTACCTTTTAATCAATTACTTTTTTTTAATTAATTAGCTAACAAAATTAAAATAAATGCATTATTATTATTATTATTTGTTAATACAAATTAATGTGTAAAAATATAATTTTTAATTGAATGAGAATTAATTATCAAGAGGAAAATTAGTTTTGAAAGTTCATAAGAATTAGGTTTTTGCAAATATACAAAATATCTTAATAGCGGAATGAGAGTAGTTGTATAATTTTATTTAATAAAAAAGTAAGATATAAGTTAAGAATTCGTGAGTGGAATGCAAATAAGCTCACCCTTTTATTTTTATTTTCTTTTTCTTTCCTTCTTATCCTCTTTTATAGTACTTCATCACCTATCTAATAATATTTTTATTCTCTCTTTTTTTTTTTTTTTTTCCTTATCCCCTTGTACGTTGTGAAATGTGTATTTGTATATATCTATTATCATTTTTATTTTCTTCTTTCCTTTCTATGCTCTTTATACTTCATAGCTATAGCGTATATATGTTTTATGTCTATTACTATTCTTATCTTTATATATCCATTATTATTCTTATCTTTTTCTTTTTCTTTTTTTCTTATCCTCTTCTTCTGTATATTCTCTTCAATCTCCTTAAAATATGGGGTACATTTTTAATTTTTAGTATTAAATAGTTAAAGAAAGATCAATATGCAGAAAAGAATAAGAAGAAAAAAGAAAATATAATGGAAGAGGATAAGAAGAAAAAAGAAAGATCAACTTGAAGTACAAATTTTTTTAAACAAAAAATGCAATATGAAATGTGTTTTTAGATTAGGTAAACAAAGAAAACTCATATTTTTAAGTAAAGTGACAAAGCATTACTAAAATGCATTTTCATTAAGAATGTTCTGTTAAATATTTTGTTTTGCACAGTATTCTCATATTTTTTATCAAGTTAACAGCATAACCCAAAAAAAAAAAAAAAAATCAAATACGAAATACCTCAAATTGGCAATACTTTTACTCTTTTGACATGCACAATTATTTATCAAGTTTTTGTAATGAGATTTTTTTTTTAATTCTTATTGGTGGAATGTAAATTTTGATTAAGGATATTAGGGTTATTTATCAAACTTCACTGATGGGATTTTTTCTTTTTTCCTTTCATCTCTGCCCAAATGTCCAACTTTTGAAGAATATCCAACTTTCGAAAGTCTATTAGAAAGAAATATTTATTGTTATTAGGTTTAGTTTGGGAAGAAAAAATTAGTTTTTTTTATAATTGATTACTAACGACTAAAATTTATTTTTTATGTTTGGGAAGAAAAAGAACTAGTTTTTTAATAGCTAGTTTTTTAACTTTTTATTAATTCAATGTTTTGGGTTTTAATGGTTTAAAAAAATTTAAAATGTAATAGAGTAAATTTGTCATTTCAGAAAAAAAAAACTAAAAAGCTGAGTAACCAAAATCTGATTCTTCCAAAACAAACCATTTTTAAAAAAAAAAATTACTAAAAGTTACGTTTTAGGTGTTTATCAAAACACTAATTTTTACTTTCTTTTTTTTATTTAGATAAAGTAACTTGCTTTCAAAAGTTACTAAAAATTATTAAAAAATACCAAAAATTACTAAAAGTTGTCAAAAATTGTTAAAAATTTTTAAAATTGATCAGAAATTTTACCAAACACCAAAAGTTACTAAACGCACCAAAAGTTATAAAAAATTACTAAAAATTACTACTTTTTCACTAAACACACCAAAAATAGCAATTAATAACTTTTGGAACAAAAATGTCAAAAATTACTAAAATTTTAACTTCCAAACGATACTTAATTAAACGTTAATTTTCAAAATATCCAATACATGATTGGGTTAGACACACTATGATTCTCTTACTTGCTAGAGCTACAGTACACCAAGCTCATGATTGATTAAGCTTTTCACCCCGAATGGCAACACCTAGGCCCCATAGATGTTCAGATTTAACCTTGATTGAAAGATGGACATTGTTTTTGATCTTCTTTGCATCTGATTTCTCTCTCAAGATATCAGGGTTTCCCAATTTGAAAAAGCCCTCTTTCCATTCAACTTTACAATATGTAGTCCCAACAGATAAGAAAACAAATCAGTTAAACAATAATCATGAGATCTACCAAAAACTCCCAACAAAAGCTCAAGCACCCTTCAAGCGAGATTCTCAGTACCTCACCTGTTCGAGTCCCTTTCATGCTTCATTTCCAGAGCTTCACTTGCTCGATCTGCCGTCACGCGCCATTCTACTAAATTGCTTGCGAAGAAATCTTTAAACATAGGAACGGCGATTCTGAATTCTAATTTCTTTACCGACATTACAAAACCTTCGACTCGCAATTGTCATACATTTAACATAATGAACCTAACAATGATGAAAATCATCGGCTCTTACAAAATGCTTGCCAGATCATCTGCTTTTAATAGGAATATTTTACAAACTTTAACGCCAAAAGGGAGGATAATGAAAAGAGTTCTATACAGTGCCATCTTATTGTCTCTATCATGTTATCGCAAACAACTAATGTTTTTGCCGAACCAAAATAAATTTTGTAGTTTATCTTGAATATTCAATATTTAATTGATGTGATATTTTAATTTGTACTATCTTTGTTGCTAAAAGTATCATAATTATAAAATAATCATAAGTAAATAAATGGTCAGTTGTTATAACAATGACAGAAATTATAAATATATTTTTCATATTTTATTTTAAGTAGCTATATATGTTTATCATATAATAAATTATTTTCTATTGTATTTAAGTATGTATTTTTATTTTATTATGCATATTTTATTTTTAATTTTACTAAGAAATTAAAGACTACTAAATTTCTTAATATATAGATTCCTCCTATTTAATTAAATTTTACTTATGCTTTTAATTATGGGTATTTTTCGTTTTTCACATTTAAAATTTCTATGGTGAGCTCACCACTTGATAATTATCCATTTTCGTCCACACACTGTAAACCCTCCCGATTTGGTCAACTACTTTCTAAGAGGTCATTCATCCTAATACTGTTGCCATTAGAGAACGTATAACCCTGAAGTTTCCGTTGAATTCAGTACCCTCACAGCTTTAAAATGCGGTACTTATAAGTTACCTCAATCCTTGACTCCTTTTCTAATGTGGATAGTTGTGGTATCATCAAAGCCCCTTAGTTGAGAACTGAGGGACGAGGAATTATAAGCTCATGAACCTTTTGAGGACTGAGGAACTAGAAATTACGGGCTCGTGACCCTTTCGATTTCCACAGACGGTGTGGGCTTGTGACTCTTTCAATTCCCACTGACGATGCCAACTAATGATATTCTATTTTTGTCCGTACATCGTAAGCCCTCCTGACAGATATTATCTGTTTTGGGCTTGGTCAGCTATTTCTCAGGAGTTCACCATCCTAGTACTGCTCCCATTAGAACGCTCTTAATCTTGGAGTTCTCACTGAATCCATTGCCCTATGACTTTAAAACACGCTGTGTTATGGAGAAAGGTGAGGGGTTTATAAACTACCTCCGCCCTCGACTCCTTTCTGATGTAGAACAGTTGTAGTATTATCAGAGCCCCCTAGTCAAGGACTGAGAGATTTGGTAATGGCAAACGAAAATGGATCATCACCAATTGACATTATTTGTGGGAATTGAAAGGGTCACGAGTTGGTCATTCCCAATCCCTCAGTTCTTGAATGGGGACTCAAATGATACCATAATTGTCCCACATCGGAAAGAAATCAAGAACTGAGATAACTTATAACTGCTTCTATCTCTCTCCCTAGCACGATGCATTTTAAAGCCGTACATGGAATACCTACAGGAGAGTATATAAAATGGACAGTATCTGTCAGGAGGACTTACGGTGATGAAAATTGGTCATCACCACCACCGATCACTAAGATTGACCTCTGAACCAATTTTGTAATTGTAATGTGAATGCCAATATAAATAGTTTTATTCTATTGATGTAAGCTTAAATATTAAAATTTCATAAGTATACCGTTAGTATTATTAATTTTGGCCAGAGAAACTTTTGAGTTCTCTCTACCCTGGTTATGGGAACTAGGCTCAACCTATAAAGTGTGCTTAAGGGTAAAGAACGCAATGAAATTGATAAATGTTGAAAGGATCAACAAGCAGCAAATCTACACACAAAATTCTCTTATTTGAAGAGGTCCAAAAATTTATAGGGTTTAACTAACTTTATACCTTTGTATTAAGTTAAAATTACTAATGTCTTGAATTTTAAGAATATGCTTTATACCTATTATACTTTACTTTGACTAAAATCTAAATGATAAATAATCTATCAAAAATAACAATTTTATCTTTTAATAACTTTAAAAGTGAATTTATATTTTTATACTTTACATTGCTTACATTTGCACCCGTGATTCTAGTTGATTCAATAGATATTTTTGTTATTTCATTTAAAGTTGATATAATTATTTTTTTACCACTTGTAATTGAAGTAAAAATCACTTATACCATCTACTTTTATACCCCTATTACTTTGAATTAAAGTGAAAACATTAAAAAAAAAAAAAACTATGTTAAAGATAATAGTTTTAGTTGTTAATAATTTAAAAAATTACATTTATACCACATGTAATTCATATTACTTATATTTATACCTAATTTTATTTAATTTTAAATTGATATTTTTATTTTTTCGTAAAAATTTAACGCCGTTTATAACTCTACCTTAGTCCAAAATAAAAGAGATGCAAAAGTAAATTTTTGAAGTTCAAGATTACAAGTAATATCATCTTAAATATAAGGGTAAAAAAGTAATTATCCCTTCAAAAATTTGACATCATTCCCGCTTTCACTTTATTATAAAGTACAAAGAGTATAAAAGAAAGTTTTTAAAGTATAGAGTATGATAGTGATTCGTATCATCCCTCTTAATAATAAGAGAGATAGCTCCTAAAATTTATTGACAGCCCTCACTTGCGAGGGAGGAATACGTTGGTTACCTTTAATAAAGATCCACTTTTAATCCCACTTCTTTGTAGTCCCTCTTTACAATGAGAAAATGCATGACATTAAGATTAATTACATAACTGACAAAGTAGTTGCTGATCTTGTTGCTATGTCCTAAAGAACTAATTCCACTCCCTGCTTTTTAGCCAAGATGCTTGTTCTCTTCTTTCTCCTTGTAGAATGATCTTCCCTCCTTTAGTCATTCCCCACTGCTCCTTATTGCTGCTACAACAGAATGCAAACAGATAGACATGAGGAAAGCTTGACACCTTATATCCATGCCACAAAATCTTCATTTTTCAAAAAAGTATTTTTTGACACATTTTTTTCCATAAATCAATGGCATTGAAGTCCTGAGTATATATTACCATACAGTCAATTATCTTAAAGGAAATCTACAAGTATTGAATCTGCACACAAAATTGTTCTATGTTTTTAATTTTAAAAATACTAAGAGTTGTTATTGTGAGATAAATAATTTTAAATATTTTTCAAGCCTAATTATTTTAGATATTTTTGGTGTTTTTAATTTAATTCCTAATGCATTTGAAATATATAATTTTTAAATATAGTGAATTAATAAGGTGACATTTGGTTTATATTTTATTTTCTGTTTTTTGTTTTTGTTATCCATTTCTATTTTTTGTTTTGAGATTTATGTTTTTAGAATACTTAAAAATGCATTTAATTTGACATTTTCTTTTTTCATATTTTGAATTTTTCTTATTTTGGGTTAAATATACTCAAGGTGACTTTTGACTATTTTGTATTTCATGTGTAAACTCGTCTACTGTTTTCTAATACAAATTTTTAAAAATACGGGTAACTAAATACGTTTTGAACTATTTTCCTTAATTTCAAAATCGTAAATAAAAAAAACAGGTTCAAAACAAATATACCAAATAACAACTAAGCAGTTTTAAAAAAATGACACCTAAGCAAATGGGTCCCGTAAGAATCCACAAGCTCACTTCACATAGATTAAAATTACAGCCTACAACTCTAATAGTTTTATATGCAAATGAAAATTAAAACTATAATCATCTAGCTATGTAGGATCAAGGGCGAGGTCATAGCTTGTCTAGGGGGGCACATGCCCCCCTAAAAATAAAATAAAATTTATTATTTCTGTAATATTTTTTTAATTGATTATCTTAATGCCTAATTGTATCCACTCAAGAAAAAATTTAGTCCAATACTAATTGTGCCCACTCAAGAAAGAAAAAAAAAATAGCCCAATACCAATTGTGCTCACCTAAAGAAAAGAGAAAAATTTTAACCCAATGCACATGTGCAATAGTATGGAATCTATCCAATACAACTAAAAATATCTAGTCCCACTTTGACCCTTTTTCCTCTCTCTCGTGTCATTTATATATCTTATAATTAGTGCCCACCGACCTAAGAAATTCTAACTCCGCCCCTGTGTGGGATAAAATGTCACGCCCGGGATTTTCATAACCGAATGCCCAGGGGTGACTTGGGATTTATTTGTTAGGTATAAAATAAAATGATAATAACATGGTGTACACCCCAGAATTTTCCTCCAAATTGGGGTTGACCCGCAAGAAAAATTTAAGATATTCAAAATCCCTTGTTTATCCCAAACAATATTTATAAGTCATTGGACTGAACCATTGATGGGATTTCAACTACAGGGCACAAAATAAAGATAGAGAAAATATTACAGAGCCATCTAAGTGTCCCAACCACGCGATTAACATTACATACCAAATAAAAGCAAATTAGGTCTATGCTTAATAATTATCATCCAACAATTGTTACAGACCAAAAATAAAGTCCTCCAGCCTGCGCAGGAAAGAAGAAAAAAAAGATAACTCTTCTGATGGAATATTTAAGAGAAATTAATCTTTCCAGCTCATCTTCTGTATCCCTGTGCTTAATATCCTGAAAAAAATATTCCCACAAGGGGTGAGCTACTAAAGCCCAGTAATCAGAATCTCCTAGGTGCCTATATGCAGTGGTTGTAATACTACACTGTATAAGTGAATGTGTTTAGGTGGCATACTATTTATGCAACAATTAATTCAATAGAGCTCAACCTGAAGTTAATGTAAATTATACTTACAAACGGGTCGAATGAAAACAGTCATCAGTAAACTACTATGTTACTTACATGTAAAATAGTTGTAATACTTGAGGTGTAGTACCACAATGAAGTCTGTGTCGCAGTGGTAGGGATCGCAGATTTAGATGCGCAAAGTCTCGGGATCAACCCCAAGTCGATACAGGTTTCATAACATATATATATAAGCGATATATGTTTTATAAAATATTAATCGAGAGGAATTAAATATAATTAAATAATTCCAACACATCATTCATACATAACAAGAGAGGTTGCTAGTCACAGTAAAATTTTGTAAAGGAGTTTAATCTAAATCCTCCTAAGATAATCATACTCCTATCCTCCTCTACCCCCAGCCTTAGGGAACCAGTGACTTTACGGGCTTAGCATCCAATGCATACCGACGGTGTCACCTACCAAAAACATAGCCGTCGCGGACCGGCTACCTGACTGGCCAGGTCAGAAGGGAGCATCTCCCAAATAAAATGCATGTTCCCATCTTCATCTAAAAGGCCATTTCTACCCACCCATCACCCCATTGCCAAAAATAACTTTAGCACCGAGTGCCTTAATTTCTTCTTACCATTTTACATTCCAAGGGTACCTTGTATGGAAATCAGACATTTTAATAACAACTGGCAATGTTCCCGGGTGATGAATCAAAAGTGGGATTATTCAGTCACAAGCAGTATATTTTTTTAAGCACTTTATCTAGATCCATAATTTAATAGAAATTCTCAATAAATCAAAGATTTAACATAGTTATCAATATTATTATCACAAAGGTAGGTACTATATGTAAATTAACAAGTAGCAAGTAAAAAAAAAAAAAAAAATTTTTTTGAATACGAATTAGTATTTTAGTTAATTGTTTTGACAAGTTTACCGTACCAAATTTGATAAGAATAAAATTATTTCTAATGGTATATTAATTAGGCCGAGGTTGGTAGCTTAGTGGGTGGGCGACCCTAATTGCGATTTAAAGTCGCAAGTTCGAACCTCATTGGCTGCAAGTCTCGGTTTTGCTTCTTTTACCTTTTATTTTATTATTTTATGGAATATAAAGAAAATAAATAACTCTTTGACTTATATTTAATTTTAGCAAAATGATAAGTTTTATTTTATTCAAAATAATCTAAATAAATTTCCAATCATCATCTTATTTATAATCAAACCCTTATCATAGGTTTTTGGCTTCAAGATATCCACAAATGTCCACAGAATTATTCCAATGTTTAGGAAGGTAGTAAATGAGTTTCATTAAATTCACTTAATCATAAAAATATAGTTATATAACTTGCTAGGTTGACAAAACAATGCCTAAAAATAAATCAAATTCATTTAAGAAAGACCAAATGAGAAAAGAACAAGTCTATTGTTTCTTTTGGGCATTTTATCAAGTACTAGCATTTTAGTTTGAATAAGTCATCCAACTATCCCTGATGAAACTGATTACCTAAGTCAATTATCATCAATATTAGAGTGTCAAATAATACATAATATCTAGTTTAAAATAATTTCATATCAATAGAAATTATTAACATAACAATAACTAACAGAAGGAAATTGAAAATTTAAATAAATCTTTCAACATAATATTCTAAACAAATCCAAACAAGCATCAATTAAAGCTAAGCAGAATAGCAGCTTGAAAGAAAATTCATATAAAATAGAGCAGGAATCCAATATCTATAAACTTTATATCTGTAGAAACTAGACTTCAAAACCTACAACTTTCATGTTTTACACTTTTTAAAATTCTAAGGTCTAAAGGTACAAAAACAGTTTTGAATTCAGTTTGTTCAGAAAATACAGTTTTACACGTGCTCAGTATTTTGGGCATAACTTTTGACTCACAAATCGGATTGATGCAATTCTTTTTGGGTTGAAAAGAAAACTAAAAGTGATACAACTTTTATGTTTTAGCCAAAGCGTAATTCCACCGTTTTAGGGGTCAGAAGCACATAAGAAGTTACAAATAGAGAGCTGTCAGCATACTGAGTTACATCAGTCAAAATTTTAGCTTCTCTACCCCCAATATACGGGTATTTATTTTTATCACAATCAAGTTTCATACTTCAAACCAGAAAATGCATCAAATATATTTTAGGAGGTTCATCATCCTACCTCAATGAAGATATTAATGACCAAGTCTGAGAAGGAAAAATGAGTTAGATTTGAACACCACCCAAATTGGAAAATTCCAAGCCTTTCTTCTTCCTCCAAGCAACACCAAATCTTCAGCCTCATTAATTAATAATTTATTATTATTTCTCTCTGATTTTATTCTCTTTGAAGACACACAATTTATAGGGAGTGTAGAGAAAGTGTCGATAGAGAAAAACAAGCTTACCTAGACTTGAAAACCACTAAAGTAGCATTATGCATTAGGTAGTATAATACAAATAATCTAGCTTAGCCTTTTTGACTATCTAGCCACATAATTTAAGATAGGTGTTGGAGGATGGGTGAAGATGGGTGGCATGATCTAGGAATCATGCTAACTTTTGACAAATTAAACAATCATGCTAGCTTTTTGACAAATTAATAAAATGCTTTAAATCATGCTAGCTTTTAAACAAAATGCTTTAAATCTTGTTTACTAAATAATTTGAAAAAAGATACTTTAAGGTCATCAATGTAGGGTCTTCTCTTTGTCTAATTAGTCAAATAATTTTGAAAGATGGTGAGAGTGTATGGAAGATGGAAAATGAAGTTGTCGGGAAATAATTTAGAGCAACTATTCATGAGTCAACTCATTGAGTGATAAAGTGAGTTGAAGTGAGTTGAGGTGAGTCAAAGAAAAAGGTTGACCCATGTGTTAATGGGCTTGGTTTGAACCAAATAAGTAATTGGGCTAGGAAGTGTTTGGATAAAAATTTAGAAATTCTACTTTAAACTCCCACATAAGATGAAATTAAATCCGAAAATCTTTCCAACCAATTCCAAAAATTTTCAAATCCTCAATTTTCTAGATTTTTACTATAACAAGTATCACCACCACACTTAAGCAATTTAATAAAAAAAAATTCAGGTTATTACAATCCATCCCCCTTAAAGAAATTTCATCCCGAAATTTACACAAAGCATGACTCAAGTGTTAAACAAATGAGGGTATCGTTCACGCATAACAAACTCACGCTACCAGGTGGATTCCTCCACACCACGGTGCCTCCACAACACTCGAACCAGTGGAATGGTTTTGCCTCGTAGGACTTGTTCACACCGATCCTCGATCTTAACCAGCTGTTGTTCAAATGTAACATCTTGCTGAATATCAAGTTCAGTCCAATCAATCAAGTGACTCGGGTCAGGTTGATACTTTCAAAGCATGGATACATGAAATACATCATGAACACGTGATAGTTGAGGTGGTAGAGCTAGCTGATATGCAACTTGCCTAACCTTTGCAAGGATTTCGAATGGTCCAATATATCGAGGAGCTAACTTCCCATTTTTCCCAAATCGTACGACTCCTTAACGTGGGGAAACTCGAAGAAAGACATGATCTCTAACCTCGAACTCCAAAGGTCGTCTTCGTCGGTCAGCGTAGCTTTTCTGACGACTCTGGGTAGTAAGTAGACGTTGACGAATGATAGCAATCTTTTCTGATGTTTGCTTGATCAGGTCGGGTCCTATCATCACCGATTCTCCTACCTCGGTCCAACACAGAGGAGAGCGACATGGCCTCCCATATAATGCCTCATAAGGTGCCATTCCAATACTTGCTTGATAGCTGTTGTTATACACAAACTCTATCAATGGCAAGTGTTCTTCCCAGTTTCCTTTAAAGTCTAATATGCAAGCACGAAGCATATCTTCCAATGTCCTGAATTAACCGTTCTGACTGTCCATCCGTTTAAGGGTGAAATACCTTGCTAAAGGTCAATTTAGTGCCTAAAGCCTCCTGCAGACTCTTCCAAAATTGAGCTGTGAATAATGGATCTCGGTCAGATACTATGAAGACTGGTGTTCCGTGAAGCTGGATGATCTCACGAATATATAGCTGGTTGCGCTTTTGGAGTGTGTCGGTAGTGTTCACTGGTAAAAAATGCGCTGACTTTGTTGATCGATCAATAATAACCCATATAGAGTTATTTTTTCTTCAACGTCTTAGGTATGCCCACGACAAAATCCATCGCAATGTGCTCCCACTTCCATTCGGACACAAGTAAAGGTTGGAGTAATCCAGCTAGTTTCTGGTGTTCTGCTTTGATTTACTGACAAGCAAGACATTTAGCTACGAATCGAGAAACATCCTTCTTCATTCCCTTCCACCAATACTATCGTGCTAAATCATGGTACATCTTCGTACTTCCAGGGTGAATGGCAAATCTTGAATTATGGAACTCATGCAATATCTCCTTTCGAAGGCCATCAGAATTTAGGACATACAACCTTCCACAATGCTGTAGTCCTTGATCAGAGCGAAGTGTCCATCCTTCTATAATCTCTCTAGACAAGATTTGAGCTACCATCTTCTTGCATTCTTCATCATATTGTTGCGCATCGATCACCTTAGTAATTATCGTGGGAATTGCCATCAGAGAACAACTTGTCATTATAGCATTTCCCTGATCAAATCTGATCTCAAATTCATTCACCGATTCTAGCATCTTCCATTCCCACACTGCCAAATTCGCCAATGTTCAATGTGATTTCCTATTGAGTGCATCTGCTACAACAATCGCCTTTCCTGGATGATACTGAATGGTGAAATCGAAATCCTCCAAATATTCCATCCAGCGTCGTTGTCGCAGGTTCAGGTCTCGTTGGGTGAACTGATATTTCAGACTCTTGTGATCTGAAAAGACTTCAAACTTTTCACCGTACAAATAATACCTCCAAAGTTTCAATGCAAAAACAATTGCGGCCAATTCTAGATCGTGGGTTGGATAGTTCTTCTCATGGTTTCTCAATTGTCGAGAACCATAAGCAACTACATGGTCTAATTGCATTAGTACACAACCCAATCCTTCTCTTGAGGCATCACAGTATACTGTATACCCTGCCCCTCGTTCTGGTATGATTAGAACTGGGGCTTGAGTCAATCGAGCCTTCAACTCTTGAAAAGCTCTTTCACATTTCTCATCCCAAACAAACTTGACATCCTTGCGGATTAATCGCGTCATGGGTGTAGCAATTCGAGAAAAGCCCTTAATGAACCGTCGGTAGTACCCTGCTAAACCGAGGAAACTTTTTATCTTGAAGACTGTCTTCGGTTGCTTCCATCTCATTACGGCTTCTACTTTCGTTGGGTCTACTACAACACCATCTGTTGAGACTATATGTCCCAAGAATGGTATTTTTGTTAGCCAAAACTCGCATTTGCTAGCCTTGGCATACAGTTGGTGATCTAATAAAGTTTATAAGATGATACGAAGGTGCTGTTCATGCTCCCGTTCATCCTTTGAATAAATAAGTATGTCGTTAATAAAGACTACAACAAACTTATCCAGGTATGGATAGAAAACACGATTCATAAGATCCATAAATGCTGCTGGCGCATTGGTGAGTCCAAAAGGCATAACCACGAACTCGTAGTGCCCATATCTCGTACGGAAATCTGTCTTTGGAATGTCTTCCTCTCGGATACGTAATTGATGGTATCCTGATCGAAGATCGATCTTAGAGAAGAATAGTGAACCCCTCAATTGATCAAAGAAATCATCTATTCGTGGCAAAGGGTATTTTTTCTTGATAGTGACTCTGTTCAGCTTTCTGTAATCAATACGTAGCCGTAAACTTCCATATTTCTTATTTGTAAAAACAGCTGACGCTCCCCAGGGGGAAACACTGGGTCGAATGAATCCTAGCTGGAGCAATTTTTCAAGTTGTACTTTTAATTCTTGAAGTTCTGCTGGTGCCATTCGGTAAGGGGCTACTGAAATTGGTGCAACCCCTGGCTGTAGATCTATACGAAAATCTATTTCCCGCCGAGGTGGCAAACTTGGAAGCTCCTTGGGAAAAACATCTGGGAACTCACAAACTACTCGAGGGAGAGCAGTCTGTGGAAGCTCCTCATTCAAAGTCAGATTGGCTAGCAAGCTATTTAATTGCCTGCAATCTCGAGAGTGTATTGGGGATATAATTGGATCTTCTCGGGAATCTCCTTGGATACAGAATCGAGCTCCTGATGGAAGAATCGCCGAGACACGCTTCAGATGACAATCAATAATTGCTTGGTGTAAAGACAACCAGTCCATTCCTAGAATGACATCGTAGGTGTTCATATCCAACCAGATAAGATCACATTCTACTATGATCTCCCCGAATTGGATCGCACAAGATCTAGTGATCTTATTTGCCACAGTGTTATTTCCCAGAGGGGAATCAATGGTTAAGGTTCCATTTAATTCCTCTGGTATTAACTTCAATGAACATGCACATTTGGATGATATAAAGGAATATGAAGCACCAGTATCAACTAGGATTACCACCCAAGTACTAAAGAGCAATGAGGTAACCTGAATAACTGTGTTTTCTGGTACCGCTATAATGGGTTCTAGTGCTTCCAAATGGTTAAGTGCAAATATGCGTCCCTGCAGAACATTATTATCCCTTCTTGGCCCTGGTCCTCCTCCACCACGACCTCGTCCTCCGCCATTGTTCTTCTGTTGTCCTCTTTGCTGGTTCATGTTAGGATTCTGAAAAGGTGGTCTTCGTTGAAAATGTTGTTGTGGAGGTGGGTACGTGATTCGTGCTGGTCCTGGATTCTGTAAATTCTGTTGATTTTGCTTGGGGTACGTCATTGCCCTTTGAGGACAATCCCTTTTAAAATGCCCAAGTTGCCCACACTGGTAACAGGCATTTGGATCCTTTTGCTGATGTCGAGGTTGACTCCCTCCTCCATTTCTCTTTTGTGGTTGACCACCATACTGTTTGTTGTTTTCAAAGAATCTACCTCATTTTTGTCCAGCTTTTTTATTTTGCTTCATGATTGAACCCTTGAATGTTGATCCCTTGAGCTTGGCTGTGTCTTGCATTTCCATTTCCACAGCAATGGCTGCCCTCACAGCTGCAGCATAAGAATTATGCATCATACAAATGATTCTCCCTCGAATGTCAGTCCGCAAGCCCCATGTAAACTGATCGACCTTTGCCTTGTCAGTTGAATTCAAATTTTGGGCATACTTGGACAGACTAGCGAACATTGCTTCGTACTGCATAACGGTCATGCCACGCTGCTTCAAGGATAAAAACTCCCGTGTCTTAGTATCCTTGAAAGTTTGTGGAAAGAAATGATCCATGAACAATTTTTCAATTCTTTCCCAGGTCATGGTTGCAGGGTCGTGGCTTCCCTTAACGAAAGTCCATCATTCATATGCATCACCCCGTAGCCGAAACGTTGCTAGGGTTATCTTAGTAGCATGACAGGTTATTCCCATAGTCTCTAAAATACGAGAGACTTCCTTGAACCAGTTCTCAGCTGCTACTGGTTCGAGTTCGCCATGGAATGATGGTGGGTCATACCGTAAGAAGTTTCGCAGGTCATCATCATGCCTTCTTATTGGTGGTATCTCTGGTGCTACTCCCGCTACAGCCGCTGTCGGCATTGTCGCCGGTGCTCGTGGATTCATCTGTATGAATTGGGCCATAACTGTTGCCATGTCCCGGATAGCTTGGGCCATCTCGTTGGTAATGTTGGTGGTGGTTGCAGATTGTGCATTTGTTGGTTGCGATTGCATCCCATTTCGGCTGTTGTTTCGGGGTCGTCCACGGCCTCTTCCGGTGTTTTCCATTCTATATAAGATTGACGGGTCAGTTGGTACTTACACACAAATACACGCAATAAGTATAAAAATACCCAATCCCCACTACCCTTAGGTAAATCGTAAACCTATGGCTCTGATACCAAGCTGTCACGCCCAGGATTTTCATAACCGAATGCCCAGGGGTGACTTGGGATTTATTTGTTAGGTATAAAAATAAGATGATAATAACACGCTGTCACACCCCAGAATTTTCTTCCAAATTGGGGTTGACCCGCAAGAAAAATTTAAGATATTCAAAATCCCTTGTTTATCCCAAACAATATTATAAGTCATTGGACTAAACCATTTGATGGGATTCAACTACAGGGCACAAAATAAAGATAGAGAAAATATTACAAAGCCATCTAAGTGTCCCAACCACGCGATTAACATTACATACCAAATATAAGCAAATTAGGTCTATGCTTAATAATTACAATCATCCAACAATTGTTACAGACCAAAAATAAAGTCCTCCAGCCCTGCGCAGGAAAGAAGAAAAAAAAATAACTCTTCTGATGGAATATTTAAGAAAAATTAATCTGTTTACAGCTCATCTTCTGTATCCCTGTGCTTAATATCCTGAAAAAAAATATTCCCACAAGGGGTGAGCTACTAAAGCCCAGTAATCAGAATCTCCTTGGTGCCTATATGCAGTGGTTGTAATACTACACTGTATCAAGTGAATGTGTTTAGGTGGCATACTATTTATGCAACAATTAATTCAATAGATCTCAACTGAATCATGTAAATTATACTTACAACGGTTCGATGAAACCGTCACCGTAACTACTATTTTACTTACATGTAAAAATAGTTAAATATTGATATGTGTACCACAATGAAGTCTGTGTCGCAGTGGTAGGGATCTCAGATTTAGATCTTCAAGGTCTCGGGATCAAACCCCATAGCGATATAGGTTTCATACATATATATATATATATATATATATATATATATATATATATATATATTTATAAAATATTAATCGAGAGGAATTAAATATAATTAAATAATTCCAACACATCATTCATACATAACAAGAGAGGTTGCTAGTCACAGTAAAATTTTGTAAAGGAGTTTAATCTAAATCCTCCTAAGATAATCATACTCCTATCCTCCTCTACCCCCAGCCTTAGGAACCAGTGACTTTACGGGTTTAGCATCCAATGCATACCGACGGTGTCACCTACCAAAAACATAGCCGTCGCGACCGGCTACCTGACTGGCCAGGTCAGAAGGGAGCATCTCCCAAATAAAATGCATGTTCCCATCTTCATCTAAAAGGCCATTTCTACCCACCCATCACCCCATTGCCAAAAATAACTTTAGCACCGAGTGCCTTAATTTCTTCTCACCATTTTACATTCCAAGGGTACCTTGTATGGAAATCAGACATTTTTAATAACAACCGGCAATGTTCCCGGGTGATGAATCAAAAGTGGGATTATTCAGTCACAAGCAGTATATTTTTTTAAGCACTTTATCTAGATCCAAAATTTAATAGAAATTCTCAATAAATCAAAGATTTAACATAGTCATCAATATTATTATCACAAAGGTAGGTACTATATGTAAATTAACAAGTAGCAAGTAAAAAAAAAAATTTTTTTTGAATACGAATTAGTATTTTAGTTAATTGTTTTGACAAGTTTATCGTACCAAATTTGATAAGAATAAAATTATTTCTAATGATATATTAATTAGGCCGAGGTTGGTAGCTTAGTGGGTGGGTGACCCTAATTGCGATTTAAAGTCGCAAGTTCAAACCTCATTGGCTGCAAATCTCAGTTTTTGCTTCTTTTACCTTTTATTTTATTATTTTATGGAATATAAAGAAAATAAATAGCTCTTTGACTTATATTTAATTTTTAGCAAAATTGATAAGTTTTATTTTATTCAAAATAATCTAAATAAATTTCCAATCATCATCTTATTTATAACCAAACCCTTATCATAGGTTTTTGGCTTCAAGATATCCACAAATGTCCACAGAATTATTCCAATGTTTAGGAAGGTATTAAATGAGTTTCATTAAATTCACTTAATCATAAAAATATAGTTATATAACTTGCTAGGTTGACAAAACAATGCCTAAAAATAAATCAAATTCATTTAAGAAAGACCAAATGAGAAAAGAACAAGTCCATTGTTTCTTTTGGGCATTTTATCAAATACTAGCATTTTAGTTTGAATAAGTCATCCAACTATCCATGATGAAACTGATTACCTAAGTCAATTATCATCAATATTAGAGTGTCAAATAATACATAATATCTAGTTTAAAATAATTTCATATCAATAGAAATTATTAACATGACAATAACTAACAGAAGGAAATTAGAACTTTAAATAAATCTTTCAACATAATATTCTAAACAAATCCAAACAAGCATCAATTAAAGCTAAGCAGAATAGTAGCTTGAAAGAAAATTCATATAAAATAGAGCAAGAATCCAATATCTATAAACTTTATATCTGTAGAAACTAGACTTCAAAACCTACAACTTTCATGTTTTACACTTTTTAAAATTCTAAGGTCTAAAGGTACAAAAACAGCTTTGAATTCAGTTTGTTCAGAAAATACAGTTTTACATGTGCTCAGTATTTTGGGCATAACTTTTGACTCACAAATCGGATTGATGCAATTCTTTTTGGGTTGAAAAGAAAACTGAAAAGGCTACAACTTTTATGTTTTAGCCGAAGCCTAATTCCACCGTTTTAGGGGTCAGAAGCACATAAGAAGTTACAAATAGAGAGCTGTCAGCATACTGAGTTACATCAGTCAAAATTTTGGCTTCCCTACCCCCAATATACGGGTATTTATTTTTTATCACAATCAAGTTTCATACTTCAAACCAGAAAATGCATCAAATATATTTTAGGAGGTTCATCATCCTACCTCAATGAAGATATTAATGACCAAGTCTGAGAAGGAAAAATGAGTTAGTTTTGAACAGCACCCAAATCAGAAAATTCCAAGCCTTTCTTCTTCCTCCAAGCAACACCAAATCTTCAGCCTCACTAATTAATAATTTATTATTATTTCTCTCTTATTTTATTCTCTTTGAAGACACACAATTTATAGGGAGTGTAGAGAAAGTGTCGATAGAGAAAAACAAGCTTACCTAGACTTGAAAACCACTAAAGTAGCATTATGCATTAGGTAGTATAATACAAATAATCTAGCTTAGCCTTTTTGACTATCTAGCCACATAATTTAAGATAGGTGTTGGAGGATGGGTAAAGATGGGTGGCATGATCTAGGAATCATGCTAACTTTTTGACAAATTAAACAATCATGCTAGCTTTTGACAAATTAATAAAATGCTTTAAATCATGCTAGCTTTTAAACAAAATGCTTTAAATCTTGTTTACTAAATAATTTGAAAAAGATACTTTAAGGTCATCAATGTAAGGTCTTCTCTTTGTCTAATTAGTCAAATAATTTTGAAAGATGGTGAGAGTGTATGGAAGATGGAAAATGAAGTTGTCGGGAAATAATTTAGAGCAACTATTCATGAGTCAACTCATTGAGTGATAAAGTGAGTTAAAGTGAGTTGAGGTGAGTCAAAGAAAAGGGTTGACCCATGTGTTAATGGGCTTGGTTTGAACCAAATAAGTAATTGGGCTAGGAAGTGTTTGGATAAAAATTTAGAAATTCTACATTAAACTCCCACATAAGGTGAAATTAAATCCGAAAATCTTTCCAACCAATTCCAAAAATTTTCAAATCCTCAATTTTCTAGATTTTTACTATAACAAGTATCACCACCACACTTAAGCAATTTAATAAAAAAAAAAAATTCAGGTTATTACATAAAAGGAAATAAATAATTTATCAATAAGAAAAGAAACATAGGAAGAATACCACGTAGGATTGGAATGAAGAAAAAGAGAAACATTTTTTTAGCATTAGATATAGATATTATTTTAGATAACATAATAATAAATTATATGAAATATAATTAAAAATTATAGATATATTGAATATTTAGTTAATTCACTTTGAACCAGAACCAAACCGAATTATTTCAATTAACTTGGTTCTCTGTTCAGTTTCAGATACTTTTTATAGAGAACCAAAAATATTTGAATAATTCAGTTTTCAATTCAATTCTTCCTAGTAAACCCCCAAGTAAATATTGGAAAAAATTTAAGTTGTTGCACTTCATATTTTTACTCTTTTGTTTTGTTTGGTTTCTATTTATAAATTGAAGAACTAAACATAATTTTAATAAATGCATGCAATAGCGACATTTTAATAACATATGGCAGAGTAAGTAATACTTCACCTGCTTGGGGAGGTACCACTGGGGCTAATATTACCAGATCCTGAACAAAGGCTGGAGAGTGGTTTTTGTGCAGATATCATCCCATTCCAGAGATCCCCACCATTCTTCGTTTCCTCTAATTACTTGAAGCGTAGGTGCTGCAACTGATGAAAGTGGCAACCTCCTCAACCTGGGGCACCTTTCCACATGAATAGACTGCAGAGACTTACATAGCATGACTCCCTTGCAGATGCTCTTCAGTTTTGGCAGATCACTTAGGCTTAATTCCGAGAGATTTGGGAGTGTGATTAAGTTCCTACAGATATTATTTTGATTATGAACTTCATCATCTACTATTATCTCCTCCACATTCTCACAAGAGAACACCCAAAGAGTCCTGAGGTTTGGGAAGTTTTGCAGCAAGATGGCAGCTGGGAAGACACTCTTTATACTGGTAACTGGAACATCCGTCGATCTCTAATTTCTTGAGTGTAAAGGAAATGTTGCTTGGTGGACTAACTCTGTCAAAGAGTACCCTAAGATCGGGTAATCTCAAAAGCATTAAGAACTCGATGCTTCTAAGTGGGATTTCCTCGTAATCTTCTGAAAACACAGATTCTATCCCACTACAAGCTTCGAGCCAGAGCGTTTTTAAATTTGTGGCATCCTTTAATGATTGAACATCAGATAAGCTAACCATGTCACAGAAATGGCAATCTCCCATCATTAAGGTTTCAATGTCACTGGGGACCACTAGCGCATCTACTCCGCAGCTAAAAATTTTCGAGTCCCTGATGGAAACTTCTTTTTCCATATTCACAAAGCCAAAATCCAAAATACCCACGAGAAGTCTGTAATTTTCCAACCTTGCAAATTTATGAGATTTTACATACCTGGCAAGCTCTTTTACATTTTGAAACTGAGCACAGAGAACTTTTAATTACCTCAAGCACAAGAGATCTTCTACTAGCACTTCTACACTTGATATGTCAAATTGAAGGCATTGGAGCCTGGAGAGCCTGCGTATTTTACAGCCAGGAAATGACTTTAGCTGACGAGTTCTATGGAGGCAGAGATTTCTCAGATTAACCAATTCTTCTACACCTTGGGGTATTTCTTGAATCCTAGTACTACGAAGATTCAACTCTTTCAATGCCGTTAGTTTCTCCAGCGAAGGCACATACTCTAGTGTAACAGTACCCCCAGCCAACAGGGCTTGCAAATTCTCCAAGTTGGATATGGACTCTGGCAGGGACTTAATATTGGTGCGGGACAAATCTAGCACTTTGAGAATAGGCGTTTGCGAAAAGAATGAATCTGGAATATCACACAAAGCAGTGTTATCATTCAAAAGTAAGGTGGTGAGCCTATGGAAAATAGGTGGACTAGTAGGAAGAACTTCAATCTTATTGTGCATCAAGGAAACCTTCTTAGGATCCTCATACCAGAACTCACACGCAAATTCTTCTAATTCCTCACCAGCACGAACGAAGAATTCACTTTTGTTACTTTGAGAGCCATATCTCTGATCAAATCATGCATCCTCACAGATTCTTCCCAAAAAAATGGTTCAATGCAACTTTCCAACAAAAATGTATTTATGAGCTCATCCAATATACAACAACCCTCATCTATCATTTCTTGTCTACTATGCATCTCATCTATTAGTCCCTCTGCAATCCAATACCCTATCAGCATATTCTTAGGGATATAATGGTCTTTTGGGAACAATGCACAGTACAAGAAACACTTTCGGAGTTTTTCATTCTTCAAGCGAATATAACTAAATTTTAGTAGCTCAAGCACATCACCTTTGATCTCATTTCTTGAGATGTCACGAAATGCCTTTCTCCAAGCGTTTTGTCCCCTTTTCCCCTCATGCTTCCAGCAATTGTAATAATTGCAAGTGGCAGACGGGCACATTCTTTGGTAACTTTCTCTATAATTTCTCTCACTTCTGTATCCATCTTTGTCTCATCAAGTGCAACTGTTCTCAGGAATAAATCCCGCACTTCCACCTCAGTGAGAAGCTCAACTTTAACAGGTACACAACCCATTTTTGTACACACTTCTTGTGATCGCGTAGTTAAGACTAGTTTAGCTGAATTAGGGATGCTTGACTCTGACACACCCACCATGTCCAAACCAAATGTTTCCCATACATCATCTAATATAAGCATGTATCTCTTTTTGGAAAGCATTGTACACAATTTTGATGCTTTATCCATTTCATCCTCGTATTTTGAAAGATCAAGGCCCAGTTACCAAGCTATGGCATCCTTTATTTTTGTAATGTTGAATTCTTTAGACGCTTTAGACACCGTGACCCAAATAACCTCATCAAACTAACTACTCCATTCATTCACAATTCGATTGTTGATTTCTTTCATGATGGTTGTTTTGCCAGCTCCCCCCATTCCAACAACGCCAAGCCTTGCAAACTTATCATCCATCAAGTACTCCCAAACTTTCTTCAAGTTCCTAGCACTCGCAATTTCACTGAAAAATCTCTCTTTGGGAATGAGTTTGCCTTTGGATGGAGATGGAGGTGCATTAATCAGCAATCCGTCAGAAAATCTTCCCCTCTCTTGTAGCCCTGCCACCTCTTGAATCTTTCCCTCAACCAACTTTCTCAATCGTGCGCGGGACAGATAATTCCTTTCTGCAATTACTTCTTGCTCAATTGTTTGCACATCATCTTTTGTCTTCTACACATCTCTGACCCAACCTTCAACTTCTTTCTTTGCTCTTTTTCCCGGCTGGTGCTCTACACTGGTCAATTCTATTTCTATATCCTCCTCTTGATGGCTCAAGTCCTCTATCTTTCTTTTGAGAATTTGCATATTAGTATCGAGGTTATTCAAATATCCAATCCATTTTCCAATTTCTTCCCACATATGTTTCCCAATTTCAAATATTTGAGCTATGAACTCCATGATGTTGTCAGTTCCTGCAAATAGATAAGTTGTAGAGGATTGTAGTTAAAAGAGAAAATTCACAAGAAATAGCACACACCAAAATCAAATATTCTGAACTTATTAGAAAGCAATTCATATTTTGAAGCCAGTGTGCGCAAATTGAATTCATGTTATCCCAAAATAACGGAAAGTAATGTGCACAAAATAGAGTTTGTAACATGGACACCAACATCTGCAAAAAAGGCAGTTGATTATTATTATTTTAATTCAAGGGTATCTGATATTTTTTTATTCTTAGTAGGTAAAAAAAAAAATGAACACACATTTCAGCCATATGAGAACCAAATATGTACCAGTGAGAAAAATGCTTTAGCCATTCCTAATAAATATAACAAAATAACCACAGATAATCCAAAAGCAATGCAGAAAAACCAGCAGCGAATAAGTCGCCAAAATATGGTTATCAATTTAAGGGAAAAAAAAGAAATTAATATACAAAAATATTGTTAGGAGCATTGATTTTGTCACAAAATTCCTAAAGGGGGAGATTGTTAGGTTTTTCATTTGTAATTGACAATTTGTGAACAAAACAATAATGCCAAACTTGACTAAGGTGCCCCAGCATATATATTTGATGGGAATTTGGATGAGAATAGAGCAATGAAGCACCAAGAAGTAGAAGGGAAGCACCAGCAACAGGAACTCCCTGGCTCTCTGATGGATGGCTGCTGGCTGTCTCACTGCGAGATGACAACGAAGACAATTTCTAGGCCAGTCACAATAATCACAAATTTCATCATATTCTCATTAATTCAAATAACTGAACATAGTGTTCACATAATTTTTCTCATGCGCAATAGGATTAAATATCATTTCTAAAATAAAGATTATTTGGGTTAGAAAGAGTTATTTGCATTTTGTTGAAACTCCTAAAAAACTTGAAGGGCAGGCTGAGTCTTGTTGGCCAAAGGTTGAATTTTTCCATAGACTAGGAATTGTTTCATAGTTATATTCTTGTCTTAATTGCGTGAGATCATGTAGTTTAGATTTTTTTGGGTGGGGGATGATTAGTTTTGAAATCGTTTGCATTATTGAAAAATAACAAAAAAATTTAAAATTTTTGAAAAAATATTTTTCTGTGAACTTTCATACTTTAGCACTTCATTTAAGACATTTATTAAGTTCTTGGTGAGGCTATAGTTGTGGGGGGATTAGGGTGGAGTGAGTCCAATCTTTTCTGGGAGTTATGTTGAGTATCAAGCAATGGTGAGACTACCAACGTCCGATAGAGAAGAGAGAATTAGGGCAATCTGGAACAAGAGAGAGAGGGAGAGAGAGAGAGAGAGAGAATCGGGAGGATGATAGTGATTGGGTGCTTGGTATATCCTTCATGCCAAAGCTCCAGAGTAGGAGGGTTTATAAATGTGAGGATGGAGTTCCTTATGCGAGAATGTTTAGTCCTGATGCAATGGACTCAAGGAAGGGTAAGAGTCGCCCATTTAATTTTCTCTCTCTCTAGATTAGCTGGATAAATTCCAACGCCCCTGGTTTTAACCTCCAATCTACGGAACCTCCAATGATTCCGCTAGTCATTAATTCATTGAAGGGTTATCCTCGGACCTTGTTCCGAGTCCAAGGAATGGTGTATTTTTGTGATGGATGATTAGCATGCATTATTGTACAATTATATATATATTGAGCATGCTAATTATGAATTTACAGTTATTATTGGCGATGTGTTAGTGTGATTATCTCATTTCCATGCATTCTTGGTGTGTGTATATTTCAGGTGATATAATATGGTGTTTTTGGCCCAAACAACACCAAGGTTGCATGTGAGAAGGAGCCATCCCAAGGCATAAGATTGACTACCATGGGTGCCAAGGAGAAGGAAGTGGTTTGAAGTTCAAAATAGTTGAAGTGGTGTGCGGTTGAAGTTCTAGCTCAACACCCTTTCAGTTTTCCAGCCATAACTTTTTCGTCACAACTCAAAATGGTTCCATTCTTTTGGGTTGGAAAGAGGACTTGAAGAGCTACAACTTTCATGTTTTAGCCAAAGCCCAAATCAATCCTCTTGAGGGTCAAAATTGCATCGGAAGTCAAGGACAGAAAGCTGTCAAAGAAAAACTGTTCACTGTAGTTGCAGATGGCCGCCCCACCTAGACCCATGGGTGCCCCACCACAAGCATGGGCGCCCCACTTAGACCCATGGGTGCCCCTGAGGACCCTTGGGCACCCCACTCTTCATCAGGTGGGTGCCCACAGAGAGAGAGTTCTGACTGCTGTTTTTGGCTATCTCTTTGAGGACTTCATCAAACACTTGTACCATGGGCGCCCCACCTCAGCCATGGGCACCCATGAGGACTCTTCCAGCACAAGTTTAGAATAAGTTTGAGCTATGTTTTTACCTTTATGCCCTTGTAATATACGTTGATATAAAAGGTTAAAAATCTGATATAGGAGGGTTTGAAACCCTACGCACTTATTTTCTTTTCTTAGTTTAGTTCAGATTAGAGTTAGAGTTTTGATTTCATTTTGGATTATAGAGTTTATGTTTCATCTTCGTACTCAGATTTTCTCTTGTAAGTTCAATTCTTATTAAGTTTAATTGAAGTTGATTACTTTCTTGTTGTTCATATTTGTCATTTATGCTTTCGCAAACACTTTGTAACACTTCGTCTTAGCTTGTTTGTGTTTGTTTTGATTTCGAAAGTGATTAAAACCATTTTGATTTACTTTGTTTTCGTGTTTGAGTGCATAACGAAGATTATTTTCTTTTCGAAAGGTTTCGTTTACGCTTTCGCAATGTTAGGCTAGGGTTTTTCTTGGTTTTAACCTAGAAAGGTAATTGAATCGAAGGAGTTGAATTCGGATAGTTTGAACTGAAATTTGTTTATCATCTTTTGAATAAAAACGTAAGGATCATAATCCTAGATTAATTTTCGAAAACGAATCACCCGTGATAAAGTTGAACTTCGGTTACAATCGTGTAAATCGAAGGTCAATTCCATGTCCCGGTGACTTCGAACTTGATTTCAAAACCCTAGATTAGCGATCTCCTTACGAAAAAGGTTTTTCGATTGTTAAATCTTCCGACCTAATATTATAGGTGTAAGAATTAGTTGCGTTAATTCCATTCACATGGTTTGTTTAAGTTCAATTTACATAGTTTGTTAAAGTTTGCATCTTCGTGTTTTCATTTTTCGTCTAATTGGTGTTTTCAATTTTCAAATCATCATCTCAATTCCCTATTCGAAAACTCCAAAAAGATTTTCATCTTTTCTTTTTAAGATTTTCGCAAGTGCTTTCAAAACCAAGTTTTCCAAAATTTGGTCATACCCTTACTCCCTGTGGAAGATGACCTAGGACTCACCTAGACTAAACTCAACCGACCTCTTATACTTGAGAGTGAGCCACTACCAAATTAGAGAGCGGTCAATGGAATTATTGGCACGGATGGATTTCCATTAATTACTTTATGTATAATTAAAGGTGATATGGCGTATGCAATTTCGCGCCACAATACGGTATAATAAACTGGCGACGCTTAATTGTAACCTGGGTACTCACAAAAGTCCCCCTGTGCGTGTGCTGTTGATGAAGCAGTGCATGCACATAAGTTATTCCTATTTTGTTGCTAGTGAACATTAAATATGCTATTACGATCTCCAAATATTTATTTGAATAATTATTTCATGGGCGTTCGCCCCAAAATCCTCCTATGGGCTTTCCATTTCTTATTGGTGAATATTAAATGCTCTTAAATGCTCTTCCATGAATGGTCTTGACGTTTCGTCAAAGCCAAGGTTTACTATGTGGGTCACACAAATATTTTGAAAGGAGTTGCGAGAAAATTTATGCTTTTGGAATTTTTGAAAACTATTGTAGATTTTCATTAGTCGCATTTTCAATTATCATGGGTTCCTCTTAAAAGCTAGCTCCATTAACTACAGAATTCTCCGAGAAAAATCACTAGAAGTTCTTGTGAGGTAATCTTGCCGCGGCTTCCCCCTTTTTTTGTTTTTTGTTTTTTTTTTTTTTTTTAATGCAAGTCATTGGAAACTCCGCTTATGTTTTTTTTCATGGCCGGTCCCAAGCCCGGATAAAGGAGGAGGGTTGTGTTAGGTAGTCGACAGCTAGCCTAAGACTTTATCGAATTTTTTATGGATTTTATGACACCTAATGAGATTTCGTGGGGGCGTTCCCTACTTAGTGATGCGTTGTATGGTCCGAGAACAATGTTAAATAAGCCAGGACCGCTGCATCGGCGCCTGGGTGCGGTGTTAAATAGGCAAGGGTCGTCGCACTTTCCTGGACAAGTGGGGGGGGCAAGGAAGCTAGTCCAAAATAGAAGGCTGAGATTAGGTACTTGGAATATTGGGAGCTTAACTGGGAAACTTATGGAAGTGGTGGATACAATGGAAAGGAGAAGAATTGCAATTGCTTGCTTGCAAGAGACGAAGTGGGTGGGACAGAAAGCTAAAGAGATTGAGAGGACTGGCTATAAGTTATGGTATGCGGGACTTAATAGATCGAGAAATGGGGTCGGCATAGTAGTAAGCAAGGACCTAAAGGAAGATATAGTTAATGTGAAACGCTGTGGAGATAGGATTATTGCAATTAAGTTAGTCTTAGGAGAAGAGATAGTAAACGTAATTAGTGCTTATGCCCCCCAGGTGGGCTTAAGAGATATACATAAGGAGAAGTTTTGGGAAGACTTGGAAGGAATGCTATTAGAGATACCTCAAGGAGAGATGGTCTTCATAGGAGGAGATTTGAATGGTCATATAGGACGCGACATAGATGGATACATAGGAGTACACGGGGGATATGGTTACGGTGACAGAAATGAAGAAGGGAAGGATATTTTGGAGTTTGCAGTGGCTTATGATCTCATGGTGATGAACACATTTTTTAGGAAGAGAGAGGAACATTTGGTGACTTATAAGAGTGGCTCCTCAAAGACACAGATTGACTTCTTCTTAACTAGGAAAAGAGATCGTGTAGCTTGTAAAGATTGTAAAGTTATACCGGGGGAGAGCTTGACTGCCCAACATAGGTTGTTGGTCATAGATGTGCAGCTTCAAAGGTGGGCTAGAAAAAAGAAGTCATATAGATGCTCAAAGACTAAATGGTGGAACTTAAAAGGTGATAAGCAAGCAGCATTCAGGGAAAGAGTACTAGAGGAAACATTTGGCCGGTAAATGAGAGTGCAAATATTATGTGGGATAAGGTAGCAAAGTGTATTAGGAGGGTAGGGAAAGAAGTCTTAGGAGAATCCAAAGGGAGTGCTCCGGCACAGAAAGAGGCATGGTGGTGGAACGAGGCCGTCCAAGACAAGATAAGAGTTAAAAGAGAGTGTTTTAAATCTTGGCAAAACGATCAAAATGAAGTGAACTTGGAGAGGTATAGAGAAGTTAGAAGAGAAACCAAAAAGGCAGTTAGTGAGGCTAAGGCAAAAACATTTGAGGATTTATATAGGCGACTTGATACTAAGGAGGGCGAAAGAGAAATATTCAAGCTTGCTAAATCTAGAGATAGACGGACCAAGGATTTAAACCAAGTTAAATGCATTAAGGATGAGGATGAAAAGGTATTAGTAAAGGAAGAGGAGATAAAGAAGCGTTGGAAGAGCTACTTCTACAAGTTATTTAACGAAAGCAGTAGTAGTGACATACATTTGGGGCAGTTTACCACTTTTAGGGAAGAATTAAATTTTATGTTCTATAAGAGAATCAGTAGGGAAGAAGTAAAAGAAGTATTAAAAATGATGAAGAATGGGAAAGCGGTTGGGCCAGATGGTATCCCTATTGAGGTTTGGAGGTGCTTAGGAGAGGATGGCATAAGTTGGTTGACAAAACTTTTTAATGCAGTGCTAAAGAGCAAGAAGATGCCTGATGCATGGAGGAAAAGTATCCTTATACCCATATACAAGAACAAAGGAGATATTCAGAACTGTGCGAACTATCGCGGGATTAAATTGATGAGCCATACGATGAAATTATGGGAGAGAGTTATTGAGAGAAGACTAAGAAGGACAACAAACGTTTCAGAGAACAAATTTGGTTTCATGCCTAGAAGATCAACCATGGAGGCTATCTTTCTCTTGAGGAGGTTAATGGAACAGTATAGAGAAGGTCAAAAAGATTTACATATGGTGTTCATCGATTTAGAGAAGGCATATGATCTGGTTCCTAGGGAGATTCTATGGAGAGTATTGGAAAAGAAAGGAGCGTGTGTCGTATATATTGAGGTGATAAAGGACATGTATGATAGAGCCATGACATCTATACGGATGACTGGTGGAGAGACTAATGAATTCCCTATCACGATTGGTTTACATCAAGGCTCAGCGTTAAGCCCGTACTTGTTTGCTTTAGTTATGGATGAAATTACAAGACATATTCAGGATGAGGTGCCATGGTGTATGCTATTTGCAGATGATATTGTTTTAGTATATGAGACGAGAGAAGGAGTGAATGCTAAGCTAGAATTGTGGCGGGATACGTTAGAGACAAAAGGGTTTAGGCTAAGCCGATGCAAGACGAAATATATGGAATATAAGTTTAGTCAAAGTAGGATAACGAGTAGTATAGAAGTAAGTTTAGGCACACAAAAGATTGTAGAGAAAGATAAATTTAAGTACCTTGGATCTATGGTGCAACAAGATGGAGGGATTGATACTAATGTAAGTCACAGGATTCAAGCTGGATGGACCAAAGGGAGGAGTGCTTCGGGGGTTTTGTGCGACCGAAAAATCCCCCTCAAGGTGAAAGGAAAGTATTATAAGGTAGCGGTTAGACCAGCGCTGCTATATGGATCAAAGTGTTGGGCAGTAAAGCATAATCATGGTCAGAAGATGGCAGTTGCGGAGATGAGGATGTTAAGATGGATGTACGGGATTACAAGGAAAGATAGGATTAGGAACGAGGAGATTAGGGGCAAACTAGGAATAGCATCGATTGAAGATAAAATGAGAAAAAACCGATAAGATGGTTTGGCCATGTTAGAAGGCGTCCAGCAGAGGTACCTGTTAGAAGGTGTAAAAGTATGGAGATTGTCAGGAGTAGGAGAGGTAAAGGAAGACCCAAGAGAAGTTGGAAAGAAACCATTAAACATGACCTAACCTACCTAGATTTTCGGAGGACATGCCCCTAAATAGATCAAATTGGCGTCGATAAATCCATATAGCCGACCCCACCTAGTGGGAAAAGGCTTGGTTTGGTTTGGTTTGGTTTGGTAACGCAAGTCATTGGAAGATCCTTGAAAATTCTCAAGTTTCCCGCAGAATTCTCTTAACTTTTGAATCAACCTACCGCGGATTTTTTTTTTAAAGAAAATTCTTTACGGGACTTTTGGAGGGACTTCTTGCCACGGGGAGGTAATTTTGTCATGACTCTTTTTTTTCAACTTTTTTTTTCACCAAAACCTTCTACTTATTTTGTGGACTACACCGATCCTTTAAAAATTCCTTGAGCTATTGTGAGAGGTATTTGAATTTTTTCCTTTGGACTCGCGAAAATCTTGATCGCGCATCAACAAGTCACCATAGAGTGGTTCGTATTGCTTTTCTACTAGGTTCCCCCGGGATTGATGGCAGATTGCTGCAGGATTCTCGGGAGAGCTAGAATTGCCTTGAGATTGGCTGCTGCGGGACCTTTGTGAATACTGCTGTAGTCACCGCGAGGTATCGTGAGATCTGCAATTCAAAACTGGAATCGATGTGGGGGTATTTTGGAAGCACACTGCCGCGGGGTATTTGAGATTACACTACCGTGGCATCTTGACGAGTCACCATGGGGTTTGAGAACATCGGAGGGGCCATGGCTTGGAAGTTGTCGCGGCTTGGAAGTTACCGTGGGATGACGGACCTTTAGTCACGGGATAAGGGAGCTTCAATCGCACATCGTCGCAGGAGTTGGAGCTAATCTTGCTGGGGCCAGAACTTTTGCCGCAGGATTTCTATAGGAAGAACTTCTACCAAGCTGCGAGTCATTTAGGAAGGATTGTTGCTGGGTCACCACAGGGTTGTCGATCACGGCAAGGCTTGGGAACTCGGAAGCACTGCCGCGGGATTTCTCAAATTCAGCAAAAAAGCACTGCCACAGGATTTCTGAAATTCAGCCTCTACCACAGGATTTCTCAAATTCAGCTTAACTCCTCCTCGGTTTTGGACTAAGTTATTGCTAATCTTCAAATTGTCGCAAGAACCCCAAAGCCCCAAAGTGTTAGTCCAAATTACCATGTCTATCTTTGAAAGTTCTCAGCAAATATCAAGTAATTTTTCCACAGCTTTTTTTTTTTTTTTTAAATAGTATTGCAAGGCTTTTCGAAATATCGGGGAATCGGTGGGGTTTTAGGGAAAGCTAAAGTCATCGCGGGACATCTTCAAGACCCCTTACACAAGTAACCGCAGGAGTCAAAGTTTGCCGCAAGTCGCCGTGTGAGTTACCGTGGGAATCGGAACCCGCTGCGCGTCGCTGTGTGAATCAGAGCTCAAGACTCGTCGTGGCAGGACTCCGTCCAGGTCACCGCGAGACTCTTCCAGTTGCCGTGGGACTTCTCTATTTGCCATGCCATTTTTCAGAAGCTCTGTTCAAATTCCAGTTATTTTTTTTCCTAAGAATCTAAGTTAAGCCATCGCGGGTTGTTGGAGAGCTCCAAATCGAACAGAGCTTTGAATTGAGCTACCGCGGGGTTCTTGGAAAATTTCTCGTCGAGCTATTGTGGAACCACGAGATTCAAGAGAGAGCCTAGTCACCACGGGATTTTTTTTTTCTGAAGACCCCACACACAAGCAGCTACGATTTTCGAGATCCCTTGCAAACTACCGCTAGAGTTGAAGCCCTTGGCAAATAACTGCGGGGGTCTAAACTTTTTGCAAATTGCTGTGGGAATCGAAGTACTTCAAAGCTTTCACCTAGATTGCCTCAAGGCCATTAGCAAATCACTATAAAGCTCTTCAACATTCGATATGAATCACCGCAAGAAAGCTTCCAATCAGCTTTAGGAGTCTTGTAGTTGGCGTAGGGCATTTGGGATCCCACTTAGATTGCCGCGAGACACTTGGAAGTTGCCGCAGGACTCCACGTAGATTGAACGCAATCAGATTTTCTAACATTGATATTAGAATTTGCATAAGGCATGCAACTTTGTGCAAGCTTCTTAAACAAAGGTGGAATTGCCTCACCTTCAGCAAGATATAAGCAAAACAGAAAGGTTACTCCAATATTTGAAAAGAAAGGATGCTAAATCATGTCAAACCTTTAGAGGGGCTTAGCAATTCCTCATGGGCTCCGAGTTAGAGTATCTATAAAAATTTGTTAGGATAGATCAAAATGTTCTGTGTAGCTTTTTGCTAGAACAATAGTTCTATTATCTTTTGTGGAACGTTTTAGTGGAATGATCAGTGTTTTGCATTTCTTGTTAAAAGTGTCTCTACTTTTGATAAAGAGAACAAGTTCCGTGGATAATAGATTTCCACTTAACAAATCAAAAATTGTGATTTGAATAAGTGTCTCTACTTGTTTTGTGGGTTAAATATTTATAAACTACTAAAAATTTCATAAAGTAAAATTCTTATGAAATTCTTGTAAGAAAGAACCTTTATGAAGGTTCATGAGGGTAGGAATTCCATAAGGGAAACCTTAGGGTGGAATTTCCAGAGTTTAGTTCTTGTAGAGAACTATTTAGAGTTCTTGGGAGAACTTACGAGGCCCTTTTTCTTGGGGGGGTAAAATTCCAATGGAGGGAATATTTAGAGAACTTCAAAATGTGGAGATGAATTCCTGCGGAAGGAATTGTTGGAGAACTTTGAACCACGCATAAGGAGACTTGGAAAAAGATGCCTCAAGGTTTCTCTGGAGATAAAATTCCCACAGAGGAAAAACATTTGGCGAACTTTGAACTAAGCATAAGGAGCCTTTAACAAAGATGCCTTAAGGGTTCTTTAGAGACAAAATTCCCGCGGAGGGAAAACATTTAGAGAACTCTGAACCAAGTATAAGGAGCCTTTAAGAAGGATGCCTTAAGGGTTGTCTGGAGATGAAATTCCCCCAGAGGGAAAACATTTGGAAAACTTTGAACCAAACATAAGGAGCCTTTAAGAAGGATGACTTAGGGGTTCTCTGGAAATCAAAATTCTCGCCGAGGGAAAACATTTGGAGAACTCTGAACCAAGCATAAGAAGCTTTTAAGAAGGATGCCTTAGGGGTTCTTTGGAGATAAAATTCCTGCGGAGGGAAAACATTTGGAAAACTCTGAACCAAGCATAAAGAGCATTTAAGAAGGATGCCTTAGGGGTTCTTTGGAGATAAAATTCTCGCAGAGGGATAGCATTTGAAGAACTCTGAATCAAGCATAAGGAGCCTTTAAGAAGGATGCCTTAAGGGTTCTTGGAGATAAAATTCCCATGAAGGGAAAACATTTGGAGAATTCTAAACCAAGCATAGAGAGCTTTTAAGAAAGATGCCTTATGGGTTCTTTGGAGATAAAATTCCCGCGAAAGAAAAACATTTGGAAAACTCTGAACCAAGAATAAGGAGCCTTTAAGAAGGATGCCTTAGGGGTTCTTTGGAGATAAAATTTTCGTAAAACATTTAGAGAACTCTAAACCAAGCATAAGGAGCCTTTAAGGACTTTTGGGCTCCAACAGAGTAACCGCAACATCTACAATCCATGCTTAAAGAAGAGCCTTCAAATCAACATTGGAAATGTGGGCTGAGAAAGAGGTCATCCCTTCATCCATCCTTAGCTGTTTTCCTTGGTCCATGCTTCTCCCATAAGTAGGCACTGTCTCTTCGACTTTTGTAGCGTACATTCCATCTGCTCAACACATCTTCCCTTTCCACAGAACATCGTGATTGCTACAAGACATCAACATAGGAGGCGTATTGAACATCCTGGACATTCGTTTCACTGTTTCACTGAGATTTCTTGTAGCCAAGCAAAAGCCAGAAAAGTTAGAGAATTGATGGTTGACTAGGTGCATTTTGAACGCTGTACGCATTCCTTCTATACACATCTTCACCATTTGATCTTCTAAGAGAGGGTCCTAGATATCTAGTGCGTTTTCCCTAAAGCGACGAACGTATGATAAAAGATCTTCCCCTTTCTTCTGAGTTTCTCGCATAAGATGATGCGTCGTCCATCTTTCTTCCACATAAAAAAAATTAGCATAAAATTTTCTTACCAGATTATCCCAAGAGCTGACTGATTCTACTGAAAGGTTGGCATACGAGGTATAGGCCTTGTGAGAACTCCCTTAGTCGCAAGTTACTATCCTGAGCATACGTTCCCGGGGAATCAATAAATCAAACGACATGTTCCCTTGTGTTTCCCCTTTTCCCATCGAACTTTACAAACTTTGGCACAACGTACCTTTCAGGGTATGGCATTCTGATAATTGCCACGGGGTAAGGTCGATGCAAATCTAGGTGTAACCCTGTGTGATTAGCGCCACTTTCCTGTTGGACTAACTATTTGACATAATACTTCAACTGATCCAATATTAACAAAGAAGATTGTGCTTGAAAGACCTCGAGTGGAGCGAGGATAATAAGAGTGGGATGG
This sequence comes from Vitellaria paradoxa, assembly GCA_019916065.1. NCBI lineage: Eukaryota > Viridiplantae > Streptophyta > Magnoliopsida > Ericales > Sapotaceae > Vitellaria > Vitellaria paradoxa. Next base: position 36,602,627 of record CM034238.1, read on the forward strand.
AGCAGAATTTGAGGAAAAGTAGATAAAGTAGGATTGGTAGGGGTTCTTTGTCCCATAGAAAGTAAAGTCTGACTTGGATTGGCTGAAATTTGCTGAGTAGTGAGCATTTGGCTTGGGGTAAAGCTTAAAGATGTGGGGTTTACTTGGGACAGCACGGTTGGGACAGCATGGTTTAAGGAATACCGTGATACCCCAAGTTTTATGGAGTTGTGGTAGGGTTCAGTTCTTCTGATGTAGAAGGTAGAACAACAGAGACTGAGGGATGGATTGATGCCAAAGTTTGCTGGAGGGTTTTGAGGGCCTCCATCATCACTTGCTGTGCTTGCTGCATAGTAGACTGGGCCTGCTGAGAAGTTAAAACTTGCTCCGTGAGTATCCTCATTTGGTCTACAATGGCGGTTATTTCTAAAGACGACTTTTCATCTCGTGACCTGTCTCCATTATTACCTTGGTCATTAGCCATTACTGATATGTCAACACTCTTCCCTAGTGGAGTTAATTGTGGAGGAATTAGGGTGGAGTGAGTCCAACCTTTTTTGAGAGTTATGTTGAGTATCAAGCAATGGCAAGACTACCGGTGTTCGGCGGAGAGGAGAGAACTAGGGCAATCTGGAACAAGAGAGAGATAGAAAGAGAAAGCCAGAATGATAGTGGTCGGATGCTTGGTGTATCCTTCATGCCAAACCCTCTAGAGGAGGAGGGTTTATAAACATGAAAATGGAGTCCCTTAGGCGGGAATGTCTAATCCTGATGTAATGGACTCAAGGAAAGATAAAAGTCGCCTATTTAATTCTCTCTCTCTCTCTAGATTGGTTGGATGAATTCCAACGGCCCCCTGGTTCTAGCATCCAATCCACTGAACCTCTGATGATCCCACTAGTCATTAATTCGTTGAAGGGGTATCCTCAGACCTTGTTCCAAGTCTAAGGAATGGTGTATTTCTGTGATGTAATTATTGGCACAGATGGACTACCATTAATTACTCTATGTATAAATAAAGTTGATGTGGCGTATGCGGTTTCGCGCCGTAGTACAATATAACAAACTTAGGATGTTTAATTGTAGCTCAGGTACCCACACTTTAGTACTTCATTTAAGACATTTATTAAGTTCTTGGTGAGGCTATAAGTCAGGAATTAAGAAGACTTTGCAAGTGGCATTGTTCTGTTTATTTTGGCTAATTTGGAAGGAAATAAATAGAAAAGCATTTCAAGGGATAAAGATGACTGCACATAGATTGAAGGGCTTGCTTCAATCAATATTATGTAGTTAATTTTTTTTTTTTTTTTTTTTTTGGGGTGGGGGGGCAGGGGGTGGGGGAAGAGTTGATTTTTGCACACCTATTATCTTGTCTATGCTAGTAGACCATGAATAGAAGCATCTAATCACAATACTTTTCATGACTTGAAAAACATGTATATACATAAATTTTCTTGCCTAAAAATTAAGGTAGAAAATAGATAACAGATTCTATTTATTTATTTTGAAAAGGGCGAGTAGAATCTTTATAATAGTCTGAACAAAGTATAAGTCATCTGATTCTTCTCTTGAACATTTTGTAGATCTGAACTTTGACTCGAGGGCCTGATAGCTTTATCTCAAGATTTGCCAGATTGAACTTAGACTTAAGGGCTTAACAGTTCAATCTCAATATTGTTTGGTTTTGACTCTGATTTGAAAGCTTGAAGTCTTGATCTCAAGATTTGGAAAGTTGAACTTTGACTTGAGAACTTGATCTAAAGATTATTGAAGGTTGCACTTTGACTTAAAAGCTTGACAGCTTGATCTCAATATTTGCATAACTAAAGTTCAACTTGAGGGCTTCACTGCTTAACCTTGAAATTGAAAGTGAGGCCGGTTGAACTTCAATTTCTTTTCTTCCATCACTTGTTAGAATTCTTCTCTTATTATCTTCTTCACCTTTTGTAATTGTTTATTTTTTTCCTTATGGAATCACACAGTGTCAAGTTTATATTTGGAATTAAAAAATTCATGAGCAAAAAATAATGATTTCAAAATTGTACTTTTAGGCATTTGGCTAAAGTGTCAAAGGTATAAGTTTGAAGATTTTTGGGTGTCGAGGTTACATGGATCAAGCAGCTAGGGTCCACGAATATTGCTTGTGAAATTTCAAGTAAAATAGAGTTTGTGAGGTGCCTCGTTGGGAAGCTCTCCCCCACGAAATTGCCAACAAGCTAGCCAACTAGAGTTTTTTGGCATATTTTTACACAATTTTGATGTAAGATAATTCCATAAGTTGTTGAGTACTTTGCTGAGAAAAACAATAGGCAATTAAGGTCGCTGAGAAAAGCCAAGACGATGTATTCAGTGCAAAAACTCATTAGAAAACTCGCTGGTTACCTCATCCTAGTAAGCAACAAGATTCTCAAATTATTCAAGGCAGTTCTATGTTCAATTTCAAGAAGGGTTCAGTTCGGGAATTGCCTAAATAAGCTAGACAACTCTAATGTTTATTTTGGAAAGTTTCCTAATACTTAAGGAAAATGGAAATACTTTAGTGAATGTTTCCTAATGTTTAAGAAAGTTAAAAAGGTTTCCTAATGCATAAAGAGGTTGAAAATAATTTAATGAAAGTTTCCTAAATTTCAAGGAAGTTGAAATAATTTATAAAAAAGTTTCTTAAAATATTTTGAAAATAGGAAACTATATAATCTATGAAGATTAGATTACTTGAGTGCTCTATAAATAGAAATCTTCTCCTATGGTTTTGAAACACTTCTAGAGATATAAGAACATATTCTTTATGAACTTATAATTGACCTCTCTCAACTTAACCAAGATAGTTAATCTAAAATTCTTATGTGTGGGTTCTTTGAATGAGTTCGAAGGCATGAGCATGTTCTTCATCGAGTGAGGGTGAAGATTATTCTTTATATATTAGAGAAGACATTTATTGTGATCGGTACGGCAAGATTTGGAAAGAGTAAACTGTGTAGGTCCTTTCTGTAACCATTTGTGCATAGTGAAATTTTGGAAGTGACCTAAGGTTTTTCTCCCTTATTGAGAAGGGTTTTCCTTGTAAAATTTGTGTTCAATCGCTTTTATTTTTCCACACTTAGAGTTTGTGGTTGATTGTATGGTGATCCATAACTAGTGAGGGCGTAAATTTCATATGGTAGAGAAATAAAAAGTTGTGATAATTTTCAAATTCTTTGGTAATTATCTTTATCTCTTTATTTTGTGAAGTAATAAATATTTTATTCTTATTTTTTTCTAAAAGATAAAATTAATATTTATCTCAAGATAAATTAAATTTAATTCAAATATGATATTTATCTTCTCAAAGACTTATCATCTTGACGCTTCATCATTTATGTCACATGTCAATACAAGATTAGCTCTAGCAACTGTACACTTGACAATTTGCAATGGGCTAAACTTTTTCATGCCTACAACATGATTTAATAACGAGCAAGGTTTTGTTGTTCTTTGTCATGGTCACAATACACTTTTTATTTTATTTTCACTAGTTGAGTCTAGCTTGTTTTGGATTCTATCATTTTATGCTTGACTTTATTCTCTAAAAAGATCAAAAGTTGCCCTTGGAAACTTTCAAGTAGATATATTTGAAAAATACTACCAACAGAATAGAGTGAACCCTCCTATTGCAATGCCGGATATTATCCACCTTTTTGAATGTAACATGACAAGCAAAATGCCACGTCTCCATAAACGAGTGAAAGCCGCAAAATTTTGTAGGAATTGTGCAATTGAAAATATTGTAAAAATTGCCTAAAAACTAGCTTAGAGATGAAATTTGTGATTTATTGCCAAAAAAAAATACTGGGGAAATGGTTGAAAAATGAAAATTGGAAAAATTAGTTGAAAAATAAAAAAATTACAATTTCATCTAAATAACAAGCCTATGGTTCATGGAGAGCATATGAGATTTGTATTAGAGTATTATGGTATGAATTCATTGCATATTAGATGATACTTCATACACAATTCAAACATTTTTCACTTCTATGCTTTAAAACAACTCATGACATGCAAGTTATCTAATTTAATAAATTACTTGTTTCATGAAAAACAGATTTGATGTTAGTCGGTTCTAGAGCTCATTGGGAAGCTTGTCCCAACAAATGACTGGAATTTCTGAAAGTTGAAGCCGTTTTGAATCCTATTCAAAGTTGGAAACTTGCAAGAACATGTTTAAGGATGAATTTCTATCTTATTCAAGGTTGGCTACCTATACTCTATACAAAGGGACCTTCTTCTAGCGCTCTAGAGTAAAAGAGAAAGATTATATTCAAGTATTGTGCATTAAGGAGACTTTTCTCAAACACTTAGTCATGAAAGTTAATATTTCAATAAATCATGTATAGGCATTTGAAGGCGTGACGATGCTCTTTATTACATGTTGGCAAAGGAGTATGGTTATATGCTACCTTGGTCTGTACCTTTGTGCCCAAGTTTTTGCATAGTCGAGATTTTTTGTTCTTGTGACTCAGAGTTTTACACATTATTCGTGTAGGATTTTTTCTTGTTAATTCTTATGTTCAACCTCTTTACTTTTATGCACTTTATGAGATTAAATGATTCATTAGTGATTCACCCAAGCAAAGACAAAATTTTAAACATAATTTTCTAGCTTAGTACGAAATTCTCAAAGTTTCATTGCTTCTTAGTTTTTAAAATAAAAATAAAAAAATAAAAACTATGGGTTTTTCTTGTTATTCTATATATCAGATCAACTATGTCCCTCTGTTTTCTTACTCATCATCATGTTTCATACTCTAGAAAAAATAAATCTCAATAGCTAAATCCTTATTTGAATGTAAATTTTTATAACAAGATTTCAATATTTTTAACTAGATATATATAATTACAGTTTACCCTTTGTGGTTAAAGTTATTTCAATCCAGCTTGGTCTTAAAAGTAACAGTTAACATCTATAATTGAAGTGCAAATATTGACTATAATTTAACAGTTAACACACACGCACGCACACACGCAAAAAAAGACGAAATTCCACTCACTAGAGTCAATAAAAGTTAACTTTTAAGTAGAAAATAACTTAGTAGGTAGAGAGAAATTAATAATGAAAGAAAAAATAAAATAAAAAAAATTTGAGGCAAAAAAATTGCAGTTAATTGATTAAAATTTTAATTTAAAAAAAGAAATATTCCAATCAAAAGTGAGTACGTAGGAGTTTAGTGTTGTATTTAAAATTATAGCAAGGAAAATGATTTCAAGAAATTTAATTTTCATTTCAACAACTAACTAAAATCGTGCTTGCTCTCAAGTCTGTTTGAGGTTTTTTCAAAATTGCTTCCTAATTCTAGTCTTAAAAATGGGGAAAAAAAGTTAAAAATAAATTTTTGGAAGAAGAAGAAGAAGTTATGAAGTTGCAGTGCCACAGCTTGGAAGCAAGACTGAAGGCAAAACTTGAAATAAATAGCAGAAGAAAAGTGAGTGGAATGAACAAAAACAGAATGTTAAAAGCAAAGCCAGATACTCTCACCTTACAATTAATGTTGGATCGAGACTACGCCGCTATCGGCGTGCCGGACAGAGCTCCGATTTGATGTGACAAACTCATCGATAATTAAAACTGCAAAAACGGCGTCGTTTTTGCCATACTACTGCCCCTAGCTCCGTGTGAAAAGGGGGTTATATTATTTACTGATTTATATTTGTATTACATTAAAAAAATAATAAAATTTTAAAATTTATTTTTTTAATTTAAATTGTCATAGAAAATAAAAAATAAAATATATGAAATTTAAAAAATGAAAATTAATTAGGTTAAAAAACTAATAAATTGCCGAATACTTTTTTATCATATTTTTTAATCAATTCAAACAAGGATTAAATACTTTTTTTGAGTTTTTTTTTTATTCATTGTTTATTGAGTTTTCTTTTTTTACTCTCTCTCTGATAATAATTTAATATTTATTAAATTTTTAATAAAAGTTGAAAATTTAAAGTGGTATTATTAAGGCTGTATCTAGGGATTTAAAGCTCTCCTTTCATTTTTTTATTATATTTTTATTTTTATTTTTCCTTGTCAAATTCTATAAACCAGCCTATGCTTTGCACGAGCCGCCGTTACTGGTATATTTATTAAAGTGATCCGATCGTGTTTATTGCTAATTGAAGACATTAAGTGCAGACCACTAAAAAGTTTCAATGTGCATATACGCGCCCTCTCAAAGGGTGACCGTGACCTTTATTATTAATATCTCGATCTTTAAGTACTTTGAGGCCGACACTTAACAAATATCATATATTTATATATATATATATATATATATATAAGTACTTAAAAAATTATGTAGTCATCGAGGACTTCCGTCCAACAAAAAATTTTTAAATTTAAAAATATATACCTATATTTAAATTTATCAACTCTTCAATTGATAAAATTTTCAAGTCTAAAATTAGAAAATACTTTTCAAGTCTAAAATTAGCAGTAAACACCATCGTTATTCATATTTTAAGATACTTTTTAAGTCCAAAATTTTTAAATAATTTTTAAATTCAAAATATTAGTATATACAAACTTCTAAAAATATATAAAAAAAATTTAGGTCCAATTTTTTTTTTTCCCTTTACATCTCCAAATAATTTGATACGACTCAATATATATCTTCTACCATGTTTGCCAGGGAAAACAAGAAATTAACTCATACTTCGCGCAGAGCCCTTTGATAGGTTGATTTGCATCGTTTTTTTGACTCGGGTCTCTAGAGAGGCTTGCCAAATTATATAGGAGACTTTTGTCAAAACTCTAACTACAGTAATAGACCTCTTAGAAATTGTTAAGTTTAATTTAAGTATTGACAAATTTCTTAACCAAAAGGACTTAGTTAGAGAGTTTGATTTTTAAAATTCAAGAGGATTTGAATTTTATTTTGTTTTTTTATTGAGTTGTAGTCCTAAAAGATCTTGAACTAATTTGTTAATTAAAAGGTTATATTTAGGAGAACTTAGCCTTTATTTGTTTAGGATTAAGGTTGGTTAAGAAGTCTTCCATATACTAGAAAAATTTTAAAATTTAGTTCCAAGTCTTGACCATTTAGACAAGGGTTAAAATGCCTTGAGTCTGGATTTGGAAACAACAAAATGAAAAATCCTAAGGTTCATTGACATAAAAAACTAGAGACTCCTATTCAACCTTATTTAAGTTTGAATTCATTTTGTGGTCTATATAACACTACTAGAAACTGGACTTTTACTAATAGGTCCCAAGCAGTTGCTAATACTTTTGTGATCGCGTGACTGTCGCAAATGATTCGTTGCTAATGACTATTAGCAATTGCAAACTCACTGGAGTATGAATTTTTATTTTATTTTTTTTCAATTATTAGCGACTATCTTAAGGGTTATTGGCGGTCACTAATACCCATTTTTAGTGATGGCTATCGGTAGTCGCTAAGTTTTTAATTTTTTTTCCACCTTTACCGATTAAGATGATCGCTAATACTCTTTTTTTTTAATTTTTTTTATTTTTTGTATTCTGTGCCTATATTATTTGTACTGCAAAATTTTATAAAATTCAATACTAATACTAAAATCATACACACAACAAAAAAACAAGCTAGCAACAAAGTTTTGATTTATATTAATAAAATTACAAACTTTTCAATTACAAAATATTAATAATCCAATACAATTCTAGAGAAAAAAAAAACTGAAAAACATGATGTCTGCTCCCCTACTCAATCAAACCTAAAAAAAATAAAAAATGTTAGTCAATAAAATTGATAATATAAGTAAATAAAATTAGGTAAGAAATTTTAAACTATACAAATTCAAAGTTTAAACTTAAATCTACTTTCTAAGATTACAAGCACCCCAGGTCTGGGATTCTCGCGTTGTTTGTTCCCACAAGTCACTAATGGCCACGAGATCGTGCCCTTTGAGTTTCATGAGTATCGGAGCCCGTTTGCTTAGTTTGGATAGTTGAAGGCTACCTTACATGTTCTAAGTTCAAAGTTTAAACGTAAACCTACTTTCTAATATTACAAGCACCCTAATCTCAGATTCTCATGCTATTTATTCCAATAGGTCACTAATAGCCATGAGATTGTGCCTCTCGAATTTCACGGGCATCAAATCTCGTTTGCTCGATTTGCAAGGTTGGAGGCTATTTTGTAAGCTCTAAGTTCAAAGTTTAAATTTAAATCTACTTTCTAAGATTACGAGCATCCCGGATCTTGGATTCTCGTGCCGTTTATTCTAGCTGGTCAGTAGTGGCCATGAGATTGTTCCCCTCGAGTTTCATAGGTAATGAAGTCAGGTTGCTCGGTTTAGATGGTTGGAGGCTATTTTGCAAGTTATAAGTTTAAAATTTCAACTTAAACCTACTTTCTAAGATTATGAGCACCTTAGGTCTCAGATTCTCGTGCCCTCCATTGCAGCAAGTCACTAATGGCCATGAAAATCGTACTTCTTGATTTTCATGGACAGCAGAGCTTGTTTGCTTGATTTGGGCTATTGTAGACTATTTTGCAGGTTATAAGTTCAAAGTTAAACTTACTTTTAAAATATTTTAGTTTTTTAATTCTTTTTCAAATGAAATTAGCACCCCTACAAATTATATATATATGTCTTTAAAAAAATTAAATTTTGATAAAATAGTGATATAAAACTAAAAAAATTACAAACAAATCAAAAATTAGCTTTTCCATATCTAACCAAGCCTAATTATACAAATTTGATAATTGATAGGCACACATTATATGATATATATCTAATATATATATATCGGTGGCCAGAGTATATGCTGTGTATGTGGAAAACTGGAGTAACCATTGTACTCTATGCAACTTGCTGAGTACTCTTTACCTTTTGTTGTAGAAACTGGGGTGAACCTGTAAAAGGTGACCTACAACAAGCTTCCATGTTCTAGAAATGCCTTTACTCTTAACATTTCTTGGGACATCTTTTGGTGCCACTCCCCCCCTCTCTCCCCCCTATATATGTGTGTGTTTGGAATTGTAAAATTAATATAAATTTGTAAAAAATACAGTCTTATAATTCGTACTGTGAGCAAAAATTTTAAATTTTATAAAAATTTGTAGAAATGTTTCAAATTTTGTAGAGCTCAAAACATGTCTATATATATATATTATGAAAATAAATTTGCACATAATGTTTTCTTATTTTACAAAATCCAAATTTACAGAGGCCTTATTTTCAACAATATGGTAATGTTAAAGCAAAACATGAAGAAGTTATAATATCACAACTACTAAATACTAGAATAGAGCAGCTTGCCCTACAATTCGTCTACATATAGAGACAAAATCTATCTGCTAACATTGTTCTTACCAGAATGTAATAGTACACATGAAAACTTCAGCTAAAAAAAAAAATTGTAAAGTCTAACCTGTTGTATGACATTCACTTGCAAGTTGATTTGAAGTATATATTGTCTCAACGTACATATTGGAGTTTCACCATTCTCATTCCTTATTTACCTAGCTGTAAGATTCAAAAGAAACAAAGGAAAAGTATTAAAAGAAATAAACCAGGGATGTATATAGTATTGTCATCATTAATTGAACCACCACATGAAATAATTTTCCCACATTCTGAGGTAGAAAGTTTCAAAATCTCAAATAAAAAGAGAAACATCATAACACAAGATAATACAAAAGAGTTATTTTATTCACACAATCATTTTTAAACCCTGAATTGCAAATAGCAATAGAAGTACGTAGCCTCTTTGTTTATCAAGTGCAAGGTACCTCCAGTAATTTCTTCGGCAAGCCTCATGCGAGCCATGGTTTGAACAACGGTTCAAAAATGGTTTTTGTGGGGACATCATCCCATTCTAGAGATTCCCGCCATTCTCTTTTTCCTATTATTGCCTGAAGCCTAGGTGCTGCTGTTGGTGAAAGAGGCAGCCTCCTTAACTTGTCACATCTCGTTACCGTAATTGTTTCCAGTTCACAAGCCATTGTTATGCCCTTGTATATGCTCTCGAGTCTTGGCAAATGCCAGAGCTCTAATTTCCGAAGCTTTGGGAGTGTGATTGAATTGCTGATGTTGTGATTTTGATTATGGCCTCCCTCTTCTATTATTATTTCCTTGATTTCATCACATTTGTACACGACAAGTTTCGTGAGGTTTGGGAAGCTCTGCAACAACATGACAGAGAAGATATTCTTGATATTCTTGATATTCTTGATATTCCTGATCACTAATTCCTCAAGGTTAATGGAAATGTTGTTTGGTGTACCGGCTCCGTTAAAAGGAAACACGGATTCTATCCCATTACAGGACCAAAGCCATAGTCTTCTTAAATTTCTAGCGTCATTCAATGACTGAATGTCAAATACGCTCACCGTGTCATGGAAATCGCACTTCCAGATCCCTAATAAATTCAAGTTGCGGGCACCCACCATCGGATCTACTTCACTTCTAGAAAGTTCCACGCCCTCAATGAAAATTGCATTTTCACTTCTAGAAGGTACCACGACCATCCTTTCGATTTGGAAAAAATTCACGAGAAGTTTGTAATTTTTCAACATTGAGAATTGCTCAGATTTTATATACTTGGTAAGCTGCTCCACATTCTTGATCCGAGCGCTGAGAACTTCTAATTGCCTGAAGCACACGAGTTCTTCTGCCAATAATTCTACACCTTCTATGAGAACTTCAAGGCGTTGGAGTTGGAAGAGTCTAACTAATTTATAGCTAGGAAATGTGTCTACACGAGAAAGAAAGTTAGAGAGTCTGAGATCTTTGAGATTAACCAATTCTTCTATACCTTGGGGTATTTTTCGAATGCCTGTCCAAGACAAATCCAACCGTTTCAATGCCTTTAGTTTCCCCAGCGATGGCACAAACTCTAATTCCTCATTTCCCTCAACCAATAGCGATTGCAAGTTCTCCAAGTTGGAGATGGACTCTGGCAAAGACTTAATTCTGGTTCTGGACAAATCCAATACCGTGAGGAGAGGCATTTGCGAAAAGAATGAATCTGGAATATCACATAGAGCAGAGTTTCCATTCAAAAGTAAGGTAGTGAGCCTGTGGAAAATTGGTGGATTGGAGGGAAGAACTTTTATTCTGTTCCACATTAAGGAAACCTTCTCTGGATCCTTATCCCATACTTCATCTGATACTTCTCGTATCCCCATACCAGCATGTACCAAGAATCGTGGGCCAATTATTTTGAGAGCCATTTCTCTAATCAAATCATGCATCCGCACAAAACTTTTGTCCCCTTCGAAATATATTTCAGATTCAGAGCTCTCCTCCAACAAGCAAGAATTTATGAGCTTATTCAATGCAGACCAACCATCATCAAACATCGCTTCTCGACTGTGCTTCTGGGCAATTAGTCCGTCAGCAATCCAATACTCTATCAGCTTTTCTGTAGGGATTTTATGGTCTTCTGGATACATTGCACAGTGTAAGAAACATTGTTGGAGGTCCTCGTCTTTGAGGCGACTGTAACTAAATTTCAGTCGCTTATATACCACATCTTCATTGTCCTCGCCAATGCCTTTTCTCCCGCTGTTCAATTCGTTTAGTGCATTTCTCCACTCGCGAATGTCATTTACTCCCCTCATACTTCCAGCTACTGTGATAATTGCAAGGGGCAGTTGAGCACATTCTTTGGCGACTTTAATTGCAATTTCTTTCACTCGAGGAGTAAATATTGTTGGAAGGTTAAGCTCGCTCATAAATAGATCCAGTGCTTCCTGCTCGGTGAGAATCTCCACTTTAACAGGTTTGCAACCCATCCTCCTGCACACATCAGAGGATCGTGTAGTTATCACCAGTTTACATCCATTGGAACTGGTTGGTTCTGGAATACCCACCTCCTCCAGCTCAAAATATTTCCATAGATCATCCAAGATGAGTAGATACTTGTTCTTCTCCGAAAGCATTGCGTGCAATAGTGTCGCTCTTTCCGTGGCATGCCTAAATTTAGAAAGGTCGAGGTCCAGTTTGTTAGCTATCTCCTCCTGAATTTTTGTAATGCTGAGCTTACTAGAAACTGTGACCCAAATAATGCTTTCAAATTTATGATGATCATCCAGGAGCCAATTGTTGATCTGATGCATGAGGGTTGTTTTGCCAACTCCCCCCATTCCATAAACACCAATCCTTCTATCTACATCATCCATCAAGCAATCCCAAACTTTCCTCAAGTTCCTTTCACTTGTGCCTTCACAAAAAAATCTTTTTGTTGGAATGAGCATTTTTGGCAGAGGTGCATTGGTCAGCAAACCATCAGGAAAACGGCCATTATCATGGAGTTCGACCACTGCTGGAATCTTCTCCACCACTCTCTTTCCCACTAATAGGCGTGAGACATACTTCCCTTCTCCGGCTTCTTGCTCAAGTCTTGAAACATCACGTCTGGCCTCTTGCACATCTTCCAACCAACCTTGAACTTCTCGCTTTCGTCTTTTCCATGGTCGCTCTGCACTGCTCAATTCTGTCTTTATATCCTCCTCTCGACGGTGCAAGTCATCCATCTTCCTTTTGAGATTTTGCATGTTTGTGCCAAGGTTCTTGTAATATCCAATCCATTTTCCAGTTGTCTCCCACGCATTCTTCCCCATTTCGGAAATTGAACCCAAAATTCTAAGCCCTCTTTAATTCCTGAAAATAAATAAATGTTGAGGACGATTGTAGTTAGAAGGAATAAATCATGTGGAAAACTTCAACATCAAGTGTGATAGCATTTAGAAATTGTCTTAAACTTTGATTTAGAAAAACAATAGCAAGACATAAAAAATTATTATGCCAACGCAAGCAAATTAGGTTCATTTTCACCCCCAAAAATGACTTGTGTCATGAACTCATAAATATAATATTGTTCGGTAAGTTTGTGCTCTAATGTTTTCATTTTTTTAACTTGAAATATCCACCAATTTGGTGGATGGTTTGACAAACAAACAAAAATGTGATCTGCAAAATAATATTGATGAATTATTTGGTTTTTTAGTCCCTTATAACAAAATATAATAAGAAACAAAATAATCTGCTGCTAGAATTTAAATATAACATGATATAATCTCACTAAACAAGTGTTGAGAATCTTAGGCGTCATTTGATTTATTTTTCTATGTTTGTTTTTATTTTATATTTTCTGTTTTGAGCTCATTTTTATTTTGTACTTTTGAAACAAGAAAAACAGTTCAAAACTTATTTGGTTACTTCTATTTTCAAAATTTGTTTTAGAAAATAGAAAATGAATTTACACATGAAATGAAAAATAACAAAAAGTTATTTTAAGAGTTTTTAACCAAAAACAAAAAAAAAAAAAAAAAAAACAAAATTCAAACTAAGAAAAACTGAGTATTTTCTGTTTTCTCGTTTTGAGATTTTAACACAAAACAAAAATAGAAAAGTAAACCAAATACTATCTTAAGAATTTGTTTTTGTTCTGTTGTTAGGATAGTAAAAATTTAAGAAATGTTGTCCATAGAAAATAATTGGAGAAATATTATTAATAAAAACACATTATGAAAGTATGATTTTAGAAAAGTTTAAAAATGCATTTTGAAAATACGCTTTTTATCAATCAGGCGGAACACCACATCTAATAGGTAGACATATGAGTTTGGGCTCCACTACATAGAAATAGATATATGAGAAATGCAAAAAAATAATAATAATAATTCAAATACATATATGGATGAAACCGTTCAAATCCACAGGTTGAGTATCCATAGGAAAAAAAAAAAAAATCCTTTGTACATGCGTACAAATGTACTAAATGGGCATCTCACGGCCCTAACTGAAGTGAAGCACAATTGCACTAGCTTGAGTCGTTTGACCGTTTCAGATGAATCACGTTCGAATGACTCCTCTTACTACACACTCTCTCTCTGGACATGTGAATTGGCATCAGGGTCGAATTTAGAATTTATGATTAATGGGTAAAATTACATTTTAAGATAAATGAGAGTAAAAATAAAAATATAGTGGCAGTAAAATATAGAAAAAATATAATTTATAGTAAAACAATAACAAAATTAATAGAATTTTAGTACAATTTTACAAGTCAGCAGGCTAATTGCCTCCAATGGACACTTCTTGGGTCCGCCCCTTCCCCAGTTTGGTTGCTTTATTTTCATATGTTTCTAATTTGGGAGGAATATGGGTGAGGATTAGTGATTTAATTTTTGGGATTTTTTTCTTTTAAAATTTGCATGATTCACAGCTATGTTTCAGTGTTTTTGGTTGCTTGAAGGAATTGCATTGATTAAGATGAATCTATAATTTTTTTTTTTTGGGATAAAATATAGAAATTACTGCTATAATTTACATTTAGTGTCACTTTAATTTTTCAAGTTTTAATTATAACAGTTAAATTTCTAGATTTTTGGTTAAGCAGCAATTCAATCATTCTATCAATAATCCATTATACACAACGTTAGAGTGAGGGTAAAAATGTAATTTTGCTTTCATCTTCCCTAACACCTAATTAAATTGACCCATCTCCCCTTCTTTCTTTATTTATATACTAGCGAATAATTCGTACCTATGACATTCATCAACTAAAATTAAATATACACGCAGTCGAAATTGAAATATGTTAGCACGTTTTCCCTTTACAAAAACCCAAAATAAATTGTCTTTTTATTGTATTATTCTTGTTTAGCAAAATTTTTGTCTTTCTTAATATATCTCTTCAGATATCATCATTAGTTTAACTCAATGATTTGTCAGACTATAAAGTAACCCAAAGATTGAGCGAGAGTTTCAAAAGAAGCTAAAACTTCTTTGGCCAAGAGGTACCACCACCTAGTCCCATTCCTGGTTATTTTGTAGCAACATAAGAACTTTTTCCATTGTCAAGTCACACCTGGTGGTTGCTCGCCAGAGCACAACACACCTGATTATGATCCTCTAGTCGTTAGGTTGAATCTGACCATGTGCCAGATTGAGTTGATTCAGGATCCTCTGAATAGGCTTAAAAAAAGGAACCAAAGGCCATTTGTGAGGGCACCCTCATATACTATAATCTCGCCCCCCTCTTGGCAAACAAGCCCAGTCTTTATCTCTAGGGAGTTTGAAGGCCACAGAAGTGAGGAATTGGTGTGCAGATCGAATTCTTCTCAATCTGGCCAATTCGAGGATAGACTTTACCCCCTCGGCCAAGAAGCTGTAATCCCTAACTATGGGGATGATCAATTCTTAAGGACAATCTTACCCAAGAATGTAATAAACCTTCTCCAAGACTAGAAAATCAAGGGAGCAGATGTACGATTTGAGATAGAAAAGGCAATGAGAAGTTTGAAAAATGCAAAGCGTGGGAACCAAAAGCCAAATCGTTAGGCCTAATTTTCGAAATGGACGTGGTGTGGACACCAGTAGATGATATAGATGTGTGTATGGACGTCGGGCCAAGGAGGCCCAACCATTATTATTATGGACTAATTATTAATATTTATTTTAGTTAATTAGGTTCTATTTATTTATTATTTTGGACCCATTTGTTTTGGAATATTTTAGTAATAGGTTTATTTTATTTTAGGCCTTTGTGTTAGACCCATGATATTTTCAATTTAAACCCTAATTAGGGCTAGTTGAACATTGATTGATTGATTGAATAATTCTGATTACTTTTCTCTCCTACGGCTGCTCTTCCCCCCTTCATTCTTATCTTCTTCTTGTCTTTCTTCTTCTTCTTCTTCTTCTTCTTCTTTGATCCTTTCTTTTTTCTACTCAACCCTACATCAACTTTGGTATCAGAGTAAAGGATCCTACAAACTTTCTCAACCCTCATCCCTGTTTTAGTCTAAAAAAAAAAAAAAAAAAAACAGCGGCAGTTGCCTTAGCCGCAACCACCGCCCTTACGCGCCATCAACCATTTCGAATATGTTTTGCACAATTCTAGTAATATTTGTCTCCGATGAACTCCACTAGTGGCATCACCTACCTCTGGTGAATTCGTCGGTGACCCTAACAACCTCCGACGACTTTTTCGGCGAACTTCAGCAAAGTCCAACAGCACCACTTTCCTCCAATGAACTCACAGGTGACCCCAGTGACCTCCGGTGACCTCCGGCAAACTCCAGTGACTTTTTCAGCGAACTCCGGCGAGGTCCAGACTCCTCTAGACCACATCTCGGTTCATTTTTGGTGGATTCTAGAGTAGTAGTGCACTTTCGATTCCCAATTTGAATGGTAACTTCGCTCCGTTATATTTTTTGTGTTATTAACTACTCTCTAATTTAGCAATTAATTGAATTATTGTATGCATTGTACCTACACTCATTCCAACATCCATTTTATTTTCCCTACATTGATCCCACTACCCACATTTGTTCTATCCAATCTTTTTTTTTTTTTTTTTTTTTTAACGGAGAATCAAACGCAAAGAAAAAAGTAAATAAACACTTGGTATATCACTCAAAAAAAAAAAAAAAAAACAGTCGCAGTCGCAGCAGCCGCCGCAGCCGTAGCAGTCGCCACCTCCACTCTTATGCACCATCAAGCCTTTCGAAAACATTTTGCGCAATTCTAGCAATATTTATCACCAGCGAAGTCCACCAGTGGCATCACGTACCTCCGGCGAACTCGTCGGTGACCCCAACAACCTCCGGCGAAGTCCAGCAGCACCACCTGCCTCTGATGAACTCACAGGTGACCCCAGTGACCTCCGGCAACTTTTTCGACAAACTCTGACGACTTTTTCGGTGACCTCCGACGAGGTCTAGACTACTCCAGACTACATCTCGGTTCATATTTGGTGGATTCCAGAGCAGTAGTGCACTTTCGATTCCCAATTCGAACGGTAATTTTATTCCGTTATATTTTTGGTGTTATTAATTACTCTCTAATTTAGCAATTAATTGAATTATTGTGTGCATTGTGCCTACACTCATTCCAATATCCATTTTATTTTACCTACATTGATCCGACTGCCCAAATTTATTCTATCTTATCTTTTTTTTTTTTAAAGGGGAATCAAAACGCAAAGAAAGAAGTAAATAAACACTTGGTATTTCACTCAAAAAAAAAAAAAAAAAAGAAAATAGCAGGTGCAGCCGCCATTGCCGTTTTTTCGCACCATCAAGCCTTTCGATTACGTTTTGCACAATTCTAGCAATATTTATCTTCGGCAAACTCCACTAGTGGCATCACCTACCTCCGACGAACTCGTCAGTGACCCCAACAACCTCCAGTGACTTTTTCGGCGACCAGCTGGCGACCTTCGGCGACTTTTCCAGGGAACTCCGACGAAATCCAACAACACCACCTGCCTCCGATGAACTCATAGGTGACTCCAGTGACCTCCGGTGACATCCAATAACTTTTTCGACGAACTCCGGTGACTTTTGTGGCGAACTCCAACGAGGTCCAGACTATTCTAGACCACATCTCGGTTCATTTTTTGGTGGATTCCAAAGTAGTAGTGCACTTTCGATTCCCAATTCGAACAGTAACTTTGTTCCGTTATATTTTTTGTGTTATTAACTACTCTTTAATTTAGGGCATTGTGCCTACACCCTTTCCAATATCCATTTTATTTTCCCTACATTGATCCCACTGCCCACATTTGTTCTATTCTATCTTTTTTTTTTTTTTTACCCTTCCTTAATTTTCCCTTTATTTCTTAAAACCAAATAAAATACCTTCACCTATATACCTTAAGCAAGTGATAAACCAAGTGTTTATTTACTTTTTTCTTTGTATTTTGATTCCCTGTTAAAAAAAAAATAGAAAGACAGAACAATTGCTTGCTCCTTGTTCAAGTTATCTTATAATCTAATCAACATCTAGAGTTTTACGTGTCTTTACATATAAACAGTTTAGGTTTATATTAGTAGTAAGTTGCACGAGTCGTTATTGATATCAACAAGTTTGTCATAGAATCTTTGTATGCAATTACGTAGTGGTCGCACATTGGCATCCTCTAGCACTATGGCAAATGACCAATTGCAAACCCAATTAGCAGCCCTCACTGAAGCCATTCAAAGACTAAACACTAGGATGGACAAAATTGAGGAACACACTAGACCTAGGAATCCTGATAGAGACTTGGTGCCACAACGTAGGAATGACAGGTCACCTGAGCGTAATGATGATAAATTAATGAAACAAGTCAAAGTAGAGGCCCCGACTTTTGATGGTCGCCTAGATCCTTGGGTGTTCACCAAATGGTTAAAAGATATGGACCGCTTCTTTGAGTGGTACCAGTTTTCTAAAGAGAGAGTGTCAGTTTGCTAAGATGAAACTAATAGAGAGTGCCCAATTGTATTGGGAAAGTGTTGAGAATTTGCTTACTAGGCATCATGAGCCCCCGGTTGTAGATTGGGAGGAGATGAAAATGAGACTTAAGCGCAAGTATTTGCCTTTGTCTTATCATGGTAATTTGCTAGATCAGTGGAACGATATCCGATAAGGTAATAGGCTAGTGAAAGAATACATAACCCAATTTGATGAACTTATGATGAGATGTAATGTTCAAGAGGATGAGGCTGTTACTTTGAGTCAGTTTAAACGTGGTCTTAGTGATGAGCTGCAAAGAGATGTTGTCCTTAGGGGAGTCACCACTTTAGACGAGGCCTACACTCTAGTCCAGAATTACGAACTAGTAGCTAAGCCCCAATTTGTAAAGCGCAATGACAGTCACCCCATTAATAACTGTCCTTCAGCATCAAACACTACGTCTGTTTTGGGATCACACCCTAGTACCCAGGCTATGAAAGATAATAAGAATAAGAGTAATTTACTTGGGGGTCCTAGAAATAACTCTTGAGTCCAATGTTTTAAGTGCCACGGTTTGGGGCACGTATTTGCTAGCTGCCCCTCTCGAGCCCTAATTATTGGGGAGGACGAGAGAATTGATAGTGATGAGTTAATAGAGGAACAAGTGTACAAACCCAACATAGAGAAATTTGAAAATGTGGATGAAGAGTGTGAGGAACATTTAGTGGGATGCCTTAGGACTGTTTTCCCTAGTGTAGGAGAGAGACAACTCACCTCTAGCAATCCTCGAATGGGTGTAGTTCAGTGTATCCTTACACAAACCCAAGAGACAGAAGATTGGCGTCGTCATGCCATTTTTCACACTTACACTAAGATCAATGATAAGGGTTGTAAGGTCATAGTGAATAGTAGTAGTTGCATCAATGCAGTATCTTCAAGTATAGTTGCCCGTCTAAGACTTCAAATTATTCCCCACCCTCACCCATGTAATGTTTATTGGGTAGATGCCTCATCCATAATGGTAAAAGAATGTTGTTAGGTGCCTATTCAGTTCCTTGATTATAAAGATAAAATTTGGTGTGATGTGATTTCTATGGATGTAGGACATATCCATTTTGGGAAGGCCATGGTTGTTTGATTTAGATTTCATTCTTTATGGCCGTTCCAATTCATGCTTCTTTATGTTTAATGTAAAAAAGATTCATCTCAGGCATATTCCTCCAAAACAGGCTAACCCTAGCAAAGGAAAAGATGTGATGAGTAGAAAAGGGTTGAACTTTATTAGTCCTAAAGAACTCATTTGTGATATGGGTGAACACGAATGTATCGTGTTTGCCTTGGTAGTTAAGAAAGTTCCTATAGACTCTCCGTAAGAAACATCAGGAGAGGCAAATAAGATACCTGCAGAATTTTAAGATGTTTTTCCTGAGAATCTCCCAAATAGTTTACCCCCATTGCGTGATATTCAACATGCAATCGATTTAATCCCAGGAGTTACACTTCCTAACTTGCCATATTATAGGATGAATCCTACTGAGCATGCTGAATTACAAAGGCATGTTGATGAACTTCACAAAAAGGGATTTATTAGAGAGAGCATGAGTCCATGTGCTGTTCCAGCCCTCTTAACCCCAAAGAAAGATAGTTCTTGGAGAGTGTGTGTAAGATAACTGTAAAGTATCATTTTCCTATCCCTCGGCTAGATGATATATTAGACATGATGGTGGGTGCTACGGTATCTTCTAAAATTGATTTGAAAAGTAAGTACCATCAGATTAGAATTCAGCCAGGGGATGAATGGAAAACTGCTTTTAAAACCAAAACTGGCCTTTATGAGTGGTTAGTCGTGCTTTTTGTGCTTTCAAATGCCCCTAGTACCTTCATAAGAGTAATGACTCAAGCACTGAAGCCATTCATAGGAGAACTCTTGGTGGTTTATTTTAATGATATCCTTATTTATAGTTAAAGTAGGGATCAACATATGGATCACCTTGTTCAAGTTTGTTCCATCCTTAAGAAAGAAAACCTTTATGCTAACTTGAAGAAGTGCTCATTCTTTACTGATAAGGTTATTTTCCTAGAATTTGTGGTGTCCTTTGAAGGAATTTCCGCTGACCCCTCGAAAGTTAAAGCAATTCTAGATTGGCCTGAATCTAAAACTATTCATGAAGTGCGTAGTTTCCATGGGTTAACTACTTTTTATCGCTGATTTATCAAAGGATTCAGCACCATTATGGCCTTTATAACTGAATGTATGAAACAATGAGAGTTTAAGTGGACAAAGAATGTTGCAAGGGCCTTTGAAAATATTAAGAAAAGAATGACTGAGCCCCTTATATTGTGTCTTCTTGATTTTTCGAAGGTCTTTGAAGTAGACTGCGATGCATCCGGAGTAGGTATTGAAGGAGCACTCAGTCAAAAGCGTTACCTTATCGCTTACTTTAGCGAGAAATTGTGTGAGGCTAAACAAAAATATCCCACCTATGACAAGGAATTTTATGCGGTGGTACAAGCTTTACGCTACTGGCGCCATTATTTACTCCTGAAAGAGTTTGTCTTTTATTCTGACCACGAAGCCTTACGTTATTTGAGTTTCCAAAAGAAATTTAATCATAGGCATGGTCGTTGGATTGAGTACTTGCAAGCTTATTCGTTTGTCATAAAACATAAGTCAGGAGTTGAGAACAAAATAGCTGTACCCTTAGTCGTCGTGTGTCCTTACTTTCTGTCATGAGCGTTAAGGTTATAGGATTCAATAGACTTAAGGATGAGTATGAGTCATGTCCTGACTTTGGAGAAATTTTTCAAGAGCTATGAAATGGAAGGCCTGAAGTTTCTGATGAGTTCCTTCTTCAGGACGGTTTCTTATTCAAGGATAATAAACTTTGCATCCCGAGGACTTCAGTACGGGATTTCCTAGTGTGGGAAGTTCATGTTGGAGGTCTTTCAGGACATTTTGGACGTGACAAGACCATAGCGGAGTTGAACGTCAGTTTTATTGGCTGAGTTTGAAGAAGGATGTTGGTAGAATAGTAAGCCAATGTCAAACTTGTCAGTTAGCTAACCATAGGAAGCAGAATACTGGTCTTTATACCCCCTTCCTGTTCCTAGTTGTCCATGGCAAGATGTTAGTATGGACTTTGGTTTAGGTCTTCCACGCACACCTAAGAAACATTATTCTATTCTTGTGGTGGTAGATCGTTTTTCTAAAATGGCTCATTTCATTCCCTGTAGTAAAATATTCGATGCTTCTAAAGTTGCCAATTTATACTTCTCGGAGATAGTCAAATTGTATGATCTACCTAAAACCATAGTGATTGATAGGGATGTTCGTTTTACTAGCTATTTTTGGCAAACTCTTTGGCATCTAATTGGTATAAAACTCAAATATTCTGCAACATATCACCCTCAAACTAATGGCCAAATAGAAGTTGTTAACCATAGCTTAGGGAATCTCTTAAGGTGCTTAGTTAAAGATCATCATAGGAGTTGGGACTTAATCCTTCCTATGGCTCAGTTTGCCTACAATAATTCCGTGAATAAGTCGATAGGAATGAGCCCTTTTGAAGTTGTGCATGGTTATAAGCCCAGGAAACCTTTAGACATAGTTCCTATGTCTCCATTTGCTAGAGTGTCTGAGTCGGCTGATGCGTTTGCTTAACATATTCGAGACTTACATGTTGATATCAATAAGCGATTAGAGTCAATTAATGCGACAAATAAACTTAAAGCTGATTTACATAAAAGACATGTTACTTTTAATGTTGGTGATTATGTGATGATTAGAATAAGGCCGGAAGTTTTCCTCCTAGATCCGTTTCGAAATTGCAAGCTCATAGTGCTGGTCCTTTTAAAATTTTAAAACAGGTTGGATCAAATGCATACGTCATTGATATTCGATCGCACTTTGATTTTAGCCCTATCTTTAATGTTGAGGACCTTATTGCATACAAAGGACATATTCAACCCCCTAATGAACCATTTGATACCCCATCTGTTGACTATTACCCAGACTTACTACCTACTATTTCATCACTACCACTAGTTTCTGCACACAATGATAAAATTGATGCTATTTTAGATGAGCAAGTTGATCTTGCCAAGGATGGCGTGGTTCGAATGTTCCTAGTTCGTTGGGTTGGTCGTCCTGATTTTGATTGCACTTAGATTCCCACCGAGACACTATAGTAGCTTGATTCAGACCTCATGGAGTTTTATGATAGTCGCCATGCCACCTCCTCATCAAAGCTGAGTTCTTTCCACTCCAGGAGAGTTGGTGTGGACACCAATAGACGATATAAACGTGTGTATGGACGTCGGGGCAAGGAGGCCCAACCATTATTATTATGGACTGATTATTAATATTTATTTTAGTTAATTAGGTTTTATTTTATTTATTATTTTGGACCGATTTGTTTTAGGCTATTTTAGTATTAGGTTTATTTTATTTTAGGCCTTTGTGTTAGGCCCATGATAATTTCTATTTAAACTCTAATTAGGGTTAGTTGAACATTAATTGATTAATTGAATAATTCTGATTACTTTTCTCTCCTATGGCTGCTCTTCCTCCCCTCATTCTTCTCTTCTTATTCTCCTTCTTCTTTTTCTTCTTTGACCTTTTCTTTTTTCTACTCAACCCTACATCAAGACGATCTAGATTCACCAAGAATCCCAAATCTCATAGCTCCCACTCAATCATATGCATCATCGCCTTCATGCCAACCCATAACTGACACAAGGTAGAAATGCAAAAGGGCATGTCTAATCAATACATATCACGATCATAATTATGCTTGCAATGTAATAAATGTGTTTGTATACTTGGGGAAGGCCAACTGTCAGATTCTCCTTATTCCAAGTAGGTGACCAGGGGAATCGGGAGTATCTGATGGGTTGGATTACGGACTATCTGAATGACCATCCATGATGATCCCAAACAAAGTAATGCTTAGTCAAGTGCATCCTGATCGACCAAGTTCTGATTAGTCGATGCTCGATCAGCCACCTCCAAAGTGAGGCCTCGAAGAGACAAGCAATAAGATTGTCTTAAGTAAACTATAATACACCCTGCAAAGCATCCCACGAGATTTTCACCTATAATTTAGCAATCCTCTTCAACTAGAAGGTAAACACTCATCCCATAACAAGGGGCAACAATCATGGGATCCCTACATATCCCTTAATGGGAGAATATTCATGCCCACAACGGACATGATCCTCATTGATTACCTTCTTATCTTCTTGCCATGCTTGGGCTTATATAAAGAAAACTCCACTAATTTCGTAAGGTATGATACTTTTTCCTGGCCAAAATTCTATCAAAATTATTATAAAACTCTTACTAACATAAGTGTCAAAAACTTCTTGACAAGTACTACACCAATGTTCGAGAGAAATAGCCAATTATATACACTAAGGATCAATTGCTCGTGATTTTGACAAGACGTACGAATTCATTACATCCTTTGTGGAGAACTCAACTACTCCATTACCCTACTACTTGCTACAAATCCTGAGATGGCTGAATGCAGCATGCATCTTGTAACTGTCGAAAAATGGTCAAACTGGGAGATTTTGACTCTTCTACTTCTTGTTTTGTAACTACCCTTAATTAGCTAGTTGGTTGATCGTCCGTTAAGGTTATTGGTGAATCTCAAACATCCCTTCTCAAGTTCCTAACAATTATCAATATTTTTTGATCTTTTATCAGCCTATACTCTAATCTGTTGAGGCCATAGGCTATTTTCTACACATTGATTGCCTAATTTTCATAGTCATATCTGGCAAATTTTCTTTTTCAAGCCGAGTAAAAAAATTACCTTAATCATTCAACCGAGAATTCACATAGCCTACCATGACTTGTTAGGCTGAGAATAACCTTTCCATCAATTTTCTTAACAAAGGTTCAAATATCAATTAGCCATAGGCAATAAAAACCCATTACCGTCAAACGTCATCTCTAACCTATTCATGCCACGTGTCATGATCTTAGTAGTGGAGAACTTGGCGACCAAATGAAAATAGAAAGCTATACATAGATAAAGAAAAAATTTCAAGTTTAATTATAGTGAGTCCATAATATTTCATTTTTATTTTGGTTCTCATAAAATATGATACCTTAATGAGAAAATGGTAAGGGATGGCAATGGATCGGATCAGGATCGGGTATTTTTTATACCATCCCCTAATTCGTCAAGTAAAAGAAAATAACCAGACTAGGCAGGTACCATTGGAAAATTTTTAACTAGCTACCATCGGCTAACCCATTAGGTAATTGGATACTCATTGGATAATCGGGTACCCATAGCCTTTAAATATGAAGTGGTTAAATCATGAATAAGGATTAAAAAAATTTTGAATACAATAACTTTATAAATAATTTACATCTTAATATACTGAAAAAATTATCTTTAAATAAAGTATTTAAATATTTTTATTTTGTAAAATTTATTATATTATTTGTATAAAAAAAATTTAAAAACAAATCTCATAATTGATCTCATCTTACATCTCTACTATAATTAAGTTAAAAAAAAAATGTGTCCATTCATTACATCAAGAACTAAATTCTAAGTCCAAAATAAATTATTTGGCATCAGCATCTTAAATTATTTGGTATAAATTAAATGGATTCTATTCTTTAAACATAATATATATATATATATATATATATATATGTATAATTTAGTATCCGAATTAATGGTATTATTTGTATAAATTAAGTGTATCCGATAATTTAGGCTGGTAACTGAGTAATTTAGATTAGTTATCAGATAATACTTGTTGAGTACCCAATAAATGGGTAAATGGTGCGGATAATTTGAGCAGTTATAGGGTAATATCTATTGGATATCCTATAATTAGGATAGGGTTTGGATAATACCCCTTAGGTACACTGCATTTACCATCTCCGTATCCGTACCCTATAGTTATTTTATTTTTATACCATAAACCCCCAATGACTCATAAAACTTAAAAATAACCGTAGTTAACGATTCAGGGTCAAACGGGTACCCGTCGAGGCGAGTTGAAATTATCATGCCTAGATGTGGTCTTTTGTATAGGCATTTCCTTAATGCAAGCTTATTTTCTGTGTTAATAAAATTCTATTGGTGATAAATATATATATATATATATATCATTTGTATTTTATGAATAAATATATATGTAGTTCACAAAATACAAATTAGCGGAATCAAAATTGTATGCTACGCATATATACCTAACACTTTGCCCAAATTATACAACTCTTTAGCATGTGAGAAATAAGGAAAAATTTATCAAGCGTGTTAAAATGGCAAAGGAATTGAATCATTGACTCTTTTTGCATATAATAACAAATAAAAGGTGGTCTTTTGGATTCAATAAAAGATGGAAAAAATACCAAAAAATCATAATATTATTTATATGAATAAGTAGATCCTAAAAGTTGTACGGTCTAAACCTAGATTACAAGAACAAACAGTAAAATATGTTGTAAACTATATAATAAACCATGTGAAAATAGAAATATATATACATATATATATATATATATATATATATCAATGCCTAAGTAAATAAGAGATATATTCTAAGTTAGATTTTTAATCATGCTCAATAACTAGCTAGAAGAAGATTAATAACTCACTGATTACATAATTCTAGCATGGTAATAGTCCTTTACACCTTTGATCAAAAAATTAAAAGAAAAACAGTTATTACTTGCTCTTTTTTAATATTAAATCAATCCTAAACTATTATACACCATGGTCCTTTGGTAAAATTAAAAAAAAAAAAAAAAGAAAAAGACTTTCTAAGCAAGCACAAGGTGATATTTTCATATGCAAAAATATTTAAGAATATACCTTGGAATGCCATTACAAATGCTTGGAAACACGAACAACCACAACTCTGATCTTCGATATTTACTCTTTTGCCACGTGAACCTTTGAAGTGTAGTACGATAGAAAACAATGCATAAAGCACATGTGCGTAGAAATTGGATACCTGGGTGGATGCACAAATATCATTATGATATCAATATTCAAATAAAAAAAAAAATTTGTTTTGTCGTAAAAAATTATGATGTCCTTTGCTTTAATTAACTTGTGTTCTAATGTTAACTATTCTTTGGTCTAGACATGCAAATCTATTATTTGACACAATTGATCAATACAAGAATATACATAAATTTGTAGGGATTTTTTGGAGTTTGTTTTCGATCGGGTTTTTTATCCTTATATATATGGATCATATTGTTTATCTATACTAAGTTCAAATTAGTATTTTCAAGGCTAAAGTTAACAGAAAAACTAAGAACAAAATGAGAGGGTTTCTTAAAAGGTTTTCTTCAAGGTTCATTTATCTCCTTATAATTTTTTACTTATTGTTAGAGTTACATTGACAACCAAATCTTACCGTACCCGTGAACATAAGTATATTACCAAATCATGTAAATCTTGAGCTTATTTTGTAGTTGTTTTCTTGTTCGTTTATTTTACCATCTTCATTTGAGTGTTGCATAAAATTAATCCCGTTTTTCGAACAATAATCCTCTTATGGACACCAATAATCAAAACATCATTTCAAGTCAGATTGGAGTTGGTATTTACCCCGATCCATTTGAATCCACTAGTAGTCTATCACAGAGTTTAGCACTTGTTCTAGTTTCTAATCAAAGCAGATAGTTTTCTCAACTAATGGAAACACCCCCAGCCAAATTCACAAATAATAATGAAAGTGACCCTTGTGCAAGCCAATCAACTCGGGTATTTTTTGTCATAAATCTCCAACATCTCTCTTATTATTTGCTTTTAAATTATTACATGGTTTTTTTAGGCTATCAATTCATGGTCAAACCAGAAATAAGACAATTGATTCTCTTAATCAAGATAGGGCAAAACATAGATGGTTTAATTATTGTCATTAAAAAGTGATGAATTTGTATCATATTTAGGATTTGTTTGGCATGGTTAAAAAAATAATTGTTTTTATCTTCTTTTAACTATAGTTAGTATACTCAATAAAAATTAAAAGGTTAAAATCTCTCCCCCTAAAATATTAAAAGCTTGGGGTAAAGATGTTTGAAAATTTTATGGAGTATATAGAGCTAAAAAGCATCCAATCCCTTTGATTCTATCATATGATAAGCTCTATCTCATATTGGTGAAGATTTCAATTATTCCCTCTAAAAAAATTAACTATTTTACATTTGTTCTTTTTTGGCTCATATTTTGCACTTCTCGGAAAGGAAAACAATTTAATGTAATGCTTTTGGAGATGCGAAATTTTTCTTTTTAATTTTTTTATTTTGAATGTGAATAATATGTCTAAAAGTTACTAATAAAAAATTAAATTTTAATGAAACAAAAAGACATGTAAAACAAAAAAGTAGCAAAAAGAATCCTGTCAGTAATAAATAGTAAACTAATAGAAGCTTACTTCAGAAGAGAAAATAGATGATTTTTTATAAATTACATCAACTATGATCAATTTAACAAAAATAAATAAACGAATATATATCTATTAAGGGATCTAGAGAGTTGAGACTACCGAGACAGCATATGTAGTTTCCAACGAATATGTTTTAATTTTGATCTAAATTCTAATCATGTAATACTTCAAGTGACCTGATCATGATCATTCATGACTACACACAAACTTGGATCTCACTTTAATTCTTTGACAATTGCTTTTGTAAAAACAAAAATTGAAGTTCAAACTTGAAAAAGAAATAAGAATTAAAAGTAAGAGCAATTAATAAAGGGAGGATTAAAAGAAAATAAGTAATTCCAGAAACTCTTAACCTTACTTATGCTGATGACACAGGGCTGATTCAAAGGTTGATGCTCCAGAAATTAACAAACTGAGGAGATGATCAAAGCAAGATACAACATAAACATACACATATATATATAGATCAACGTTGGTATGGTTTAATCGTGCAAAGAGTCAACAGAAGCAGAGAAGGGAAACCTCTAAGAAAATGCAAATAAAAAAACGTTCTTACCTGCCCCATAGATATATGATATTATAGCCTAATTAAGATGTTCTTGGTACCTATAAAAAATAAAACTTCTCATGGATTTAATAATCAATAATGTCATGGATTGGATTTAGTCAAGCATATGTCATATGTCTTGTAATTCATCAAACATCTTATAATTAGCCAAATATTCCATTTTCTTTCAATAAATCTTTGAATATGGTCTAACAGAGAGAGAGGAGGGAATGACATTGTGAGGATGATGTGGTTTGGAACCCGTTTCATAAAAATTTATTGTATAGTCCTTTTATAATAATTAGCAAATTTAGTTCATTAATTGCTTCACTTCAGGTTTGACCTCTATTTTTTTTTTCAACTGTTTTGATCTCTATTAATTTTCCTTTATATTTCAACATTTTAAAGAAAATATTTTTGAGTATTTTCCCCATATAATTATAAATGTTAAATGATCATCATTTCTCATTTATGGTGAATGTCATTAGCAATGAGTTGTATATACAACTTTTTTTCGAATTAAGGAAGAAAGAAAAAACAAAAAGTAGCTACCCTAATCACATGCATATATAAGATTCTAAAGAAATTTATTTCTTTTAAATACTAATTTGTTTTTCTCATTTTTTAGCCAATGAAACAAATTAAAGAATATTTCTACATCTTTTATTTTACCTGATTTTTTCCTTTAAAAAAATTCAGAATCTAAATATAGCCTGCGTACTTTCAATTAAAGCCCATTTTAACCCAAACTTCTTCATACTTTGAACTTTCTTTCAATTAAATCTAAATATAGCCCAAGTAGTTGAAACTTAAAACTAGAACGTCCCATGTAAGAATCAACTGTCCAAACCGAGCATATGGCTTTTAATATCAACAGAACTTGACAATTAGCTAGTTTTAGGCATTTAGGACTTACAGGAACGAACAACACAGGAACCTAAGCATCAAATCCCTTGGAATGGCTCGAGAAATTTATACTTTTAAGTTGATTAAATTTAGAGTGTTACAAGTTAAATTTGTTTATAATTTAATTTTAAATTCATTCATTATAATTTCTATTAGTATTTAATTTAATTATTTTAAATCTTCTATTTTAGGTTTAATGGATTCCCTGGAGTTTTGAGTCTTTTCCTTACTCAAAGACTTTTTTTTTCTCCTTTGTAAATTCATTTACTTAAGGATAATGTAATAAATATTTTACTTTTTATTTTACCAAGATTTATATTTATGTTAAATAATTTAATTTTATCGTGGTATATGTTGATACAGGTTACATGAATGTAAAGGTGTTGTTGTATATTATAACAGATTTTCTTAATTTCAACAAAATTAACCAAATACTATTTTTCTTTACTTTTCTATTCATGGTTGCGTGAGTGATTAACATTACGCTTTAACTATTTTTCAAATTTAATTTGCATAAAAGATTCTAGAGCCACAATCCCTCCAAACATGAATTAGAATCCAAATTTTTGATAAAAGAAAAACAAAACTCATAAATGGAGAGAGAGACGAAAGGCAGCCAGTTCCTGCTCCCATCCTCCTCCCCTTCCACGTCTACCCATACGAGCATGCTTAAATTTCAACTGAAATTTGATCTCAATACTCTCCATTTTGGGGGCAAGAAAATCGTAAAATGAATTTAAAACTAGACCTATCAATGGATTAGATTTAGTCCAAATCCAACTCGAATTAGATTCAATAATATTAGAACAGATTCGTCTAATTAGATTTATAACCCAACAGATCTGGATTTATTAGATTTAAGAATTAATGGATCTGGATCCGAATGGTCGGTTAGATCATTATTTTTAAAAATAAAATATTTAAAAAAAATAAAAATTTTAAAAATATTTTAAATAAAAATATTTATTTTAACTATTTTTACCCTACTCCGTGTATATATATATATATATATATATATGAAACATATACACATTATGTATTGAAGTGGCTGCAAATTCCCTTTCCATCTCTCTCTCTCTCTCTCTCTCCCTCCCCCTCTAAAACTGTATGAGGCTGTGATGATGTCTCCTAAGAAAATCAGGCAACTGAATCACCAAATCAGGTCTTAGCGGGGCAACTCTAATTGGCCCCTTTGAGATTTGATATTTATAAGAAGCATTTCATATATATATCGATCGAGCACTACTGTAATGTACTGGAGTACAAACAATTTGGACCATTATCATTCTGCAAAATTCAACTGCAATGATATATGCATGCGTGATGCGTCCATATTGCACATCAATTCTTGTCCATAAAAAGTATAAATGAAAGCCGAGATTCTGAGTTTGGATGCAAAAATGCAAAATCTAAAATGTATATATGTGTATATATATATATATATATATATATATGAGATTTGGTCCTTGTCTTACACGAACGGTGTTTGCATATATTAAATAAAATATTTTTTTATTTTTATGAAATGATGATTTAAAAAATATATTTTTTAAAATAATTTAGATCTACAGAGTATATAGATTTGGATTAGATCCTACAAATTAAATTTAATTATTTTTGAATCTGAATCTGATGGATCAGATTCAAATCAGATCCAGATCTGCCCACTAACAGACATATTTAAAATTAAGACTAATTATTAAAAACTAAGACTAATTAATAACTTAATGTAAGATTCTAAAATCAGCTTGGTAATTCACTTCACTTCTTAAAGTTCAAAAAATTATAAAGAGAAAAGTAAAAGGAAGCAATTTTAAATAACAGATCAACTATCGATAAACTATTTTTGTTCGTAACTAATTTAAATCTATCTATTTATAAAAAATTAAAAAAATTAATTATATACGATGAAATCAGAGCATAATTTTCATGCATTCATAATATGAATTTTAAGATACTATGGACTTGATGGGATCACTTTCATTTTAAGATTGCCATCCTAAAAACCAAAATTTATATTCCAAACAGTATCAAAATAAGGGCAAGAACAAAGAAGAAAGAAAATGAATAGAAAAGTAGCAATCCCGGAAACTCACCTTGAGCAGATTCAGAGAGATTAGCGCTGATGACAAAGTTCCGAAAACCAAGGAGATGATGCCGCAGCACTTCAATTTCAATCAACACTGCTTTCCTTCGCCATCCAGGCTAGACTTTTAGGTCTGCAGAGTCAACCCCAAAGTCTCCGAGTGGGCCGTCTTGGTCACCCACGACTTGGCTTTTCAGAGAATCCCGCTCCTGTGAAGAAAGGAAACCTCTACGAAAACGCAAAGGAATGTACTTCTAGCAGCCCCGTGTGGATATAATAATAATAATAGTAATATAAACAAATAATTAAAAATAAAAAAATTTACGCAACGCTAAAAAAAACTTTGTTTTTATTTAGAGAATTCTAATTTTTTTCACAAGTGCGTAAATTTTTCTGTTTGAAAACATTTTTCTGCGAATTCCAAGCGTAAATTTTTCTGTTTGGATACATTTTTTGCAAATTCCAAACATTTTTTGACATTTTTTTTTATGAATTTGTCAAACATGTTTAAAAATTATCAAATTAAAAAAATTAAATTTTAATTAAAAATAGACATAAATTTTTATTTAAAAAAAAAGCTAAAAGAAAAAAAGTCCCCAAACTGGAGAAGAAATACATACGCATGCTAGAAACATAATCACCTCATGAAAAAGATGAATTATTTGGATAGCGTGGAATCGTAATTTAGTCCAGTGAATTATTTGTCGAATTTTTTTTATTAATATTCTTAAATTATCGATAATCACTCACAACTTTTTTTTTATTTCGAAAGGAATCACTCACAACTTAAAAGAATTATATAAATAATATTTAAAATTTTATAAGTTATTTAAGTAATTTTACAACTTTATTTTTTTCTCTTAAAAGATCTCCTAGCTACTTATTACATTTAAGTAGCATTTGAATATATTTTACTCTAATAATATTTACACGAGTAATATATTATTTTTAGCCATGTTTCGATAATAAGTGAAAAATGTAATTTATAATTAGTACATTAAATTCAGAGTAAGCGTAACAATGCATTCATATAATTTAGTAATTTTTTATTTAAGAATAATAATTAATTTGTAGAAAATATTCATTAAAATAGTTTTAATAATAAATTACTATTTAATAAATTTTTGTTATTTATTTTAATTATAGATTTAAAATTAATTAATTTAATTGTAAACTATTTTAATAAAATATAACTTTTATGTATGCAGAGCCAACCCCAAAGTCTTCACGCGGGCCCTCTTGGTCACCCACGACTTGGCTTTTTAGAGAATCCCCCTCCTCTGAAGGCAGGAAACCTCCAAGAAAACGCAAAGAAATATGCTTCTACTTGCCCCGTGGATATAATAATAATGGGTGGGGGGGCGCTGCAGTCGGTGAAACGGTACTGCTTTGTGCCAAAATTTATGAATTTGACGAGATTTAGCCGACGAAAAAGTTAGTAGTGAGTAAAAAAAATTATAAAAAAAATAATTAATTTTTTATTTGATTAAGTTAAAAAATAAAATAAAATAAAAAAATATTTTTAACGTGATTAAATAATTCGTAACAATTTTTTAGCATTTGCTAAAAAAAATATAAATTTTTAGTAACATTTGACAATTTTTTGTATGTTTGATAAAAATTTTTGAGACTTTTAAATGGGGTTAAAGTGAAATAATGATTATACTCCTCACCAACTCATCAAAAAAATTATGTGTTGACAATCTGCCACATAGGATTACTAACTAAATTTATAAATTAAATTAAAATTTATTTATATGTATTTTGTTAACAAGTATATTAAAAATTAATTATTTATAAAAATTAACTAATTTTATTTTTATTTGTTTTATTACACACTTAAAATTTGCTAAAAATTACTTAATCATGTTAAAAATATTTTTTATTTTATATTGTTAAATTAAATTAAATTAAATTAAAATTTATTTATATTTATTTTATTAACAAGCATATTAAAAATTAATGATTTATAAAAATTAATTATTTTTATTTTTATTTATTTTTATTTGTTTTACTACGCACTTAAAATTTACTAAAAGTTACTTAATCATATTAAAAATATTTTTATTTTATATTATTAATAATCTTATGTGCCAGGTTGTCAACACATCAATTTTTTGATGAGTTAGTGAGAAGTATAATCATCATTTTACTTTAATCTCATTCAAAAGTTTCAAAACTTTTTAACAAACTCACAAAAAATTGTCAAACGTTACTAAAAATTTATATTTATTTTACCAAATACTAAAAAGTTGTTACAAGTTATTTAATCACATTAAAAATATTTTTTATTTTATTTTTTAACCTAATCAAATAAAAAATTAATTATTTTTATTTATAATTTTTTTTACTCCTCACTTAGCCTTTCCGTCGGTCAAATCTCGCCAAATTCCTAAATTTTGGCACAAAACGGTGCCGTTTCACTGATTGCAGCTGCTGCAGTCGAACACGCGACTGCAGTGCCCCTCACCCAATAATAATAATATAAACAAATAATTAAAAATAAAAAAATTTACGCAGCGTTAAAAATTTTTATTTTTATTTAGAAAATTCTAATTTTTTTCACAAGTGCGTAAATTTTTGTGCTTGGAAACATTTTTTTTCGGCAAATTCCAACGTAAATTTTTTTGTTTGGAAACTTTTTTTTGCAAATTCCAAAACATTTTTTACAATTTTTTTTTTGATTAATATGCCTAACATGTTTAAAAATTATCAAATTAAAAAAATTAAATTTTAATTAAAAATAAATATAAAATTTTATTTATAAAAAAAAAAGCTAAAAGAGCAAAGGTTTCCAAACTGAGAAAGAAATACACGTGCATACTAATAACATGATGACCTCGTAAAAAAGATGAATTATTTGAATAATGTGAAATCAAAATTTAATAGTTAATTATTTGCCGAAATTTTTTTTATTAATATTCCTCAATTATGGATAACCACTCACAACTTAAAAGAATTACATAATTACTAATTTCCCTTGCCATCCTCAACTTTAACAAAAGTGTTAAAAGACTAGACGGCAGTCGAAAAAAGGAATTGTACGATTAATAAAATGCAATGAAAGGAACCTTGTACCTATCCAGCGGATATATTGGTTCTGTTTAAGGTAAGAAAAAAAAAAATAAATTGAGATAAAATGTGATTTAGGATTAATTTTAGTGTCGTTTTTTTTGAAAAGTCACAAACTGTGGGAACGATTTTCTAAATTCATTTCCACAGATTCAAAAAAATTCACAAAAAATAGTGACAATGGTACTCGTTTGAAAGCTCTCGACACGAAAAATATATGATTATATAAAAAATTTACACATTCAGTTAACCTATTTCTAAATTTTTTATTTTTTTAGTGAAATATTAAAATTTTTTAAAATTAGTGATGACGGAAAAATTAGATGTAAAAGGATTATTAGAGATTTATAGAGATTTTTAGAGGTTTATTGTGATGTCAAACGGGGCCATTAAAATATGAATTGGTGGAAATCATAGACCAAGACCAAGGACAAAACTAGGATTTTATGAAAGGGAGTAAAAAAATTTTTAGTAAGAGTATGGATGTGTATCAAGTTTAGTGGAATATTTTATTTGATTAGATGGATAATACTCTTTTTTAAGAAGAGAAACAATTAGAACAGAACAAAAAAAGTTGGAAAAAAAAAAAGAAAAAATATTAACCTTTTATTTAAGATTTATTTCATTAGAATCGGAAATTTTTTTCAATATTACAATTGATAGTGAAAATGGCATGTAGAGAGAGAGGAGGAATAGTAAAGTAAGATAACGTTAAAATAATAAAAATATATAGTATATAAAGGTAGAATGTGAAAAGATGATGAAAGAAGTAGTTTGTAAAAATATAGAGAGAGAAATAGTGAATAGTAGAAATTACCCAAAAAAAAGAGTGAAAAATAGTGAAGTAAGGAAATGTGAAAATGATAGGAAGAGGAAGTGTATAAAAAAAAATGTGAAAAAAAATATAATTAATGATATGGAAAAAAGAAATCTTGGGGGTAAAGAGAGATATTTTTGAGTCTACACTGAAAAAAATGTACTAATTAGTGTATAAAAACTGTGAAAAAAGTGATAATTTACGATATGGAAAAAATTAAAGGAATCTCGGTGGTAAAGAGAGATATTTTTTGGTTTGTAATGAGAAAAATGTCTTAATTAATTTTTGTGTTGAGTACTAGAGTCTTCTCATTTACAGAGAGGGACGCACCATTAATGTTGTATTTATTTCTGTTAAATATATTAAACATAAATATATAGACAAAATACAAAAAGAGGAGAGCTGTAGCTGACCAAGACAAAATATGTTACAGACGAGAAGGCGGTGTTGATGTTGATCTTGTCCTCTACTACATACATACAAACACACACGTGTAGGCATGGGCTAAATTGTTAACATAGTGGATGGTAAAGCAAGTCAGAGGAAGAAATTAATGCGTGAACAACGTTGTGTTTGGCTGTACTCAATTCTAATACTCTTAATTTATGAGACGAATTAATGAGATGGATCCAACACCAAGTCTTTTTTTATTACAAACTCTGCTAAAGCTTTTCGAGTGGAAGTGCTTGGAAAGAAATTGCAATCAAATATTTCAGCATATTCCCATTCTGAGGTTGGTCTCTTAGAAAAGAAGAATCTCAATTATTCTGAACCTACTGTAGTGAAAGACTTGGTTGATTTCTCTTTTTCTAATTTGAATAGAATGATGTATGATTTTTCTTTTGATAATATACATCTTTCTCAATATATTAAAAACACAATGCAAGTCAACCATATTGGGTGGTCAACCCATTCAACTAAATCCAGGAGCTTCTATTAATAGATTTTGATATAAAAAAAAAATAGATAAATGAATAAAATAACGAAGTGTTGGGCGCACTACAAATAGAAAAGTAAATTGCACCTCTCGTGAAAGAAAACTAGAAAAGTAAGTCTGAACCTTCATATCTAATAGTTTAAAAAATTCATCTGTATAAATAATGAAAATTCCCAAAATCTTGCAATTTATGCAAAGTTTAAATGATTAACCTCAAAAATTTAGTTGGTAGTGAGAATTTATAGATCCAATTCAAACCTAAGATACCCACTTAATAAGATAGAAATGCAATTATGCCAACACAAAAAAGATTATGATATACATGAAAATTCAAACCTTCCGAAATCCATCACTTTGCATAATGACAAAATTGAAAAGAAAAATGGAATAATGGACCGCCATAATTCACTCGTAACTTACAAAAACTCATTACAACTTATAAAATACGGACAGATTTAGTGTAAAGCCACACATGTGATGAAATTGTATTATAAAAAAAAAGGCATCCTTGCTTCTACAAATACTTTTTCTTTTTTGTTTTTCATAATTATTATTTTTTAGGTGAAAAAAGAAAATACCTCAAACCCTACACCTTGATTTTAATAGGGGCTCAAGTGATGTGAATAATAAGGCTTTTTTTTTTTATAGAAGTTTTTCTTATAAAGTACTACAAATAAAAAAATTTATTTAAGACAACTCTTTTATTATTTTGAGATGCACAATTATTATTAATTTTATGTAATTGAGAACCATTTTTTTCTTTAATTTTTATTGTTGAGATGTAAATTTTGATTAGAGTTCTTATAGTTGTGAGACTTCTTTTCTTGATGAGAATTTTTTATTTTTACCCAAATCTTTAACTTCTGAAAGTTTATAAAAAGAAAAATATTTGTTGTTTTTTACTTAACTATACATCAATATCCAAATTATTTTTGAAATGAAGTTCGTTAGGGTTTATTTATTTATTTATTTATTTTTTTAACTATGTGGGAATTTTGTAAGATTTCTCACTTAAGTTTGACATTTTAGAGAAATTATAGATACACTTAAATTTGCTCTTAGGAATACTATTTAGGAGACTTTTTTAAAATCTCCAATTTAAGTAGTAGTAGTGGACTTCCCAAAGATATATACTATAGATGGTTACGAGATTTTATTTTTAAGTTATTATAAGATACTCTTCCTTTCTATTTCTCTCTCTCTTTTTTAAATTTATCTTATTTTATCCATCAAATAAAAATTAATACTAATATGTATCAAAATTTTCAAAAAATTGAGACATTTTATTTTTCTCAATCCTAGGAAATTTTCTAATTTAATTGAGAATTGAGTTGTCCTTTGTAGCTCTGACCATACCACATTAGTAATGAGGGTTGTGGGTCCAATCTTCATACCTGAAATGCCATGAGCAAAGTTAATAGGAGTATGGAAGTTTACCCTTGTTTTCTGTTTTGGCAAATCATTAGATCAGATCTGAACTAACCTGCAATATTTCACAATCTGACCCGTTGCACGGCCTTGGTTCAATTTTCATCCTCTGTTTTCCTGATTGAGAGCAATTATTTTTTACAAATTTTAAAGAACAAGCCATAATATAAAACTTTTATAGTTACATGGACAGATAATATTTTTCGATCATTCCAAACCCATCATAACCTCACTCATGCTCATGAAACATACATGAAGCCTAACCAAATCAAAATTGTAATTCAAAATAGGATTGATTTGGCTACAATGAAACGTTGGACTTGAGCGAACCTTTTAACCTATTGATCATTTGTGGTGCCAATATTCCATACATCTACAAAAATTCTCATTTATTTGAGTAAAAACTATCTGTTTACCTAAAAAAGTAACATAAAAAAACTAATTTTTTGTTTTATTTTTTTTATTTTTGGTTCTTTTTTGCCTGAGTTTTATCCAAGTGGATGTGAATTTTTCATTTTTTTTTTTTTTTTACTAATGTGACTAACATACTTAAAAGGTATACCTTCTCAAATTTTGATTTAAAAAAAAAGAAAAAAATTATGTAAGACAAAAAAAAGCTTCAAAAAAGTTAAAAATTATTGTGAGTCCAAACAAAGCCTTTGATATGTATCTATTTGCTGTCGTGATATGCAAGTAGCAAATATTAATTTGTGGAAAGAAACCTCCAAAAGGAATGCAAACAAATACATATATATGTTATAATTATCTTATAAATATAATGGCTCTGTTTGGAGTGATCAAAAAATTCAAAAAAAGGGTAAAAAATATTAAAAATTTTTAAAAATTATTCATTTTTTATCTCACTGCACAAATTACAAACTCACAACTTATTTTACTTTTTGTCACTCTAAATGCTCCTAATATAACTAATCGATAGAAAATTGAAGACAATGACAGCCTCTCGTAAGGCAATGATGATGTTGCAGTCCTCATGTGTGTGAATTTATGTATGCATATGAACGCTTGTGTTATCTTACATTGTGTTTGGTTGAGAGGACGGAAAAGGAACAGGATGGAAAATCAACTTCCAACCTTATGGATTGTCCCTGAGGATGGAAAGTGATTTCCCTTATAATTGTTTGGTTGAATATAAGAAATGATAAAAATTAAGAAAAGTAATTTCTTTCTAATGTTTGGTAAGATGAAAAGAAAAAAATAGAAAATAAATCAAATTTTTTATTTTTTCCATTTTACCTTTATCAACTTTTGAAAATTGAGTGTTTGGCATAGCACCAAGATTACTAAAATTATTAGAAAATACACAAAAAATTATCAAAATTTGTTAAAAATTATTAAAAATTTTATCAAATACTTAAAAATTTTTAAAAATTATTTAAAATTACTATTTAATTTATCAAACACAAAAAATTAGACTTTCATACGGATATGCTTGAGCCAGAGAGTTTGACTCCTGTAAAGCACAAACAAAGCGCGCGCGCGCGCGAGAGAGAGAGAGAGAGAGTTGGAGCCGTGGGAAGTTATAAAGGGACCATGAATGTGAGGGCAAAATGGGGATTTTGTTCCCACAATGGAGTGAA
The DNA here is from genome assembly GCA_019916065.1 of Vitellaria paradoxa. Classification (NCBI taxonomy): domain Eukaryota; kingdom Viridiplantae; phylum Streptophyta; class Magnoliopsida; order Ericales; family Sapotaceae; genus Vitellaria; species Vitellaria paradoxa. The sequence goes on from CM034238.1 coordinate 36,641,615, forward strand.
AATTTGTTTGCTTCCTCCCGCGCGCTCAGTTTTCAGCCATTTTCCGCCCGATTTTTGACGGACAAAAAAAACGTGGGACCCACAGCTTTTTTCTTCCCATTTTCTATCCTATGGGCATGAGCAGGTAGCAGACGGGTATATGTATTCTTATACTCGATTCCTAAACTAAAATCAATCCTTATACCATACTCAATTTTCACTAGAGATTTATTTTTACCACTCATCCCCGACCCAAATGGAAAATGGGGATCTCTATGGAGAAACGAGTACTTGAATTGAAAAAAATATAAAATATAAAAATTCTAAAATATGACTTATAAAAAAATAGAGCAGAATCCTAATACATATTTAAAAAATCAAAAAATAACATATATATATATATATATAGAAAACACTTATTAGGTTTCTATTTTCCTACTATATTAATAGGTTATATGATTCAAAATAGGAAAAGTAAATAAAGAGACATTCATAGTTAGTCTATCTCAATTTATAGTTTCCTTGTAAATTGAAAAATAAAGTAATTTAATAGGAAGCTGATAGATAAAGAAACTTAAAATCTTAATTCCCTACTTTATTGAGAAATTTGTAATAATAAATATACTAAGAAATTAAATATATATATACACGAGAATATGGGGAGGGTCGGGGAACGGGTAGAGTAGGGTACGAAATGGGTACAGACTTATACCCGTACCTTACCCGATCTCCAAATTTTTTAAAAAATACCCCCATACCTTACTCGATCCCCAAAAAATCCCCGAATCCCTTATCCGTTTGGGGCGGGGATCGGATAGGGTACGAACAGGTCGGCCTAAATGGCCATCCCTATTCCTATCCTTAATTCCTCTCCTACCACACAAAAGAAAAAGCAAATTTTATCCTAACTTCCATCGTTCCCTTTCTTTCGATCCAACTTTCCACCCAACCAAACACAGTGCTATCCTCCGTTATTAAGATCCCAGCGGGAGCACAACCTAGTGGTATGTCCCACTCAAGTCATCAAATGTTGTCTTATTCAATGTTCTTAATTAAGATTCCTGTATCACAACTTAACGGGATGTTCACTTTTTTTTTTTCCCTTTTATTATCGATAAATAATGATAGGTTTCACTTAACTCATAAAAAATTTTAGTAATCAGCCATGTCTGTTTATTGGCATTTTTTTTTTTAAACTCTGCTGAAGCTTTCCAGATAGAAGTTGTTAGAATTTGGTAAATTATCAGCTGATATACCAACTTTTTTTTTTTTAAATACGACGGTCAATTTGGACTAGATGAGAACCAACTAGTATGTAATAAAATTTAAATGCTTTTCCTCAATAATAATAATAATACATTGAGGTTGATGTCCCAAGCTATAAACACATAGATGTACAACAACCTAATAAAATTAAAAATTTCATAATTAGCTGTCCATTTGTCTCTTCCATAGTGATGAGTTGAGTTTTTAGTCTAAATAATATTATTTTTTATGATAGAAATTATTAATTGATAAAATAATGATTTAATAATATTATCAAAATTATTTGATTTTTTGAATATTCGATATAAATAAGTTTTAGCGAGTCAAGTCTCAATTTTAATATTTTTATTTTTGACTCAACTTTTTTCAACCCTTCTTAATTAAAGTTTGGCTCGAATCTGGCCAATATGTGAAAGCTTAGCATGAGCACGACAAACCTTAGCTCTCCACCTCTTATTTATAGCTATAGTTACATGGTCCCCATGAGTATAATATACTTCATCTATGAAAATTTGAAATGTACCAATGGTACTTTTATAATAAAAGTATATCATAATCTATTATTTTATTGAATATTGTTGGCCCACACTAAGAAGTACAAACACTTCTAAGAAAAATGATATACATATATTGTGTCGGATATCTGTATGGTTGTGCAATAGTTCTCTTCGAACACGTGAGAGATCTATGTATTCATAAATTAAAAGTGCATGAAATATGTAGTAATTATACAAAAGAAACTTAGAATCAAATAATAAGATAGAAACAATATGAATTTTTGTTTATTAATTTTTTACTATTAAAATTTTTTAATTAAGAAATCTAAAACTTATAATTTCTTATTCTTTTATAAATAAAATCTTTCAAAATGAATATAAATAAAAGATAATTGTAATTTTTTTTTTTTGGGTGTGAATTTAAAACATATGCTTATTCGATGTGTCATTTCTGCGTTCTATCCTCATAAATTTAAAGTAAGGGAGAGGAAAGAAATTAATGCGTGAACGTCCAGGTTTGAAAACTCAGCGTTACGTTTGGCAGTACTCAATTATAATACTCTTAATTTATGAGACGAATGGGATGACAGTGAAATAACAGGGTGCTAAAAGACTAGACGAAAGTGAAAGAAAGGAATAGTAGGATTTAAAATGCAATGAAAGGTACCTCTTACCTATCCTCTACGGATATATCAAAGTATGAATTGGTGGAAATAATAAAGACCAAGACAAAATATTTTACTGTTAATTTGTTGGCTCCTATCTCACATTGGTTTTCTCATAAAGGCAGAAGTCTTGTGAGGTTATAAATCCTATCCCACGTTGGATTTCTCATAAAGGCAGAAGTCTTGTGAGGTTGTAAATCCTGTCCCACGTCGGTTTTCTCATAAAGGCAGAGGGGGCCTTGTGAGGTTATAAATAGAGGGTCCTTCTTTTTGGAAAAGACACACCAGTAAAAGCTTTAGATAGCAAGCTTGTACTCTAGTTATATTCCTCCTTTGGGGTGAGAGTTGTAGTTTTGCTTGGGGAATTGCTTTGTGGGGTGTATTGGGGTATTGAGTGAGAGGAAATATTGTATGATTGTAATATTATTCACATAGTAGATTTTCTTCTCTGAGTGCCCGTGGATGTAGGCAAATTGCCGAACCACGTAAATCTTGTGTTCTTCTATTGTGTATTTTTCTTGTGTTCGTATTTGCTATTATTTACAGGAGTGTTGCCAGAAGGTGATCCAGGGTTTCCGTAACAACAATTGGTATCAGAGCTCAGGTTGCCTTGGTTTATGGTGTGGATACGTACGAGTTTAAGGAAGTTCTGTCTAGGAGGTTGGGTTTTAAGTGGGACCAGTGTGACCCTTCCAATCTTTCCTGGGAACTTACTTAGTGGAAGTTCTGTCTAGGAGGTTGGGTTTTAAGTGGGACCAGTGTGACCCCTCCAATCTTTCCTGGGAACTTACTTAGTGAGTACTATTCACTTCAACGAGGCATAATGTCAGGAAGCTCTTCGTCTGCAAAGTTCGAAGTCAACAAGTTCAATGGAACGGGGAATTTTGGATTATGGTAGAGAAGGTTAAAGGATCTATTGGTACAACAAGGAATGGCAAAAGCATTGGTGAAGACGAAGCCTGAAAAGATGGAAGAAGCAGATTGGCTTGAACTTCAGGAAAGGGCTATGGCTACAATCAGATTGTGTCTGGATGATGACGTGATGCAGTATGTTATTGAGGAGAATTCGCCAGCAGAGGTATGGAAGAAACTCGAAGCGAGATACATGTACCAAGTCTCTTACGAACAAGCTCTATCTTAAGCGAAAGCTATATCGCTTGAAGATGGAGGAGGGCTCAGACCTGGAACAGCACATCAACGCATTCAATCAAATCATTGGGGATTTGAAGAGGGTAGAAGTCAAGTTCGAGGATGAAGACAAGGCTCTTATGTTACTGCATTCACTACCAGATTCATCAGTGTTTGAGAACTTGATCACAACCCTTACTTATGGTAAAGAGACTCTTGTATATGAGGAAATCACAATAGCCTTGTTAGATTTTCAACAAAGACGAAAGCAAAGTGATGGGAATTCTCAAGGAGAGGGTCTGGTTATGAAGGACAAGCAAGATAGAGGAAGGAGCAGACAAAGGGAATCGAATGGGAATAAAAATTCTCGGTCCAAGTCAAGAAAAAAGAAAAATCCTCAATGCTTCAAGTGCGGCAAGAAGGGCCACTACAAGCGAGATTACCCAGAGTGGAGTAAGGATAAGGGCGGCGAGAATAAAGATGGTTCAAAGTCTGCAAATTTTGTAGAGAATGACTCGGAGGATGGCGACATGCTTTCAGTTTCATTAAGTTCAGATCATCTCACGGATTCTTGGATACTAGATTCGGCGTGTTTATTTTCACATGACGCCAAACAGGGCGTGGTTTGACACCTACAGGTTAGTGGATTCTGGTTCAGTTCTAATGGATAACGATGCTTCATGCAAAGTTTTTGGGATTGGGAATATCAAAATCTGTATGTTTGATGGTGTGGTACGAACCTTATGTGATGTAAGACATATTCCTGATCTTAGGAAGAATCTTATTTCATTGGGTGCCTTAGATTCAAACGGATTCAGTTTTAAATCTGAGGGCGGAGCAACGAAAGTTTCAAAAGGGGTGATGGTGGTGATGAAAGGGCAAAAAGTTTCTAGGAATATCTACAGACTGTTAGGGAGTACAGTTGTAGGTGGAGTTGCCGCAACAGAGTCTGATTCTGATAACACAGTCTTGTGGCATATGCGGTTAGGGCACATGGGGGAACGTGGCATGTTAGAGCTACATAGCGGAATTTGCTCAAAGGGATAAAGACTTGTAAGCTTGATTTTTGCAAGTATTGTGTTCTTGGAAAGCAGACCAAGGTGCAATTCAAGACAGCTACGCACAAGACAGAAAGCATTCTTGATTATGTCCATTCAGATGTTTGGGGCCAGTGAGAGTTGCATCACGGCAGGGACATCAGTATTTCGTCACGTTTATTGACGACTTCTCGAGGAAAGTTTGGGTTTACTTCATGCAGCACAAGTCAGACGTGTTTGCCAAGTTCAAAGTGTGGAAAGCTGAAGTGGAGAACCAAACTGGGAGGAAGATAAAGTGTTTGAGGACAGATAACGGCACTGAGTACAAGGAGAAGAAGTTCATGCAATTTTGTAAGCAACAAGGAATAAAGAGACACTTCACAGTATGTAAGACACCGCAGCAGAATGGTGTAGCGGAAAGGATGAACCGAACAATTGCTGAGAGAGCAAGATGTCTCAGGTTGAATGCTGGGCTTACAAAGAACTTCTGGGCAGATGCAGTTAGTATGGCTTGCTTCTTAATTAATAGATCACCAAGGGTAACACTAGAAGGGAAGGTTGCAGAGAAAGTGTGGACAGGGAAGGAGGTTGATTACTCTGGGTTGAGAGTCTTCGGTTATCCTGCATATATGCATGTTTCTAGTGACGAGCGGTCCAAGCTTGACCCAAAGTCGCGACAGTGTATCTTTCTCGGGTATGAGAAAGGGGTCAAGGGGTATAAACTCTGGGATCCTAAGGCAAACAAAATGGTGATCAGTAGAGACGTGGTATTTGATGAAAATTCCATGTTAAAGAGTACTCAGTCATAAGAGGAGCAAAAGCCAAAATGCAAAGATTTCAGCAAGTAAGTGGTGCAGGTGGAGGTAGAGAATCAGGCTAAGGACATCTCTACTCAAAGTTTAGAGGCTCCTAGTTTGGAAGAGCAAGCTTCCAGTTCAAAGGAGCAACAGCACCAGAGTTTAGCTTCAGGGCGGACCAAATGCATTATCAAACCACCGACTAGGTATGGTTTTGAAGATTTAGTTTCTTATGCACTTGTTACCAGTAGTGGGGATCCAGTTACTTTTCAGGAGGCTATCAGCAATCAGAAGAAGAGCAAATGGATGCAAGCTATGGTGGAGGAGATGGAGTCTCTGCATAAGAACAAGACATGGGAGTTGGTGGAGCTTCTAGAGGGAAAGCGGGCGATAGGATGCAAATGGGTGTACAAACGCAAGGAAGCTGCGTCAGAAAAGAAATGCGAAAGATTCGAGGCTCGCTTGGTAGCGAAAGGTTACTCACAAAGGAAAGGAATTGACTATGATGAGATTTTTTCCCCAGTGGTTAGACACACTTCTATTAGGGTGATGCTGGCCTTGGTAGCTCATTTTGACATGGAGTTAGAACAGATGGACGTAAAGACGGCGTTTTTTCATGGTGACATTGAAGAAGATCTTTACATGGAGCAGCCGGAGGGGTTTTCACAACCCGGGAAGGAGCAGTTAGTTTACAAACTGACGAAGTCACTTTATGGGCTAAAGCAGTCTCCACGGCAGTGGTACAAGAAGTTTGACTCTTTCATGATCAGAATTGGCTGCGTGCGATGTGAGTATGATTGTTGCATTTATGTGAAACGCCTTGATGATGGTTCTTTCATATATCTCCTATTGTATGTGGATGATATGTTGATTTCTGCAAAGAGTATCCTTGAAGTCAACAAGTTGAAGGCCATGTTGAGCAAGGAATTTGAAATGAAGGATTTGGGCGCAGCCGAGAAGATTCTTAGAATGGAGATTCACAGGGACAGAAGCTCAGGGAGATTGTGGTTATCTCAAGAAGCTTATGTGGAGAAGGTGTTAAAGAGGTTTAGCATGGATAAAGCAAAACCGGTGAGCACACCTTTTGTGAGTCATTTTAGACTGTCTGCAAATCAATGCCCGAAGTTCGAAAATGAGATCAGGGACATGGAGTCAGTTCCATATGCCAGTGCAGTTGGATGCCTTATGTATGCGATGGTTTGTACCAGACCAAATTTGGCACATGCGGTTAGTGTGGTGAGCAAGTTTATGGTTAATCCAGGGAGATAGCATTGGAGTGCAGTCAAGTGGATCTTCAGATACTTGCGGGGTACCACGAGGTATGGCATCATGTTCAGCAGACAACAAGAAGAGCTTTCAGTTATAGGATATGTGGATGCAGACTATGCAGGGGACTTGGATAACAGGAGGTCGACTACTGGGTATGTCTTCACTCTGGCAGGAGGGCCTATTTGTTGGAGGCCCGTGGTTCAGTCTCTTGTTGCTCTTTTTACGACTGAAGCAGAATACATGGCAGTGGCCGAGGCTGCCAAGGAAGCATTATGGGATGCTGGACTAGTTAAGGAGTTGGGTCTACTGCTTGTTCTCACTTAATTACCTCACTCCAAAATAAAAGCTCAGATGAAAATTCAGATTATCAATTCAAATTTTAAAAAAATGTTAAGTGAGGTAAATCAAGACAAGTTTTTCCCCAAGTGCAAGGTGTGGTTGAAGCACAAAATAACTGGTAAGTCCCAGGTCATTTCCACAGGGATCTAGGGAGTAATGAAGTGAATGACTCTAATGGTGATTAATTTGGCAAAACACAACTCACAAAAAATTGTGAAACAGAAAAAATAAAATCTGATTTGGTTGGTTGATGGTTTTGAACTAGTTTTCCAAAAGGAAAATGAATTTAAACTAAAAGATTAAGTGATAAAAAGGTTGAACAAGGCAAGTTTAATACCAATCCGAATGAATTTCAAATGCCAAGAGTTTATAAACTACCAAATCAATTTGTGCTGATTTTTGAGAAAATCAATTTCAATTGAAACAAACCATGGATTAAACACTCAATGTGCATAACCTATTTTAAGGACAATAGGAGTTCTAATTCTAGCAACCCACATACAACAATGTCATGGAAGTTCTAAGTTAAGCAACACCTATGAACTCATCTATAGGATATACAAATTTGGATTAATCGGGTCTTGAATCAATGAGTTCTAAGACACCCAGCAGCAAATTAACTTGATAATCATAAGAACTCAAAGTAAATCCATGAAGTTTGGCCACTTGAGATTCATTGGAAGGGCATTACCCTTGCCTTGGCCCAAGAAGACTTAGCCGAGCATATTAAAAAGAATAAAAACAGAAATGGAAATCTGAATTGAAGACATTTCAACCTGAAAATGAAAGTTTAATGGATTCAGAACTGAAAATCTGATTACAGAAATTGAAATGAATTCAAAATGTAAATCTCCAAAACTCCAATGCCGAATTGAAATTAAAATGTAAAACTATGAACTCTCAATAAAATTTCCCTCGAAACCTCTCTCTACAAAACTGAATTTCTCTCCCCCGACTTCCTCTGCTTTCTTGCGTGTCTCCCCCTCCAAAACTCTCTCTCCTCTAACAGAATATAGTCCTCGTGATAGCTCATTCTTTCTCCTCTTTTTTTTTTACTGATTTGCCCTCCCTGGATTGCAGGTTACATCACATGGAGAAGTTGGGATCACATGGAATTCGTTGCTGTGAAGAAGCTTATATTTGAATACAGTAAAGCCATATTCGAATATGATCCTCTGCTGCAGAAATTTCCAGAATAGTGATTCTGATCTCTTTGCATTGATTTCAACTGAATTTTCTTCTTCTTCTAAAATAGCTTCAATCCTTTGATGTGCTGTGCAGCATGCTTTCTTCTCAACATCCTCAATGTAGCTTAATTTCTTGTTTTTGTGATGGAAATCAACACATATTCCACTTTGGAGATATGGAAATGAAATCTGCACAAAACATAGATTTTATATCTTTTTATGATGTGTGCAAGTGTAATTTGAATATATAAATATGTAACAATTGATGTCCAATCACACACCCCCCAACTTCAACATTACTAGTCCCTAGTAATGCTTCTAATAGAAGAAATAGGAGAGAAATCCAAAAGCATTAATTCCATTTTAATTTAAATGACATTTCAGTTATTCATATGAAATTAGTCAACATCATAAGCAAAAACTTTCATAAGCAAAGTTTAAAATTTAAAATTTTATAAGAGATGTGAAACTTGCTAAGTGTGTGAAATGAATGTGAATGAATAGCAGCTTTTAGCTCCATCAACTTAACATACATCTTTAGAACTTCATTTAATTCTGAACTTTGCATTCCATTTCATTCCCAAGTTTTGACTTCAAATCTCACCTTGGAATTCACTCCAAAGAAAATAGAGCACACAAGGTTTCACTCAAGATGCCCCTTATTAAGAGTAAATGTTCATCAAATTCTAGAAGGTGGCATCAACAAGTCAAAAACGATGTATTCAAGAAAGAATTGGACTTGGCATAACTCCATGAAGGAATGATGTAGCAAAGTAATTTCAGAATTTTCACCATGATTTCCTAATTCCTAAATTTCACAATTGAATAAAAATTCTTCCAAAGATCAATTAGGACTTGCAATGGGTTGTAATGGGGCCATGAGGTTTAATAAGGTAATAGAAAGAAAGGATAAGGAATTCAAAAACTGATTTGGAACACTGAAATAAACTTTCTTCTACCCTTCTACAATTCATTATTTTTTTTTTTTTTTTTTTTTTACAGAAATTGAAAATAACCTCAAGTGAATGTATTTCAAGATTAAAACAGTTCCCCCCTTTTTGATTTTCTTTTTATCATCCATTTCCCTTAACATTTTCTTTTTCCTCATTCCATACATTTTTCTTTCTTCTCACCTCCAAATCCCACAATTCAGTCCACTAACCTTCATTTCTATTTTCAGTGCATTCCAAAATACATAGGGAAGGCTAGAAAGCATTCATTTTGGTTAAAGGAATTATGTGGTAAAAATGAAGAAGTATGAATGCTCTACTAAGGCTCAAACTTGGCTTCAATGGTCATGTTTATCAAAGAAAGGCATTCCAAGCTCAAATGTTAAGAAAAATGGCCTAATATCACTTCTATGATTTCATTCCATTCAACCATAAAAGTTAAGAATTAGAAATCTAGTTCCATTCCTCTATCACTTCACAAACACCCAAAGCAAAATAGTTTAAGTGGAGTTATTGAAGGAATTTGAAGTGCAAAAAGCTTGAGCTTTTGGAAAGCCCTTAGAGTAAATGTAAGTCTCTCATGAACAAAGTTTAAGGCTCAAATATCTCACTTCAGGTTTTAAGTCTCCACTATATCTAGAAATCCATAAAACACATTATTCATTCATAAATCCATTCCTTAAGACAAATGTTAGATCAATAATTCTCAAGCTAAATCCATTCACACACTTTTCAACTTAAAAACACATAGCAAACACAACAACTCTTAAAATTTCATACTTCAACTCAGCTCAATCCAATTTATGCAAATGACATCACTAATTCCAAGAAAATAGAAATTTCATTCATTCCAAGTTGTAAGTTCAAAGTCATAGGTGGCAAAAGTAAAAAAAAATAACTTAAACCTAATCAAAAGAAACAAACAGCAAGAACATCAATCCAAATCCTATTGTTGACAAAACATATTTGAAATATTCTAAAGATTTGCTGTCAAAAGTCTGGTTTCAAGGACAAAAGAGTCTGAATCATGGCTGAAATACTGAATTAAGCATTTCTTCCTTCTCGGCTTAATTCGAATATGCTCTCCACCAATCGAATAAGCTTTTGCTGCCCCTATCTCAGCTCACTAACTTCCCTCATCAGTGCTTCTTGATTTTGCTGGATTAACTTCAATTTCTCCTCTGTGCTCATGGGAGCTGCTTCAGTCTCTTCTGCTGGCTGTTGCTGGTTGTTCTCTACTGCAGGTGGAGCAGCCTTCTTCAGCTGTCCTTGACTTCTATTCACAGATGTCTTGTCTATCAAAGGAGCAGCTTTCACAGTGGCCATTCCTACCGCTTCCTCTATTCCCAGAAAGTGCTGAATTATCTCTGTAATTAGACCTCCAAAAGGCAGCCCAGCAATGGATTTTGATTTCTCTACCACATGAGAAATAACCAACCAGATGTGGTAAGGTAAATCCATGGGAATGCCTAACAACAACTTTTCCATAATCATGGCTTGCTCTAGAGTGATGGTTGACTTGTAAGCATGGGGCAGAATTGAAGAACAGACTAGCATGTGAAGTACATTACTTTTGGGAGTATTTCCTGACTTGGACATCCTAGCAGTGGTCCATTGGGCTTGAGGGTTGGCTGTGAAGAGTCTAGCCAAATTGTCCTTATGCAATTGCTCCTCCCATTGTGCTTTTTGTTCAGGTGTGGATTCGGGTACTCTTTCAACAGGTAAGTGACTTATGAAAGAGATCTTCTCAAGGTTCACACTGATTTTCTTCCCTCTAACCTCAGAGTTTATCACAGGTTTCCCATGAACCATACCCAATTCAGCATTTAAATAAAACTCTCTCACATATGGTACCACAGCCCTCCTACTGGTTGTAACCCAATGCACCCAGCCCCTTTGCTTAAATAATTCTAACAATTCATAGGGTGGTTCATTGTAGTCCTCCAATTTAATTCCTCTTTCACTCAACACAGCTCTCTTGCTGTAATTCTCATTATATTTCAGCTCTGAGGCTTTATTGGAAAACCTCGAGCTATCAAAAGAATCCTCATCAAAAAAGATCTTGGTCAGATTGTGCTTCAGGTTCATCCTCAGGAGCATTTTCAGAGGTGTGAACCTCATGCTCAGGAGCAGTAGTATGCTCCTTAGTAGGCACATTCTCAGGAACTCCAACAGAATTTTCCTTTTCAACATTAGAGACATGATCATCATATCTCTCATTCAAACTCTCATTACCTACAGAATAGAACGATTCTTCTCTAGAGGAGGACCTAGGGTCTGATTTAGAAGATGACAGTTCATACGTTATGGGTTCCTGAACAACAAGTGAAAAACCCTTACCATGTTGGCTCAAAATCCTCATGCTCCTTCTTTTAGCTTTACCTTTATCAGAAATTTTCCAAAGCTGTAAACCCTAGCTTCTTCAATCACAACTCTGTATCTAAATCTTCATTTCAATGTCAACTCAAAATCACACTCAGATAATCTAAAAGTTGAGGATTGGAAGAAGATGTGGAATGGTGAAGGTTTCAGGGTTTTGGGCACCAGGGCTCATATTCGAATAGAACAGGAACTTGAACGGGGCCACTCACGGGTATATACAGGATTTAAAACCGACATCATATTCGAATACCCAGACCCATATTCGAATACAGGTTATCAGCAATTTGCAATTCCAGTGTCCAGAAAACCAGAAATTCTTCCCCCATTTCTTAAGAATACTCAAATTGAGTTTTGCCAACAGCTAAGATTCGAAAATTATTTCAAAAGACAACTAATTCAAGAAGAAGTTTTGCAATTTTTCAAATTTTCAATTTTTTTTCAAATTTTCAATATATGCAAACTCAAACTGACATAAGCATGATCTTAATTCAATTCAAACAATTCCAAATCATATTCAAAACATTCTGATCATATCCAATCACTCAATTCAGCAAATTTCAGTAAAAACACTATTCACATCCATAAACTCAGATTGTGTCCCCCCCAACTAAAATCATGCATTGTCCTCAATGTATTAAACCAGCAAATTAAAGAAAGGCTGGGGAAGTAACATACCTGGAGATTGTGAATGAAAATTCAACTTATTACCAAGAATTGAAAGCTCATCATCAGCTGTTGTGACCAATACCCCCCCAACTTGTTCCAAGCTCACATTTCGGCAGTGACAAAGCATTCAGTCCAGCTACTGCAAGAACACAGCTGCAGTTGCAATTGCAACTGATCAAATCAGATTTGAATAGATTCTTTTCATCAAGCAGATTCTTCACTTCCTCTGTTGAGTACTACTTGCAGCTGAAAACTGAAGGTTAGCAATAACCATAAACAACTTCTTGGCATAACAAAAACAAAAACAAAAGAAAACAGAAAATCAAAAGCATAACAGAACCTACACTACTATGATACAAAGTCAGAATTCTTCCTTCATTCAAACAGAATTTGAGGGATCTTTGAGATCCCAATTCTCTACTTCAGCAACAAAATTCTCATGATACTCCTTGAGTCTCTGTCCATTCACCCGAAAAACATTCTTTGAACTTGGGTTTTCAATGTCAATAGCCCCAAACTCTGTCACATTCTTGACTACAAAAGGACCAGTCCATCTTGATTTAAGCTTTCCTGGAAATAGATGCAATCTAGAATCATATAACAACACTTTTTGTCCCACAAAAAACTCTCTTCTACTGATGTGTGCATCGTGCCACTTCTTTACTCGATCCTTAGAAATTTTGGCATTCTCATATGCATCGTTTCTAATCTCTTCTAGCTCACTAAGTTGCAATTTTCTTTGAAAACCAGATTCAGTGATGCTCTCATTAAAATGTCTCACTGCCCAAAAGGCCTTGTGTTCAAGTTCCATAGGAAGATGACAAGCTTTTCCATACACCAATCTATAAGGGGACATTCGTAAGATGGTCTTGAATGCAGTCCTATAAGCCCACAGTGCATCTACCAATTTCAAAGACCAATCTTTCTTTGTGGGGTTCACTGTTTTCTCAATGATTCTTTTGATTTCCCTATTAGCTAATTCAGCTTGTCCACTTGTTTGGGGGTGGTAAGATGTTCCAACCTTGTGTAACACCCCATACTTCTTCATCAAAAGACCAACATGTCTATTGCAAAAATGTGTTCCCCTATCACTTATCATTGCTCTAGGCATCCCAAATCTGGAAAACACATTTTCTTTCAAAAATTTGATAACCACTCTATGGTCATTGGTCTTTGTTGGAATAGCCTCTACCCACTTTGAGACATAATCTACGGCCACTAGAATGTATTCATAACCAAAGGAACTCACAAATGGGCCCATGAAGTCCATACCCCAACAGTCAAAGATATCAAGCACATAAATGGGATGAAGGGGCATCATGTTCCTCTTAGTGAGGCTACCAAGTCTCTGGCATCTATCACAAGCAACACAAAATGCATACACATCTTTGAACATGGTTGGCTAATACAATCCACATTGTAAAATTTTAGCCACAGTCTTCCTAGCAGAAAAATGTCCTCCACAAGCTAATGTGTGACAGAATTCAATAACACTGGTGGACTCACTCTCAGGTATGCACCTCTTAATCACCTGATCTGGGCAATATTTAAACAAATAAGGGTCATCCCAGAAAAAGTGTCTCACATTCCTAAAGAACTTCCTTCTATCCAACATGGTCTAGTGAGAAGGCACAATACCTGAAGCTAGGTAGTTGGCTATATCTGCAAACCAAGGTACCTCAGAAGAGTCTATGTGGAACAACTACTCATCAGGGAATGTCTCATTGATGGGAGAATCAAAAGATGCTAAATCCTGATGTGGGAGTCTAGAAAGGTGATCAGCAACTACATTTTCAACTCCATTTTTGTCCTTGATTTCTAAATCAAATTCTTGAAGCAGAAGAATCCATCTAATAAGTCTAGGCTTAGCATCAGGTTTGGTCAAGAGATACTTCAAAGCAGCATGGTCAGTGTATACTATGACATGGGAACCTACCAAGTATGATCTGAACTTGTCCAAGGCATATACTACTGCTAGCAACTCCTTCTCAGTAGTAGTGTAATTCCTTTGTGCTTCACTAAGGGTTTTGCTAGCATAGTACAACACATGTGGCCTCCTATCCCTCCTCTGTCCTAGCACTGCACCAATGGCACAATCACTAGCATCACACATGATTTCAAATGGTAAAGTCCAGTCTGGTGGCTGCATAATGGGAGCTGAGGTGAGCAAACTCTTAAGTCTATCAAATGAGGCCTGACACTCTGGTGTCCAATCAAAGGGAACATCCTGGGATAGAAGGTTGCATAAAGGTCTAGCAATGGCACTGAATGATGCAATGAACCTTCTATAAAACCCAGCATGGCCTAGAAATGATCTGATATCCTTAACACATCTAGGGGTAGGAAGTTTTTGAATGATTTCCACTTTGGCTTTGTCTACTTCTATCCCCCTAGAAGACACTATGTGGCCAAGGACAATTCCATGAGTTACCATAAAGTGGCATTTTTTCCAGTTCAAAACCAAGTTTTTCTCCTCACATCTAATCAAAACCTTCTCTAAATTTCCCAAACATGCATCAAAGTCACTGCCATATACTGAAAAGTCATCCATAAAAACTTCAAGGAATCTCTCTACAAAATCACTAAACAGACTCATCATATATCTCTGAAATGTTGCAGGAGCATTGCAAAGACCAAAAGGCATACGCCTATATGCAAATGTGCCAAATGGGCAAGTGAATGTGGTCTTTTCCTGATCCTCCAATGCAATCTCAATCTGATTATACCCAGAGTAACCATCCAAGAAACAGTAAAATGCATGCCCTGCCACTCTTTCCAATACCTGATCTAGGAATGGAAGAGGGAAGTGATCTTTCCTTGTGACTGCATTTAACTTTCTATAATCTATGCACATGCGCCATCCTGTTTGGATGCGCATTGGAACTAATTCCTCTTTTTCATTCTTAATCACAGTCACTCCTAGATTTCTTAGGCACTACCTGAGTTGGACTCACCCACTTAGAATCTGAGATGGGGTAGATAATTCCAGCATCCAAAAGCTTGATTACCTCCCCTCTAACAACCTCTTTCATGTTGGGGTTGAGTCTCCTTTGCATTTGCCTAATAGGCTTGGCCTCATCCTCCAAAAATATTCTATGAGTGCAAATCAATGGACTTATTCCCTGCAGATCTGCTATAGTCCAGCCCAAAGCTCCTCTATGCTTCCTCAAGACTTCCACAAGTCTATTTTCTTGGTCCAAACTCAGCTGAGATGAAATGACAGCTGGATAGGACTCTCCCTCACCCAAAAATACATACTTCAAGTCACTTGGTAGGGGTTTTCTCTCAGGTTTTGGTGGCTGGTCCAAAAATGACAGAGGCTTGACTATGGGCAGCTCTAAAGACTCAACAGATGGTCTCCACTGATTCACCAATAGCATTGAATTTTTCATTTCCTCCAATTCTCCTCCCCCACAATTCTCTAAGTCACAATCAGCTAGGAAATCTACTTGCTCATTATTCACTAAGGCTTTCTCCAAAGGGTCATCAAAATACTCTCTATCAAAGTGATCTTGAGTGGTTGTTTGAATCAAATCAACTTCCTCTACTTCCTCATAATCACTCGGCTGTTTGGTCACCTTGAAGATGTTTTTCTCAATTGTCATGTTTCCAAAGGAGAACTTGATAACTCCGGTTCTACAATTGATCAAGGCATTTGAGGTGGCCAAAAATGGTCTTCCTAGGATAACAGGTACAGCTGGTTAGGTTTCCTTGAATGGGCTGAGTGTCTAGCACTATAAAGTCCACCGGAAAGTAAAAATGATCCACTTGAATCAAGACATCCTCAACCACACCCCTAGGGACTTTAATTGACCTATCAGCAAGTTGTAGTGTCACCCTAGTAGGTCTAAGTTCTCCTAACCCCAGCTGTTTGTAAACAGTGAATGGTAAGAGGTTGACACTTGCACCTAAATCTAGTAAAGCTTGATCTACCCTTTGATTCCAATTAAGCAAGCTATGGTGGGGCAACCTGGATCTTTATATTTGGGAGGAGTTTTAAATTACAAAATGGAGCTCACTTGTTCAGTCAAAAATGCTCTTTTCTTTCACATTCATTTTCCTCTTAACAGTACACAAATCTTTCAAAAATTTCCATAGGATGGATTTTGTTTAATTGCATCAAGTAAGGGAATATTGATTCTGACTTGTTTGAACAATTCATAAATGTCAGAATTCAAATTCTCTTTCTTGGCTTTGTTCAATCTTTGTGGAAATGGAAGTTTTGGAACAAATTCAGATTTGTCCAACTTGGTTTTATTCAAAATCTCTTTATTTTCAAAATCTTTTTCACTCTTTTCAAACTGATTTTCCTCAGAAATTTTGTTCTTATTCTCAGAAATTTCCTCTTTATTTTCAGAATTTACCTGCTCTGTTCTCTGGATTCTGATTTGCTGCTTACTGCTATTCGAATGTTGCTTGCTGGTATTCGAATATTCCTTCGGCTGCATCAGAAGTTTTCTGCCTTTTTGGCTCAGATTCTGCTTTTCCTCAAGTTTTCTGCTGTCCAACTTACTGTCCCCAATTAGTCTTTCATTTTGCTTCAATTCTTGCTCTTCATGCTGAAACATGATTTCTTTCTCAGAAGTGCTAAATTGCTGTTTCTGTTCACTTTTTGTTCTACTGTCCAGTTTCTGTTTCAACTGCATTTCCTCTTCATTTTTCATTATTTCTTGCTCATTTTCTTCCTCAATTTCTTCAGCAGGTGGTTTGTAATCTGACTTGACAATTTGCTTTCCACTTCCCAATGTTGAAACAGCTTGTACATGCTCCAGATTTTCATTTGCAGCAGATGAAGATGATTCACTGAAATGAACTTGGCTTGTAGGATTTGGTCTTGGCTGAGATGGAAGCTTTCCTGATTCGCTGATGGTTAAAGCTTGAGTTAGCTTTGACAATTGATTTCGGATGTCTTCCACGGCCCTGTTTGTCTGCTCTTGAAATTTGGAATTCTGATTGTTGGTTCCAATCTGCTCTTTCATAAATTGTTGTAAAGTGTCTTCCAAAGATCTTTTGTGAGGTGGCTGATAAAAATTTGTGTTCTGCTGAGGTTGAAAAGGCTGAGAAGGAAATGGTTGGGGTTGCACAGGTTGTTGAGGTTGGTATTGTTGGTTCTGTGCCTCTGCTTTCCAAGAAAGGTTTGGATGATTTCTGTAGCCAGGGTTGTAGTTATTCGAATATAGACTATGGCCTTGTGAATATGTGTTCATCCCCTGCTTTTGATTGAAGGATCTTGCAGCTTGTGTGGGATTTGCTTGACCATAGAGAACTTCCTTAAAAGCTGGAAGTGTTGGGCAATCATCAGTCCTGTGGTCTGCAGTTTCACACAGCACACACTTCACTTCACTCTCCTTCAATGTTTGCTTCTTTTGCTCCATCAATTCAATCTTTCTTGACAATGCAGCCAACCTAGCTCCAACATCATCTGCCTCATTGAGATGGAACTTTCCTCTATCATTTGATCTGTCAGAAAATTCAGAAAAAGACGGGGAGACTACCTCCCATTGTTTAGTGTTTTCAGCTAAAGCATCAAAGAAATGTAAAGCCTCTTCAGCAGTTTTGTCATAGAATTCACCATTACACATGGTAGCAACCAACATTTTCAGATTTGGAGTTAATGCATTATGGAAAAAATTAACAATTCTCCAAGATTCAAAACCATGATGTGGACATGCTTGCAACAATTCCTTGAATCTTTCCCATGCTTGAGCAAATGTTTCATTGGATTTACACACAAAATTCATTATTTGCTGTTGAAGAATTACAGTTCTATTTGCAGGAAAATACTTCTTCAAAAATTTTGTTTGCATGTCTCTCCAAGTACCTATTGATCTAGGCTCAAGTGAATTCAATCACATTTTTGCCTTGTCTTTCAATGAAAATGGAAATAATTTAAGCCTAACCATGTCCTCATTAACATTCCTATCCATGCAAGTTCCACAAACATTTTCAAATTCTTTCATATGCATGTAAGGATTTTCTGAGTCCATGCCATGAAAAGTTGGTAAAAGCTGAATTGTTCCAGGTTTAAATGAAAATTCTGATGTCCATTTGGAAGAACAATGCAAGATGGAGTGGTTTGTCTAGCTGGATAAAGATATTCTCGGAGAGGTCTAAGGATGTTTTGATCCATTTGGTCATTCTCTCCTTGAACACTTCCTTCCGGCAGACAGGTGGTGGTGGATCCATATGTGCAACAGAAAATTCAGATTGTGAATGTGATGCAGCAAATTCAATTAATTCAGCAAGAGAAGATGGAGAATGCAATTCAGATCTGTTTCCAACAAGTTTACCAGACCTTAAAAGCATAAACAGAAATTCAGACTGAAACAAAACTCCAATCTAACCTCCTAACTTCACAATTTCATCTACTGATTCACAGAGAATTGCAATTACAGCTCACAGCAGAGAAGTGCAGCAGTATTCAAATATTAGATGAAACAGTTTCAAATCAGAAATTCAGGATTCAGATGCAAACAGTTCTAAAACTAAACTAACAACCAAGACTATAAAAGAAATAGAAACAAAGATGGAACAAAGTTACCCAACAAGTTAAGCAGCTCTGTTGTTGAAAATGGTGGTAAGATGTACTGCCAGTTAATGCTCCAAGAGCTCAAAGATCCCCGGCAACGGCGCCAAAAATTGTGCTTGTTCTTACTTAATTACCTCACTCCAAAATAAAAGCTCAGATGAAAATTCAGATTATCAATTCAAATTTTAAAAAAATGTTAAGTGAGGTAAATCAAGACAAGTTTTTCCCCAAGTGCAAGGTGTGGTTGAAGCACAAAATAACTGGTAAGTCCTAGGTCATTTCCACAGGGATCTAGGGAGTAATGAAGTGAATGACTCTAATGGTGATTAATTTGGCAAAACACAACTCACAAAAAATTGTGAAACAGAAAAATAAAATCTGATTTGGTTGGTTGATGGTTTTGAACTAGTTTTCCAAAAGGAAAATGAATTTAAACTAAAAGATTAAGTGATAAAAAGGTTGAACAAGGCAAGTTTAATACCAATCCGAATGAATTTCAAATGCCAAGAGTTTATAAACTACCAAATCAATTTGTGCTGATTTTTGAGAAAATCAATTTCAATTGAAACAAACCATGGATTAAACACTCAATGTGCATAACCTATTTTAAGGACAATAGGAGTTCTAATTCTAGCAACCCACATACAACAATGTCATGAAAGTTCTAAGTTAAGCAACACCTATGAACTCATCTATAGGATATACAAATTTGGATTAATCGGGTCTTGAATCAATGAGTTCTAAGACACCCAGCAGCAAATTAACTTGATAATCATAAGAACTCAAAGTAAATCCATGAAGTTCGGCCACTTGAGATTCATTGGAAGGGCATTACCCTTGCCTTGGCCCAAGAAGACTTAGCCGAGCATATTAAAAAGAAGAAAAACAGAAATGGAAATCTGAATTGAAGACATTTCAACCTGAAAATGAAAGTTTAATGGATTCAGAACTGAAAATCTGATTACAAAAATTGAAATGAATTCAAAATGTAAATCTCCAAAACTCCAATGCCGAATTGAAATTAAAATGTAAAACTATGAACTCTCAATAAAATTTCCCTCGAAACCTCTCTCTACAAAACTGAATTTCTCTCCACTGACTTCCTCTGCTTTCTTGCGTGTCTTCCCCTCCAAAACTCTCTCTCCTTTAACAGAATGTAGTCCTCGTGATAGCTCCTTCTTTCTCCTCTTTTTTTTTTACTGATTTGCCCTCCCTGGATTGCAGGTTACATCACATGGAGAAGTTGGGATCACATGGAATTCGTTGCTGTGAAGAAGCTTATATTTGAATACAGTAAAGCCATATTCGAATATGATCCTCTGCTGCAGAAATTTCCAGAATAGTGATTCTGATCTCTTTGCATTGATTTCAACTGAATTTTCTTCTTCTTCTGAAATAGCTTCAATCCTTTGATGTGCTGTGCAGCATGCTTTCTTCTCAACATCCTCAATGTAGCTTAATTTCTTGTTTTTGTGATGGAAATCAACACATATTCCACTTTGGAGATATGGAGATGAAATCTGCACAAAACATAGATTTTATATTTTTTTATGATGTGTGCAAGTGTAATTTGAATATATAAATATGTAACAATTGATGTCCAATCATCTACAGCAAAGTGGAGTTGAGATTTACTGTGACAGTCAGAGTGCCATTAATTTGGCGAAGAACCAGGTGTATCATGCTAGAACCAAACACAGAGATGTGAGGTTCCACAAGATTCGGGAGTTGGTGTCTTCAGGTGAACTAGTGCTAGAGAAAGTTCACACTTCTGACAACGCTGCAGACATGTTGATGAAGTCCCTCATAGTAGATAAGTTCAAACATTGTTTGAACTTGATTCATGTCTCCAGTTGCTAGATGAGAGACGACCCCAGCTTATAGGGTTCGTGGTGGAGTTACCAGTATTCAGTTTCCTAAGGGGTGAGCAGTCGCCAAGGTGGAGATTGTTAATTTGTTGGCTTCTATCTCACATTGGTTTTCTCATAAAGGCAGAAGTCTTGTGAGGTTATAAATCCTATCCCACATTGGATTTCTCATAAAGGCAGAAGTCTTGTGAGGTTGTAAATCTTGTCCCACATCGATTTTCTCATAAAGGCAGAGGGGGCCTTGTGAGGTTATAAATAGAGGGTCCTTCTTTTTGGAAAAGACACACCAGTAAAAGCTTTGGGTAACAAGCTTGTACTCTAGTTATATTCCTCCTTTGGGGTGAGAGTTGTAGTTTTGCTTGGGGAATTGCTTTGTGGGGTGTATTGGGGTATTGGGTGAGAGGAAATATTGTGTGATTGTAATATTATTCACATAGTGGATTTTCTTCTCTGAGTGCCCGTGGACGTAAGTAAATTATCGAACCACGTAAATCTTGTGTTCTTCTATTGTATGTTTTTCTTGTGTTCGTGTTTGCTATTATTTGTAGGAGTGTTGTCAGAAGGTGATCCAGGGTTTCCGTAACAACATTTTACATACATGAAGGCAAAGTTGATGTTGATCTTATTGTCCTCTGCTACATAATTATATAATCATATGGATATAGGCATGCTTATGTCGGCTAAATTGTTAACAGAATGGATGGTAAAGTAAGGGTGAGGAAAGAAATTAATAAGCGAATAGAGTTGTTTTTGGCTGTACTCATTTATGGCACTCTTAATTTATGACACGAATTAATGAGATGGATCCAACACCAGGGCTTTTTTTTATTGGAAACTCTGCTAGAGCTCTTTGAGTGGAAGTCGTTGGAAAGGGGTTCCAGGATACTATAGTAAAAAAATTCACTTGAAAGGTTGTAATGAAAAAATGAACGATTGATATTTATTTACATCTTAATGATGTGATTTTTGGCAATCCTTATTAATTGTGCTTTAATAAGATTTTTTAAACTTTTATTTTGATTTTGAAAATAAATTTAATTAAAATAAATTAAAACCGTTGGATTAAGTATAAAGAAATCTTAACTCTTCATTCCTCATTACAGTTCCTGTAGTAAATTTTTTCACTGCAATCTCTTAAACGCGTTGGAAAAAAATTGCAAACCCCAATTAATCTCGGGTATCTCAATTGAATAGTTCATCATATTCTTTCCTATTGCGAGGTTTGTCCCACGGAAAAGAACTACAATTATTATAAACAAATTGTAGTGAAAGATTTGGTTGATTTCCCTTTTTCTAATTTGAATAGAATGATGTATGATTTTTCTTTTCATAATGTACATAACTCTTAATGTATTATAAATACAATGCAAAAATCAACCATAGTGGGTGGTCAACCCATTCAACTAAATCCAACAGTTTCTACGGATAAATTTTGGTAAAAAAATTAGATAAATGAATAGAGTAGCAAAGTTCTAGGCGCGCTACAAATTGAAAAGTAAATTGCACTTCCAATGAAGGAAAACTAGAAAAGCACGCCTTTTTTAGTCTTTCTTTAAAATTGAAAAGTAAATTGCACCTCTAGAAGGCGATATGGAGGTTGATCTTGTCCTCTGCTACATATATATACATATATATAGAGGCATGCTTATGTCGGCTAAATTGTCAAACATAACATAATGGATGGTAAAGTAAGCAAGAGGAAAGAAATTAATGCGTGAAAAGCTTTGTGTTTGGCTGTAATTCTCTTAATTTATGAGAAGAATTAATGAGATGGATCCAACCCCAAGTCTTTTTTTTATTACAAACTTTGCTAAAGCTGCTTTGTGAGTGGAAGTGCTTAGAATGAAATTGCAAACCTTAATCTTGGGCATCTCAATCGAATATTTAAGCATATTCTTATTCTGAGGTTGGTCCCTCGAAAAAGAACCTCAATTATTCTAAGCCTACTGTCATGAAAGACTTGGTTATGGTAGTCTTTTTTTTATTTGGGAATATTATTCTTTTTCTAATTTGAATAAAATGCATAAAGTACAGAAACTATCCTTACAGTTTACCATGAGCGCTATTTTAACCCCACATGTTTTAATTATAATAATTAAATTCCTACACTTTCAATTAAGTAACAATTCAATCCTTCTATTAGTTGGCCGTTATACAAAATTATTAAATTGAGGGTAAAAAGGTAATTTTATAGGATAAAGTACAAAAATTACCTCCTACAATTTACTTTTGATTTTATTTTAGTTTCTTATATTTCAATTATAACAGTCAAATATTTACACTTTTAGTGTATGTTTGAAATATATTTTATTAAATTATTTTTAAAAAATAATTTAATCTGAAATATATTTTATTAAATTATTTTTATAAACAATATAAATAAATTAATAATATAATTAAATTAATATTTAATTTAGTTTAATTAATATGAAATATATTTTATCAAATTTAATTCAATTTTTAAAAATAATTAAATTAAATATTTTGTTAAAATAAAAATTGTTTTATGTAAAAAAATTATATTTTCAAATGTAGTTTTAATTTTCATTTCAAAACAAATGATATTAGAAAACAAAAATTAAAAGATATAAAAAGTTAAACACAAATTGAAAAATAGTAGCATTGCCAAAAGGTCCTAGAATCATTATTTTCTGAATTTTTCATCTTTGTAATTTTCTCTCTCTCTCTCTATATATATATTATACATATATATAATAATATGCATACATATTTAACTCGAGAGAAAACATTTATCTGCATGATTCTTGTAATTCAATTCCATTAATTATAAGAACTATTACTAAAACTATTGAATTACCCTTTAATAAAATATTTAATTTTATTAATTTTTTAAAAAATTAATTAAATTTAATAAGATATATTTTATATTAATTAGACTATATTAATTAGACTAAATAAAATATTAACTTATTATATTAGTAATTTAATTATATTATTTCTTAAATAATCTAATATAATAAAATATGTTAAAATAATTAAATTATATTATTTATTAAAAATAATTAAAATATATTTCAAATTAAAATATGTTATACAATTTAATAAAATATATTTCAGATATAAACGGAAAGTTTAGGGATTTGACAGTTACAATCGAAACATGAGAGACCAAAGTGACACGAAGGATAAATTATAAGAGGTGGTTACTGTACTTTATCCTGCAAAATTACCTTTTAACCCTTAGTTTAATTATTGGGCGTAACGACTAACTAACCAAAGGACCGAATTCTTGCTTAATTGAAAGTACAGGGATTTGATTGTTCCAATCATAACATGTGGGATTTAAGTGGTATCAAGAATAAACTGTAGGGATAATTTTTATATTTTACCCAATTAAGATCATATATGATTTTTCTTTCTGTAATGTGCACATATTTTAATATTACTATAAATAATAAGAATGAATTTGTATTTGGGATGTTTTCAACAGTTGATTTGTTCGAGGGTTAAGAATACTTTTTTTCTCTCTACTTTAATTCTTTGGTCAATCACCTATATAAAAACAAACTCTCTTACTCTTCTCATCCTTTTTTGAATTTTTTAATAAAAAATATGAATTTATTATTTTTAAAAATATGATAATATTTATAATAAACAAACTAATATTTTAAACACTATCAAGCAAAGTCAACTAAGATGTCTTATTTAAAAAATGATATTTAAATTTTAATTTTCTTTAAAATAAACATTTAAATTAAAAATTCAATTTTAATGCATATAAAACTTAAATATATACAAATTTACACTCCTTCTTTCACACTTTTGCTATGCTGCCAGACCTTTTTCTCTATCTAATTTCAACTGTTGTAGCTTTTACTATCGAATCTCATCATCTGTCTCTTATCTTACCATACACTAATTGAAACTCTCACTGAATCTTATTCTCTGTCTCTAACACTACTATAGCAACGGGCAAAGGCGACTGGCAGAACGGTCGGCTTTGAGGACATTTGGTGACCACTTCAACGACATGGACGACCGTGTTGAGACTGTCGACTATTAACACACTATGCCCCCAAAAACCTGAACACTTCCCCCCCCATTTTCACTCCCATCCCTTACTCTCTATTTCCCCACTCACCTGTCACTCTCCCTTTCTCGTCCCTCTCTTCATTCCCCGTAGAAGAAATTTGGCCGCCACTGCCGATTTTCGCTCCCATCTCTCACTCTTCCTTTCCCCACTCACACCTGTCACTCTCTCTTTCCCGTCCCTCTCTTTGCTCCCCCTAGAAAAACTCCGGCCGCACCGCCTAGGATAATGAAGACCACTGTAACACCCCTGCGACTAGCACATTTTCTGTGCCTAGTGAGTGATTTCAATTTCTCTTGATGTTACATGTGACTTTTATATTTTGATTGATTATGAATTGAATTTGTGATGTAACGTTTTGTTTTTCTTTTCCAATTTCTTCTGCGCTCTTGATTTTTTTGGGGTTAATTGTGGGTTTTGGAAAGCATATATCCTTCGTCCTGCTAAATTTGTGTTCTTTTATCGTTTTGCAGGTGCCTATTTGGTTGCACAAGCTTTATTGAGTTAGGTTGAGTGGAGAGGATGAGAGAGATTTATTCTTTTTTTGTTGGTTGCTTGTATTCTTCTTGATGGGTATGTCTAATTTTATGTTTTGATTACTTTGCTGGTTTTGTTATTGGTAACAGATTGATTTGATTACATACCCTTTTTAGGAAAATAGCTTCATATTTTACCAGTAGAAACATCATGCCTATTTTCATTGGGGTGGTCTTTACTGACTTCATACGAAATTGAACAACTATACTTGAGTAATTTCTGGGGAAGGCTTGACTATTCATCCCAATTCTATGCAATTAAAACTTCAATCTAGATCTTTAAACCTTATAAACAATGACCATTTATCACAGATAAAATTCTCCACTGTGAGAAGGTCATGAAACTAAGTTCCTAATTGGGTTACTGGGAGCAGCACCCTGCCTACGAGTTATATTATGTAAAGCCCTTTGAAGATAGGAATTGGTCAGGCCCCCAGAGAATAATCAAGGTGGGTGCAAGTTGACCGGACATTCTGAATTACCAAAAAAAAAAAACTTTGGAGATTTATTCAGAAACACTCTACATTAACTACTTCAAATAATTCTCTACAATAAATAATGCTATAGTAGCTCTAGATTCGGAGGGCCAATTATGATAGTGTGTCAAGATACTGACATGGACCTATTTTTTACTCCTCTTTGTACTTTTGAGAAGAGAATGTGTTAGAGTAACTGATGCAAATGCATTTAGGCAACTAGAATAGTTTGTTTTTTGTGCAGCTTAAAAAATAAAATAAATTAAATTAAAAAAAATGAAATAAAGGGACCAAAGAAAATATTAATGGTCATCTAAATATGCCATCTCAATTGCCCAGTTAATTGGTTCTTACTGAATGCCATCTTCCTATAAGCATGAGATGTGTATCAGTGTTTGCAGCTTTGCTCTTTGCGTAGCTGTAGTCTTACTTGTGAAATTTTCGTACACAATTTTGCTATCATACGAAATGCTAACAACCACACCAGAGGGGCCTTTGGGTGTGGTCGTTGGCAAAACGGTAGAGGAGCTGGCCGGCAAAACTTTGGTTATGGTTCAAAGTATTTTAATGGATGCCATGATGAACGCTTTGTTTCTGAATTAATTCTTTCAAAGAGTGAAGAAACATTATCAAGGAAAAACATACCTATTCCAGAGGTATGGAATCTTATTTTATTTTTTTAGTGTGTGAACTACCTATTACTTTCAGGACTGACTGATATACCAACTATGTACTGCTGAGTTCACAAACGTATCTCCTTTGGAGGTTTCGCCCAAAACTCTCCATCTAAATTATGCGAATCAATATTATTGCTGTCTACTGAACGGCATGGATTATAGGTTTGTGCCTCAATATTGGTTTTTTACTTAGTTTTTGAACTGGTGGAGTCATTTCTTGAAATTCTTTTTTTATCTCTCTTTTATAGT
This sequence comes from Vitellaria paradoxa, assembly GCA_019916065.1. Classification (NCBI taxonomy): domain Eukaryota; kingdom Viridiplantae; phylum Streptophyta; class Magnoliopsida; order Ericales; family Sapotaceae; genus Vitellaria; species Vitellaria paradoxa. The sequence continues at coordinate 36,668,163 of CM034238.1, forward strand.
TTGTTTAATCCCTTATCTTTAGTGCTTGTTTTGATCATTTATATGGTATGGATGGCAGCCTCCATGGGAATGAAAATTTTTTCAAGAGTGCACACCCTTTTTTTGGGGGGGGGGGATCATAAACATTTTCTGAGCATGAGACATTGTCTTAAGTTTTGGGTAGACAAATGGTTTAGTCATGGTGTCCCATTGCAAGTTAGCAAAATTTATGCTTAGATTAGGATTAGTACCTTCTGCTGCTCTAACATATTTTGCCACATAATATACTTTTGAACCCTTGAATAAAAAATACTTAACACTACCTTCTATTTCTATTGCTGTGCCTTTATTTATCAAAAAATAAATAAATTAATTAAATTAAATTAGAAAAAGAAGAAGAAGATCTATCTGTGTAGCTTACAATCAATTAGGTTTTATCTTTCTCGCTCTCTCTGGCTTGAAGAGTCTAAATGAAGGTGCGTATTTGTCTTTCCCATGGATATTGTGGGGAATAGATTCTCTTGTTTTGATGATGTTTGATAGGATAGGAAACTTAGTTATCAAATTCTAATTTTGACAAATTGTGTTTTATGTCATCTTAAAATGTTTTTGGCAAGGGTTGTAGGGTTGTGGTACAATAAATATGGTTAACTTGTTTACTTGTTCTGATGTTGCTTGATCAGATAGAAAACTTACTTATCGATCTTTGCTTTGAACCTGCAATAATTCGTTGTTTCAAATTAAAATTGTCTTGATTCTTGTTGATGAAATTCATTAATATTTTTATTAGAATTTTTTATTTGATAATTATTTCTTCCGTTGTGATGCTTCTAAAAGATTTGACTTTGGTAGCCTCAAACAGCACATCTAGCTCTTGCTTTTGCTATTCCAACATGCGTGTTTGTCTCTTACCAAATTTGCTGCACCAATTCTCCTGCACCTGTTGCTTGGAATTCTGTAAAAATATTTTATCCATTATTTTCACTTTTGGTGCATCTTTGTTCATTATTAGTACATGCTCCTGAGACGCTATCCTTAATTCCATTACTCTCCACGTGAGCAGCGGTTGGTTTTTCTATATCTTGCAAATGATATTCTGCAGAATAGTAGGAGAAAGGGATCAGAGTTTGTTGGTGAGTTTTGTTTATTATTTTAAACTTGAATTCATTCATTATAATTTTTATAGTCATATTTAATTTAATTTTTTTTGTTAATTTCACGTTTGATGGGTTTTCTTATGGTTTTGAGGTCGACACTCAATCAATGCATTGTTTTGATTGTATTTTGTAAAATTAAGGATAATATAATCATTATTTTAAATTTTATGAAACTTTAGAATTTTGTTAGATAATTTCATATTATTGTAATATATTTGAATGAACAGGAATATTTGAATAAACATGTTTAATTAATATACATGTTTTATTGCATGAATGTACAGTTTTTTTTTTTAATTTCAGCAGAAAGAAACATATTTTTGTTAAAATATATATATATATATATATAGACGACCGCCTCTAAGCGGTCGTTAAAGTTTTTTTTTTTTAATTTTTATTTTTGGCAATTGTTGTTGATAAATGTTTAGACGACCGCTTTGAGGCGGTCGTTAAAGACTTTAGACGACTGCTTTCAGGCGGTCGTCAAAAAATTTTTAGTAGTCGTCACTTTCGACGACCACCTCTAAGCGGTCGTTCAAACTCTTTCTCGACCCCAACATCTACGACCACTATGTAGCGATCGTCAGGCGGTCGACAAAAGTATAGACGACCGCTTTTTGCACTTTAGGCGACCGCTATTGGCGGTCAACAATTTCAACTTTTCTTGTAGTGTAATTATTTCTCTAATTATATCTTACTCATCTCTCATTCTGTATCAAATCCACCAATCAATTTCTTCACAAGCGAACTCAAACTAATCCTTACTCTCTCAAATGCATTTTGAATTTATTCAATTATTTAATTATTTTACAAATTTACATTTAAACTTTTTGTTGATCAAATTTTACTTTCGCGCAACTCCTAGTTATAAATACAATTCAAGACAACCTTATTAGGTGCGTCAACCCATTCAACTAAACCCAAGAATTCCTATAAATAGTTTTTGGTAAAAAAAATAGATAGATGAATAAAGTAACAAAGTGCGGGCCACACTACAAATTGAAAACTAAATTGCAACTTGGAAGAGAAAAAGCAAGTTTAAAGCTTCACATCTGATAGTTCAAAAAATTCTAAAAACCCCAAAAATCTTGTAATTTATGCTAATTTTGAATGATTCTACCCAAAAATCAAATTACTAGTGAGAATTCAGAAAATCAATTCAAACCAAAGATACCCACTTAATAAGGTAGAAATGCTAGAACGCTAAAATAAATAAATAAAATTATGTTGTACATGAAAATTCAAACTTTTCAGAATCCATCACTTCGCATGGCGAAAAATTTAAAAATAAAAACGGAATAAATGGACCACTATGATTCGCTCATAGTTTGCAAAAACACATTATAACTTATACAACAGGAACAGTCTTAGTGTAAGGCCAAACATGTGTTGAAATTGGATAAAAAAGGCATCCTTGCTTTTACAAATACTCTTTCTTTTTCTTTTTTCATTTTCTATAATTATTATTTTTAGGTGAAAATGCATATTACCTCAAATCATAAGCCTTAATTTTAATCGTGGCAAAGGCGATGTGGATATTAAGGTTATTTTTTATCTTATTATTATTATTATTATTTTATTTTTTGTAAAACTTTTTCTTATAAAGTACTAAAAATTTTTTACTAAATACAAAATTTTTTATTTAAAGACAATTCTTTTATTCTTTTGAGAAGCATAATTATTTATTAATTTTATGTAATTGAGAACCTTTTTTTCATTAATTTTTATTGGTGAGATGTAAATTTTGGTTTGTGCTCTTACAATTATGAGACTTTAATTACTGATGAGAATTTTTTTTTTATTTTTACCCAAATCTTGAACTTTTTTTTGAAAGTCTATATATAAGAAAGAAATATTTGTTGCTGTTTACTTAACCAAACATCAATATCCAAATTATTTTTAAAATCAAGTTCAGTAAGGTACGGTTTTAGTTTTTTTTTTATTGTGTGGGAATTTAACTAAATGCGCTCTTAGAATTATTTTGGGAGAATTTTCTGAAAACTTCAACTTCAGTAGTTGTAGATTTCGTGCAGATATTATACGTAATTTGTAATATTTCTGATTTATGTTATTATAAGAGATTTTATTTCTTAAAGTTATTATAAGATCCTGTCTCTTTCAAATCTATCTTATTTTATTTATCAAATAAAAATTAATACTAATATGCCTCAAAAGATTTTAAAAAATTGAGATTTTTTTTCCTGAATCTTAGACAATTGTCTAATTTACCTTCGAATTGAGTTGTCCTTTGTGTCTTGATCGAACCACATTAGCAATGAGCGTTGTGGGTCCAATCTTCATCCCTGACGTGCTAAGATTGTCGTCGCTCGCAACTGACCAAGGTGGGGTCAGCTGAAAATGCATAATGAAATGAATAACATATATGATGAGCGAAAGCGTATGGTTAAAGGATTCATTCACATTCTTGAGTTTGAAAATTAAAGCGGACGGATATCCTATGAACGCCTCATTAAAATATATATATATATATATATGAAGCCTATCATTTGCAGAACCAATCCATGCATCTACAAGATTTACAAATCTCATTCGAACTTGAGCACTAAATCTATACTCAAATGGATGGTAATAAAATTATTAATAACTTGGCACACTCGGTATAATGTATAAAATCTATTTATTTTTTCATAATGGATTTATGAAGGAAAATTAAAATGGTGCTTTAGTTATACTTTTCATATTATTATTATTTTTATAAAATAAAATATAAAATACATGCCTGATCAAATAATGAAAATTAACGAAAATTAACCGGTAGCAAAAATAAATTAAAATAATTGCAAAGAAAATTGACAAATGTGGCGCTTATTACTATAATTTCAACATACCGAATGAACAAATAAGAGAAGTTAAAACATTGTAAAAGAACTATGCCTTTTCATTTTGCCAATATGATTTTGTGAAAAAAAAATCATTAGATATATTAAAGTGTTCACTACTTTTTTTTTTGGTAAGTATGTTCACTACTTGATATTCACTATACCATATATATATTTTAATTGATTAAGGTGTCTATGCTAATTTTCTTGTATATCGACTAATACTTGTGACTCTGAAAGTTAAGGATCAGATAAGTCTCCGATGATCGTGAGAAAGCTCGAATTGGTGATTATTAGAGAATAAACCCAAAATCTTAGGTGGCATTTGGTTTATTATTTTTTTCTTTTTTCTATTTTCTGTTTTATGTTCAAAACAAGAAAATAAAAAAGGCTCTATTTTCCTTATTTTGATATTTTCTTTGTTTTAAGTTGAAAACGTTCAAAATGACTTTTTACCATTTTTCATTTTATGTGTAAACTTATTTTCTGTTTTCTAAAATATATTTTGAAAATACAAGTGACCAAATACGTTGTAACTGTTTTTCTTGTTTTCAAAAGGACAAAATGGCAAATGTGCTTAAAATAGAAAATTAAAAATAAAAATAGAAAATAAAAAATAGAAAAACAAATCAAATGGGCTTATTATTTCAAATTACTCCTTTGGTTTAATAATCACCATACTACAGACCATGCCTGCTGATTGACTTGATCAATTGATAGGCTCCTAGCTTGAATTGATGTATTGAGTTTTATCATCAATATAATAGAAATGTTATATCTATAGATTGTTATAACCCACAGATTAATTATTTATTTTATTTACGTGTTATACTTTTAGGAAATTAGTTGACTTTATTTAAGAAATAATATTTAAATTATTAATTTATTTATGTATTTTTAGGTAGGTATAGACCATTGGATAATTTAAGGAATTATTTTTTTATCATTGATATATGATTGGAAGTCCACTGTAATTTAAGTGGATGTAATAGTACTAGATCAAAGGAGTTACATATATAAATAAAGATTAGGTCAACTAAAGTTTTATTATATTCTGTATTTAGAGATAAAGATTGAGGAAGACAGAGAGAAGGCAGTGACAGGTGAAGGGTGAATAGAATTCCAAATGTCAGTTGTTGTTATTTATTTATTTTCTTTAATTGAATGCATACATGCATGACATGGGTGAATGATTCTGTTAGAAAGAATGGGTCTCAATTTTGGTATAATGTTATTAGATAGAAATTATACATATATATAATACAGAGGAGGAGGCGAGAGGGTAAGAAGCAAAAAAATAACAATAATAATAAAAAAATTTGTGCTGCTACATTTTAGCTTCTAGATCTATATTGATTGACAATATAAATATCTATATATTAGAAGTTATTGATTAATTGAAAAGTAACATGACATATCAGGGAAAAATCTATGTATGCATATGTACATATATATATATATTAGATGATTGAATTGGTATGTTTAGCTTATTTAAAAATAATAATAATAGTAATGGTTTTGATAATTAAAAGTAAGGTGATGTGATGAATGGATATCACACAAAGTTTGTCGAGTTGGAAGGTTGAATTCGAAGAACAAAATAGAATTAAATTTAATTAATTGTGACGTAGTGGGTAACTTGTGAGTGTGCGTATATATTCACGTACAGTTAATATATTAGGCTCTTAAAAAAAGGGAAAAAGAAAAAGAAAAAGGAAAGGTTAGTGTTGGACTGGTGAAAAGTGAGATGTGAATTTGTATTGGCAGTATCTAAAAAAAAGGGGGGAATGATGTGCAGCCACATGAGGGTTTTGGTGAGTGTTATTTTGAATCATTTAATAAGATAATTATTGATATTAATTATTTTGATGGAGTGGGTTATAGGTAATAATTTTTTTTTATTTAAGGTAGACTTTTAAATAATGAATATTCATATTTATGTATTCCGGATGGTGACAGAATATTCTAGCACATTTTTACACATGCATATTTGAACTTCAGATGAGTGGTTTGTCTTGTTAGTATTAAAATTTGTAAACTGATTCATGCATAAATGTTTTAAAGGTTGGGTTTTGTAAACTAGTATTTATGAAAATCTATTTATTTTGGATGAGAAATTCTATGTTTTATACTAGTGAGCATAGTAAAAATTATTTAAACACTTGTGTTTAGTTTTGAAATTTGTAGGATAGTGATGAATAATTATTTTATGGTTATTGGAATTGAAAAAAAAGGTCCAAGGGACAGGCTTCTCAAGTGGTGTGACTCTGGCAACTGGGAAATAGGCCCGTGAAAACTGTGGTAAGCTCAATCAGATTAGCCTAGAAAAAGTTCAGGTGCTAGAGTGGGTGACTCTAAGTACGATATTGAATCCAATCAGCACTGCCCATGAGAATTATATTGCCATATTTTATATTTTATTTTCATATAATAATCCACAGATTAATGTTTATCATTACTATTGTGATTGATGTGTGATTTATGAATATTATTGTGCTCTGACGTGCAGGTTTTGAAATTATTATTATTTATGTACGAACGTTATATTTACTCGAAATATTTTTTATTAAATTGTTTATTTGAACATTTATTATTTTCAAATTGGTATTATTATTTTTGGTTTGGTATTTTTAATATTTTTCAAGTGAGATGAAAGGATTATAGTCAAGAATGTTGGATTGAGTTGGGACCATGACATCTCTGTGACCTCTTATAGGAATATTTAATTATATACTTTGAGTTTGAGAATTTAAGTAGTGTTGAGTTGCATAAATTTTTGGGCTACTATTGCTGAGAATTAGTTGATTGGTTTTATTTGGGGAATTATATTTGACACAATTATTTAGAATTTTATTTTATTACTACTATAAATCTTAGTAGTTTGGGTTTGTGAAGACTTACGTGTGCTATGGGCTAAGGCACTATGATTCACGGTCGATCTCATCCTTAATTTAGAGTGTGACAAAAGTGGTATCAGAGCATTAGGTTAATAATATGTTATAGAATTAGTTTTCATTAGTGGAGGTCTGGTCCCTAGAGTTATACGAATAAGAATGTGAGTTAAGTTTATAGATAATTACATCTTGACTCTGATCTTGTGGATTGCAATGATTGGTTTGCTTATGTATATTCGCATATTAGAGTAACATTATTTTAAGGTTTAATAGTATAAATTTTTGAGCTTATCACATTTGGATTGTGTAAATTATTTATATGATGAACATTAAGGACTTATTATATTTTGTAAGTTAACTTTTGTTATGAGGAATTGGTTCTTGATGACTAGCAATAATTAGATGCCAGATACTATGTATTTTTATTATTCTCAAGAGTGAGATGTTTTATAATGGTGCATGCAAGATAGCTTAATGGTATTGAAAATTTTGGTGTCGTGATTTTATTAGTTGGTATGATTTTAGTGGATTTTGGTGAATTATAAATTTTAGGTATTTGATGTATAATGATCCTTAGAATTATTGCTCTTGGTGATTTAATAAAGTTGTGTATAGTTCTTAAGAATTTATGAGAATAATTTGGAGTTTGAAGGTTATGTAATTTTGTAGAGATTGACAAAAGTTGATATGACAGGTATAGAAAGAAACAATATATCAAAATTTGAGATGATTTTAGATTAATTTATTTAACTTCGATTTTGAAGTTCTAGAAAAATATAGTCTATTTCTAATGGAGTTTATTCTTGTCTGTTTGAATTTGGGAGAAATATTTTTGACCATAGAAGTTTGATTTTTAACATTGGAATTGTATTGCAGATTTTAGATCATAAGAATCAATAATAGTAGTTGAGAAATTACGACGTTTAAATTTTAGTATATTTATGAATGGAAGCAAAAATTGGAGGCAAAAAGATTTTCGCAATTGAAAAAAAAAATATTTGGTGGATCCTTATTAGTAAGAGAATCATGAGAGATAAATGTGGTTTGTTTTGTAGATAGTTTAGTTTATAATTTTGGAAGTATAGTTATACTTGTTAATACCAAGAAAGTTTGGTGTTATAGACATATAAGATTTTGTTTCAGGTTTAGGGTATTAGTTTTAGTGAGATGAATAAAAGAATTGTATATTGCATTTGCAAAGTATAAGCTATGTTTGAAATATACTTTTGGAGATTATATTTTTGAGAACATTAGATTTTAGAAATTTTGCGTAGACGAGTTCAAGAGATGTAAGTAATTTTTTGTGATCATATAATGAAATATCATGACTATTTAGAATAAGAGAGTGCACCGAAAGTTGGTTGGGCCTTTTAGAAGTTGAAGATAATGAATTATATTTTTAGTGATGGATTTTTGTATAATTTTAAGGTGTAATAATTTATGTTTTGAGAAAGATTGTTTAGGTGCGAGCATGAGATGAAATAGAGATTTTATGAAAATTTTGGTGTGATAGGTTGAGAGGACCATTCAGACACTAGAGGATATGTTGAGATCATGTGTATTAGAGCGAAAAGTTGATTGGGATAAGCAATTGGCGTTGGTAGTTTGCTTATAATAATTCTTATCATTCAAGCTTGAGAGTAGCACTATATAAGGCTTTGTATGATAGGAAGTATAGATCCTTGTTGTATTAGTTTGAAGGTAGGAAGAGACAACTTTTGGGTCCAACTTTGATGAAGGATGTAACCTAGAAAATTATTGTTATTCGTCAAAAACTTTTAGCTACACATAGTCGTCAGAAAAAGTCATTCTAATAACAAAAGAAGAGATTTAGAGTTTCAAGTTGGTGAGAAAGTATTTCTGAGGTTATCACAATGGAAAGGGGTAATTAGAGTTGAGAAGAAAGGAAAGTTGAGTGCACGCTCCATCGAACCATTTGAGATTTGGAAAAGGATTGGAATAATGACATATTGAATAGTTTTGCCACCTAAGTTAGTGAGAATACATAATGTTTTTATGTATTGATGTTTAAAAAGTATGTGTGTAGTCCAAATCATGTAATTGCTTATGAGTCACTACAAATCAGGAATGACTTATCATATGAGGAATTACTTATATAGATTTTGGATATTAGAGAGATTGTGTTTTTGTAATACAATAATTTAGTTCAATATTAAAATTTTGTGGCACAAGCACACAGTTGAAAAGGTTATAATAGAGCGTAAAGAAAAATGGTAGACAAGTATTTGAATTTATTTGTAATATTTGAGATAAGTTTTGAGGGCAAAACTTTTTTTAACAGGGAAAAAATGTTATAACTTAGAGATTAATTATTTATTTTATTTATGTTATATTTTTAGGAAACTAGTTGATTTTATTTAAGAAATAATATTTAAATTATTAATTTATTTATTTATTTTTGGGTGAGTGTAAACCATTGGATAATTTAGGGAATTATTTTTTTTTCATTGATATATGATTGGAAGTCCACCATAATTTAAGTGAATGTAATGGCACTAGATTAAAGGAGTTATATATATAAATAGGGATTGGGTCAACTAGGGTTTTATTATACTTTGTATTTGGAGATAAAGATTGAGGAAGAGAGAGAGAAGGCTGTGGCAGGTGAAGGGTGAAGAGAATTCCAAAGGTTAGTTTTCATTATTTATTTGTTTTCTTTAATTGAATGCCATATATGGATGAGATGAACGAATGATTCAATTAAGAAGAATAAGTCTCAATTTTGGTATAATGTTACTAGATAGAAATTATATATATATATATATAATACAGAGGAGGAGACGAGAGGGTAAGAAGGAAAAAAAAATTTGTAACGCTACATTTGAGCTTCTGGATCTATATTGATTGACAATATAATATATATATATATATTAGAAATTATTCATTAATTGTAAAGTAAAATGACAAATCAGGGAAAAATATATGTATGTATATCTACACATAAATATATTAGATGATTGAATTGGTTTGTTTAGCTTGTTTAAATAATAATAATAATAATAATAACAATAATAATAATAATAATGGTTTTGATAATTAAAAGTAAGGTGACGTGATGAATGGATATCACAGAAGGTTGTTGAGTTGGAAGGTTTGTTGAGTTGGAAGAACAAAATAGAGTTAAATTTAATTAATTGTAAAGTAGTTGGTGACTTGTGAGTGTATGAATATATATTCACGTATAGTTAATATGTTAGGTTCTAAAACAAAAAAAAAAAAAAAAAGAAGAAGAAGAAGAAGAAGAAAAAGAAACGGTTAGAGTTGGATTGGTGGAAAGTACATGATATGTGAGTTTGTATTGGTAGTAAGTATCTAAAAAAAGGGGGTGGGAATGATGCGCAGCGACATGAGGGTTTTGGCGAATGTCATTTAGAATTATTTAACAAGATAATTATTGATATTAATTATTTTGATAGAGTGAGTTATAGGTAATATTTTTTTTTTATTTAAGGTAGACTTTTAAATAATGAATATTTATATTCATGTATTTAGGATAGTGATAGAATATTCTGGCGCATTTTTACACATGCATATTTAAACTTTAAGTGAGTGGTTTCTCTTACTAGTATTAAAATTTGTAAACTGATTCATGCATAAATGTTTTAAAGGTTAGGTTTTGTGAACTAATATATATGAAAAATCTATTTATTTTGGATAAGAAATTCTATATTTTATACTAGTGAGCATAGTAAAAATTATTTAAACACTTGTGTTAAGTTTTGGAATTTATGGGATTATGATGAATAATTATTTTGTGGTTATTAGAATTGAAATAAAAATTCAGGGAACATGCTCCTTAAGTGGTGTGACTTTAGAAACTATGAAACAGGCTCATGAAAACCGTGGTGACTTTAGTTCTCAATGATTGTAGGAACAGGCCCGTGAAAACTATGGTGATCTCAATTAGATCGATTTAGGGAAGAACTCAGGAGTTAGATTAGGTAACTCTAAGTATAGTGTTGGATCCAACGAGCACTGCTTATGAGAATTGTATTGGCACATTTTTTATTTTATTCCTATATGATAATCCATGAATTAATGTTTATCATTACTATTGCGATTGATGTGTGATTTATGGATATTATTACATTCTGATGTGTAGGTTTTGAAATTATTATTATTTATGCATGGACATTATTTTTACTTAAAATATTTTTTGTTAAATTGTTTATTTGAAAATTTATTATTTTGAAATTAATATTATTATTTTTGGTTTGGCAATTTATTCACTAGACTTTAAGCTCACCCCACATTTTGAACATTTTTTAGGTGAGATGAAAGTATTATTGTCAACAATTTTGGATTGAGTTGGAATCATGACATCATGAGTCCGTGACCTCCTATAGGAATATTTAATTATATATAGTTTGGGTTTGGGAATTTAATTATTGTTGAGTTGTATAGATTTTGGAGCTATTATTATTGAGGATTAGTTGATTGATTTTATTTGAAGAATTATATTTGACACAATTATTTAAAATTTTATTTTATTACTACTATAAATGTTAGTAATTTGGGTTTGTGAAGTTTGCGTGCGCTGAGTCAAGGTACTATGGTTTACGACCAGTCTCATCCTTAAATTGAGGTGTGACATAAATACACCTAGAATGGCTAGCCTCATTGAGGATTGCTCTTTATTTCACTTGAACCCCTAGTTTCATTTGCTATTGTTCTATCACATACTCTGATAGGAACTAGTAGTGCGGAACCCATTTAATGTGGGGCAATCTTTTTTTTTTTTTTCACATTATATTAAATATAAAGTAAGATTTTTAAAAGATACAACTACACTTGACACCTAATTAGTTAGTATACATTTAATGAAGCAATATAATTATAACACGTGATTTAATTTTATTAATTAATGATTATTAAATACAACTTATCAATTAATGATTATTAAGTACAACTTATCAATTAATAATGTAATTGTCTAAAATCTACAAGATATTTAAATTTAAGTAAGTATCGATTAACTTCATTAGTGTTACAGCCTTAATTACCGTGATTAGTAAAATTGACTTCGCATATATTACATGATTAGGGATGGACTTTCCAAATGATGGAAACACCCCTAACTTTCACAAATAACTTAGGAAGTGCCCCTTAATTAATTAGAACGGGCATTTAAAATGATATCCAACCCTTGGAGATTTGGGAGTGTGATTAAAATTGCTGCTGCTATTATTTCGATTATGACATTCTTCATCCACTACAATTATTTCCTTCGCATTCTCAAGGAAAATGTTGTTTGGTGGAACAACTCCTTCAAAGAGTACCCTAAAATTGTAATCTCGGAAGTCATAATTCTTGATCAATGCAGCTCAGTTAGATTTCCCGACAATCTTCTTAGAAGGATATATGATCATAAGGACTGCGAAAGCATGGAATAAGCTAAAAGTTAGAATAAAATAAAATTCGAATAACCTATCCAAGCCTTGGCCGAACTTTGTGAGGTACTAATACCTCACAAGCACGTACCTTGAATTGAGGACAAGTTTTTGTTATCTTGAGAGCTCTATCTCTAATCAAATCATGCATCTTCACATACTTTTCATTTTCTTAATACACAACTATATTACCACTGAAATTTAAACATTATAAATTAAAATTTTAATGTAATTAATGAATTAAAATTTTAATGTAATTAGAGTAGAAGATCATTAACTACCAAAAAAAAAAAGAGTAGAAGATCATTACCTTATTTTAAATCGATTAGTTTAAATTCAAAATAGAAGATAATTAAATTAAAATATTTAAATTTATTATTTAATGTAATTAGAGTTTAAATTGGTTACCATATTCAAAATCAATTACCTTAAATTTTAAAATATAAGATTTACTAACATTGTGACATGTTATTGAAGTTCGAAATTTAATATTCAAAATATTTTAAATTAACTTTTGAACCAATCATGAAGGTATCCCTATTTTTTCATGGTATCCCTATTGAGGTTTAGAGGTGCTTAGGAGAGGATGGTATAAGTTGGTTGACAAAACTTTTCAATGTAGTGTTAAAGAGCAAGAAGATGCCTGATACATGGATATAACCATATACAAGAACAAATGAGATATTCAAAACTGTGCGAACTACCCCAGGATTAAATTGATGACCCATACGATGAAATTATGGGAGAGAGTTATTGAGAGAAGACTAAGAAGGACAACAAACGTTTTAGAGAATCAATTTGGTTTCATGTCTAGAAGATTAACCATGGAGGCTATCTTTCTCTTGAGGAGGTTAATGGAACAGTATAGAGAAGGTAAAAAAGATTTACATATAGTATTCATTGATTTAGATAAGGCATATGACCAGGTTCCTAGGGAGATTTTATGGAGAGTATTGGAAAAGAAAGGAGTGTGTGCCACATATATTGAAGTGATAAAGGATATGTATGATAGAGCCATGACATCTATACGGATGACTGGTGGAGAGACTAACGAGTTCCCTATCACGATTGGTTTACATCAAGGCTCAACGTTAAGCCCGTACTTGTTTGCTTTAGTTATAGATGAGATTACAAGACATTCAAAATGAGGTGCCATGGTGTATGCTATTTGCAGATGATATTGTTTTAGTAGATGAGAAAAGAGAAGGAGTGAATGCTAAACTAAAATTGTGGTGGGAAACGTTAGAGACAAAAGGGTTTAGACTAAGCCGATGTAAGACGGAATATATAGAATGTAAGTTTAGTCAAAGTAGGATAACGAGTAGTTTAGAAGTAAGTTTAGGCACACAAAAGATTGTAGAGAAAAATAAATTTAGGTATCTTGGATCTATTGTACAACAAGATGGAGGGTTTGATACTGATGTAAGTCATAGAATTCAAGCCGGGTGGACCAAATAGAGGAGTGTTTCGGGGGTCTTGTGTGACCGAAAAGTCCCCCTCAAGGTGAAAGAAAAGTATTATAAGGTGGCGGTTAGACCAGCACTGCTATATGGATCAGAGTGTTAGGCAGTAAAATATAATCATGGTCAGAAGATAGCAGTTGCAAAGATGAGGATGTTAAGGTGGATGTGCGGGATTACAAGGAAAGATAGGATTAGGAACGATGAGATTAGGGGTAAAGTAGGAATAGCACCAATTGAAGATAAAATGAGAGAAAATCGATTAAAATGGTTAGGCCATGTTAGAAGGGGTATAACGGAGGTACCTGTTAGAAGATGTGAAAGTATGGAGATTGCCAGGAGTAGGAGAGGTAGAGGAAGACCCAAGAGAAGTTGGAAAGAAACTATTAAACATAACCTGGTCTACCTAGATCTATTAGAGGACATGACCCTAAACAGATCTAATTGACGTCGACAAATTCATATAGCCGACCCCACCTAGTGAGAAAAGACTTGGTTTGGTTTGGTTTGGTAACTTTTGAACCAATCATGAAAGACCACATGCTATTTTTGAATTAGATCCGATGTTTAAATTTGAAAGTACAACGACTATAATATATCTCTATAATAGATCACTTAATTCTCTATGTTATATTTTAATATAAATTAACATCAAATTCATGAATTTAAAACCCCTAATTATCTGAAGGGAGCCTAAATAAATATTGTTTTGTTTGCAGATAGCAAACTCAACCAAATTAAGAACCCTTATGACTAATTGGACGTGTTCCACTTGCTAAATAGTTCACTGGTCTCTCCAACAATGTAATTTAATTTGGAGGAACTTCTTCTCCCTTTGAAGTATTGTATTGGTTCGTCATGTCCTTGATTCCAACTGCATATTAGAATTGTAACGTTAATTTTCATACCTTGTAGACTTGTATATTAGAAGACTGAAGCGAAACACTAGAAAAAAGAATATTAAAAGAAATGAACTCTATATATGAAGAACGCAAAATATATAGCACCAGCATTAATGCCTTGAGGTGGCAAGGTAACCCACCAAAAGAAAATCTCAAATTAGGAAAGTGGGTCTTTCATCAACTGCCAATGTTCGTTTTCATTGGGATTTTGGATAACTTGTGAAGGGTTTGAGAGGTATAACAAACAACAATTAGATCACAACGGAAGCAACTCTCTTACCCAACTTGTGTAAACCTATAAGAAAACAAACAATAGAGCAAATCTAGCGGCAGGAAAACCACAACACAAAACAATTTAATGTTGGGGAAAAACCTCTTTAATGAGAAGAGTAAAAAACCCCACAAGAACCTAAGCCCTCCCAAATCTTCCACTATCAAAATAATGGGTATTACAATATGTTCTCTCTAGTTAAAATACTAGAGGTAGTCACCAACATCAAACTTCAAGAATAATATTTTGGAGTACCTTGAAATTTTGCTTCCTTTATTGGTTTCCAAATACTTACAAGAGAAAACAGATTAAGATGAGTAAAACAGTTTGTCTTAGTTTGAGGACTTGGAACATTTTTTCATTCCGAAAAAGAGAGGAGAATATTCATGCATTTACACCTTGTTGAACTTGAATTATAATTTTATTTTATTTTATTTTATTTCTGTATTTTGGATAATGTAACTTAACCAAATTATTTGGATGTCTTGTTGGAATTTGTTTGTTTTATATTGGAGAAAGATCCCAATTATTAGCACTCATATTTGATTGAGTTGTTTGTATTCCAAAGCATATCCATGGAATGAAGTCATGAAAGCTCCTCATATGGTGAGATATCCCTAATTCTCTCTCTCTAAAATGTGAAAAACCACACATCGAGGTGATCTTTGTTCTGGTGAAATTATGTTATCCAGGGTTTACAGATTATATTTCATAGTCTATCATCTCTTATGGCCACTAGATAGCCTTAATATGCTTGTTATGCCATTTCCATTCATTTTAAGGTCACTGTCAATTTTATTTATTTGAGACATTTCCTTTTGCAATTAACCTAGTAGATCAAGTTGTAGCTGGGTTTCTCTGAATTTTGATAAATTGATATATATCACTGAATTTTGTCTGCTTATAGTAATTTGTATAAATCTTTTGTTGCATGCAGGCATTTGCAAGGATTGAAAACCATTATTTCATGAACAAGGGATTTTTTTGCTTCTGATTCTTTCTTGTTGGATAATGCTGAAAAGATAAGGCACGTAAACACCATAATTGTACAGGTATGTGAAATATGTTATGACACACTCTAGTAATACTTCTGCGCTGCCTAATTTTGCATTAACATGTGAAATTTGATTTACTGTTTATCTATCTAAATGGGTGGAAGCCATTTCCACCAAATTGAATGACCACAAGTTAATAGTTAAATTCCTTCGTGAAAATATATTTTTTCGATTTGGTATGCCCACACCATCATTAGTGATAATGTTAAAAATTTCTGCAACCAATCTGTAAGAGTATTAGTGTGCAAGTACGAGATTATACATAAAGTCAGCACTGTCTACCATTCACAACCCAGTGATTAGGAAGAATTATCAAATCAAGAGATCAAGAATATCTGAGAAAAGACTGTTAATCCAAACCCAAAAGATTGGTCATTGAGATTACTACATACTCTGTGGGTCAAAAACTTCTTTAGGATATTATCCTCCAGGTTGGTTTTTAGAAAATCTTATCATATTCTGGTTGTGCTTGAACACAAAGCATTCTGGGTGATTAAAGAATTCAATTCTAGCATTGATGAAGTTGGACTTCATTGCAAATCCCAGTTGTTGAATTGGAGGAATTGCGAATGATGCCTTTGAAAATGTTAAGATTGAGAAATTTAAAATAAAGAAGGTTCATGACCAACATATTCTTTGCAAGTCTTTCCATATTGGTTAGAAAGTTTTTCTCTATAACTCTCATCCACATTTATTCCCTGGTAAGTTAAAATCAAAACGGGTTGGTCCATTTATCATTCATATTATTTGTGATCGCGGAGCCGTCGAAATTGAAAATCCTAAAAATTGAAATCTTTTTAAGGTTAAAGGGTACCAATTAAAACTTTTTTGTAAATATTTGTCAGCATTGTGAAAGTTTGGGATCTTGACGATCATACATCATATGAAGTATAGTGCAACTTTTGTCTCCATCCCGTTGCTGTATGTTTATTATATTTTTCTTTTATATTTCAACCCCTCCTTTTCTTTTTCGATTGTGAATTCGAAGTTGGAGGGAGTCTTAGTCTTTTCTTTTTATTTTTAATCTTCTAATTTGAATCGTCGTATTTACTCAATGAGAGAAGCCACTAAGCCAAGCACATTTTGTGCTAGATTGGAGTGGTAATAGAAGGCATGAGTAGGTATCAGGGAGCTTTTAAGTATAAGCCTTTCGAAACGAGAGCAGTGTGATTTTGAAAAGTGCTCGACCCAACTCCTAATGGTTGATGATACGGATTTTTTTTTTCTTTTTTTGGTTTAACTGTTTGGATAAAAATATGTATATATATATATATATATGAGAAATACTCTCTAAAACAAAATAACTAGTGAAATACTAAAACAAACTTTAATAATGTGTTTTTAGGTAAGTTTTTACTTTACCTAAAAATACATTATCAAATTCCATTTTCTTTTTATTTATTCTTATATGGAAACACATGTTGATATTATTATTTTTATCTTCCTTTTTTTTGTTATTTTCTGTTATTCTTATCTTCCCTTTTTTTTTTTTTCTTTTGGGTGAGTCTATTTGTACTTCACTAATGAATTCTTACACTTCGTTTTACTTTTTCACTAAATAAAATTATACTATTTTCCTCATTCTTCTATTAAGATATTTTATATAATTTTAATACCATAGATACCTTTCCACATAAACCTAATTCATATTAACTTTCAAAACTACTTTTACTATTGATAATTAATTCTCATTCAACTAAAAAATATATTTTTACTCACATTAATTTATTATTGACAAAAATATAATAATGTATTCATTTTAATTTTTATGAGCTTATTAATTAAAACAATAATTAATTAAATTACTTGATATTTATACAAAATAATATATGTAATAGGTGAACCTATGAAAAAATTATTACGCGGCACAGCTAATCTATCTCATAGACCATTATAGCCACATCTTATTATGAAATCATAATTTTGTAAGATTTC
Source organism: Vitellaria paradoxa (assembly GCA_019916065.1). Taxonomy (NCBI): domain Eukaryota; kingdom Viridiplantae; phylum Streptophyta; class Magnoliopsida; order Ericales; family Sapotaceae; genus Vitellaria; species Vitellaria paradoxa. The sequence continues at coordinate 36,686,067 of CM034238.1, forward strand.
TTTTGATATTGGAATTTAATTAGTTTGCCAAGTTTATTCCTTTTGCGATTTTTTGAAAAAGAAAAAAAAAATTGATTGTGTTTGTACCTTGTAATAAAGACAAAATTTAATAAAAAATATTTTATTTTTATGCACTTATTTTGACATATATTCAACTTTATCATCTTCATTTAAATATATTTTATTAAAATTATCCTTTTATTTCATTTTTTTCACGATTTTATAAATTTGTAAATGATAATCCATATTTATCATTTTTATTTCATTTTATACATTTTAAAAATTCACTCTACTCTTAATCTACTTTTCTTACAGAAAAATTAAAAAAAAATACAAGTACTCGTTTGGTATACCCAAAAAATATATATACATAATTATTTTAAGTATACATAATAAATTACAGTTAATTAAATATCTCTTACTTTTAATTTTATTTTAATTTTAATTTTTATTCTCTATGATTATCCATTATAAATCTTTTCATGGTAGAAATGTATTTTAATTTTATTTTTATTTTGGAACAAAAGAATAATTAATGATATTCACAGTAAATATAAACTCAATGCTCATTCAATTTTTTATATATATTTAAATTAAAAGTAATATTAAAATAAAATTTAAAAATAGTTTGTTTGACAAATAATACATTTTATTTTTAAAGGTAAGTAGATTTTAAACTTTGATATCAATGTGCTATATTATATGTTAAATCATTATTATTTAGGATCTCAATTATTTAAGCACTATTGAAAAAATATTATTGCGATTATTATATTTCTATAACTAATAAAAGGATTCTTAATTAGTAACTTTTATATTTTTATTTTTAGTTAATAATTTTTTATAATAATAAAAAATTATTTTCTCCAATTTAATTTAAAATTACTTAAATATTTATTTCAAATTTTTAATAAATAAATATAAAAATAAGAATTTTATTTATCTTTAGTTTTTTATTTTGGACTTTATTTTATAAATTATATATAGATGAAGAAGCTTATTTGTACTCCACAAATAAATTGTTGCTCTCAACTTTAAATTTTCACTAAATCAAATTGCATAATTTCTCCCATTTTTCTAATAAAATATTTTGTATAATTTTAATATCATAAATATTTTTCTTAAAAAATTAAGTTCATATCAACTTGAATATAAATTGGAGTATAAAAATTCATTTGTGAATTGTAAATAGGTCTACCTTTTAATCAATCACTTTTTTTAATTAATTAGCTAACAAAAATTAAAATAAATACATTATTATTATTTTTTGTTAATAATAAATTAATGTGTGTAAAAATATAATTTTTAATTGAATGAGAATTAATTATCAAGAGGAAAATTAGTTTTGAAAGTTCATATGAATTAGGTTTTTGCAAATATACAAAATATCTTAACAGAAGAATGAGAGTAGTTGTATAATTTTATTTAATAAAAAAGTAAGATAGAAGTTAAGAATTCGTGAGTGGAATGTAAATAAGCTCACCCTTTTCTTTCTATTTTCTTTTTCTTTCCTTCTGCTTATCCTCTTCTATAGTACTTCAGCACATATCTAATATTATTTTTATTCTCTTCTTTTTTTTTTTTTTTTTCCTTATCCCCTTGTACGCTGTGAAGTGTGTATTTGTATGTATCTTTTATCATTTTTATTTTCTTCTTTCCTTTCTATGCTCTTCTATACTTCATAGTTATAGCGTATATATGTTATATATCTATTATTATTCTAATATTTATATATCCATTATTATTCTTATCTTTCTCTTTTTTTTTTTTTTTGTTCTTATCCTCTTCTTCTGTATATTCTCTTCAATCTCCTTAAAATATTGGATACATCTCTTTAATTTTTAGTATGAACTATTAAATAGTTAAAGAAAGATTAATATGCAGAAAAGAATAAGAAGGAAAAAAGAAAATATAATAGAAGAGGATAAGAAGAAAAAAGAAAGATCCACTTGAAGTACAAATTTTTTTAAACAAAAAATGTAATATGAAAATGTGTTTTTAGATTAGGTAAACAAAGAAAAACAAAGAAAACTCGTATTTTTAAGTAAAGTGACAAAGCATTACTAAAGTGCATTTTCATTAAGAATGTTCTATTAAATCTTTTTTTTTGAACAGTACTTCTCATTTTTTTATCATGTTAACAGCATAACAAAAAAAAAAAAAAAAAATCAAATACGACATACCTCAAATTGGCAATACTTATACTCTTTTGACATGCACAATTATTTATGAAGTTATCCTTTTCATATGCACAATTATTTATCAAGTTTTTGTAATTGAGATTTTTTTTTTTTAATTCTTATTGGTGGAATGTAAATTTTGATTAAGGATATTAGGGTTATTTATCAAACTTTACTGATGGGATTTTTTCTTTTTTCCTTTCATCTCTGCCCAAATGTCCAACTTTTGAAGAATATCCAACTTTCGAAAGTCCATTAGAAAGAAATATTTATTGTTATTTAGGTTTAGTTTGGGAAGAAAAAATTAGCTTTTTTATAATTGATTACTAGTCACTAAAAAATTATTTTTTATGTTTGGGAAGAAAAAAAAAAATAGTTTTTTAGTAGCTAATTTTTTTAACTTTTTGTTAATTTTATTTTGGGTTTTAATGGTTTAAAAAAATTTTAAATGTAAGAGAGTAAATTTGTCATTTCAAAAAAAAAAAAAAAAAAAACTAAAAAATTGAGTAACCAAAAGCTGAATCTTTCCAAACAAACCATTTTTAATAAAAAAAAATTACTAAAAGTTACTTTTTAGGTGTTTATCAAAACACTAATTTTTACTTTTTTTTTTTTTTTTTAGATAAAGTAACTTGCTTTCAAAAATTACTAAAAATTATCAAAAATTATTAAAAATTACTGAAAATTACTAAAAGTTATCAAAATTTGTTAAAAATTTTCAAAATTAATCAGAAATTTTACCAAACACCAAAAGTTATAAAAAGTTACTAAAAATTACTATTTTTTCACTAAACGCACCAAAAAATGACAATTAATAACTTTTGGGACAAAAATGTCAAAAGTTACTAAAATTTTGACTTTCAAACGGTAATTAATTAAACTTTAATTTTCAAATCATATCCAATACATGATTGGGTTAGACACACTATGATTCTCTTAGAACCCGTTTGACAACTCAAAAATTAGTAAAAAAATATCAAAAGTTACTTTTGGTGTGTTTGGCAAAACCACAAATTTTTTTATTTTTTTGATTTATTATAGTAAAAAGTCAAATAAAAAGTTACCACTTTTCTAATTTGTTACAGTAAAAAACATACCAAACACCCAAAAATTACCACCTTTTTGATTTGTTACAGTAAAAATTTTATCAAACACCCAAAAGTTACAAAAAAAATACTAAAAAGTACATTTTGTTCAACCAAACACACACAAAAAAGTGCCAAAAAAAAAAAAACACCCAAAAAATTACCAAAAGTTAATTTTTTTTGAACGGCCAAACGGGCTCTTACTTGCTAGAGCTACAGTACACCAAGCCCATGGATTGATTATGCTTTTCATCCTTCTTTTCACCCCAAGGGGCAACCCCTAGGCCCCATAGATGTTCTGATTTAACCTTGATTGAAAGATGGACATTGTTTTTGAACTTCTTTGCATCTGATTTCTCTCTCAAGATATTAGGGTTTCCCAATTTGAAAAAGCCCTCTTTCTATTCAACAAATTTTACAATATGTAGTCCCAACAGATAAGAAAACAAATCAGTTAAAAAAAATCATGAGATCTACCAAAAACTCCCAACAAAAGCTCAAGCACCCTTCAAGCGAGAGTCTCAGTACCTCACCTGTTCGAGTCCCTTTCATGCTTCATTTCCAGAACTTCAGTTGCTCGATCTGCCGTCACGCGCCATTCTACTAAATTGCTTGCGAAGAAATCTTTAAACATAGGAACGGCGATTCTGAATTTTAAATTCTTTACCGACATTACAAAACCTTCGACTCGCAATTGTCATACATTTAACATAATGAACCTAACAATGATGAAAATCATCGGCTCTTACAAAATGCCTGCCAAATCATCTGCTTTTGAATAGGAAGAGTTTTTTTTTTTTGTGAAAATATCCCTTAAACTATCCCTCTTTTTTTTATTTAATCTTTAAACTATCAAATGTATCTATTATATTCTCAAACTATCAAATTTTATTCTATTTAATCCGAACACTAACTCCATCTATTAAAGTTAACCAAAAAATTATCATGTGCTGGTTACATGACCTTTTTGACCCTGTCTTAAGATATAATAGTCAAATCATATTTATTTATTTTTATGAAATGATAATTTATAAATTATTTTGATTATATTATTATTAAAAATAATTTAATTTAGTAAAAAGAAAATATATTAAATATAATTTAATTATATTATTTATTAAATATAATTTAATAAGATATATTTCATATTAAATTATGTAACTAAATAAGTTTTAAATTATTTAATTATATTATTCATTAAAAATAATTTAATAAAAATATTCCATGTTAAATTAATTAACTAAATCAATTATTGATTAATTTAATTAATTTAATTATACTATTTATTAAAAGTAATTTATTAAAATATATTTCATATTAAAATATATCTTAGTTAGATTGTATTATTTATTAGATAAAATAGTTTTAGTTTAGTAAAATATTTGAATAAAATAATTTTTAATTTAATATGATCCAACAAAAAAAGAACAAAATGTTAAAATTCGTGAATGGTTAAAATAGGAAAAAAAAAAGAGCAAAAACATTTTTTTGTTTAAGTTTTCATTTTTGTTAAATTTGTTTTGATTTTTTAAAATTAATCAATTATTGATTTATTTAATTAATTTAATATTGAATATTTTTATTAAATTAATTTTATTAAATAATGTAATTAAATTAATTAAATTTGTCAATAATTGATTTAATTAATTAATTTAATATTGAACATATTTTATTAAATTACTTTTATTAAATAATATAATTAAATTAATCAATAATTGATTTAATTAATTAATTTAACATGGAATATATCTTATTAAATTATTTTTAATAAATAATAAAATTAAATTATTTTTAATCAATAATATAATTAAATAATTTATTAAATTATATTTAATAAATTAAATTAATAATATAACTGATTTTGTTAAATAATTTAATATAAAATATACTTTTTTAAATTATATTTAAAAATAATATAATTAAATTATATTTAATATATTTTATTTTTATTGAATTAAAATATTTTTAATAAATAATATAATTAAAATAATTTATAAATTATCATTTCATAAAAATAAATAAATATAGTTTGACCATTATATTTTGGATAAGGTCAAAAAAGTCATGTGACCTACACATAACAATTTTCCGTTAACTTTAACGAATAGAGTTAGTGTTCACACCAAATAGAACAAAATTTGATAGTTCGATGATGTAATAGATATATTTGATAGTTTGAGGACTAAATAAAAAAAAGATAATTTGAAGGATATTTTTATAAAAAAACTCTAAAAGGAATATTTTACAAACTTTAACGCCAAAAGGGAGGATAATGAAAAGAGTTCTACACAGTGCCATCTTATTGTCTCTAACATGTTATCACAAACAACCAATGTTTTTGCTTAATCAAAATAAATTTTATAGTTTATCTTGAATATTCAATATTTAATTGATGTGATATTTTAATTTGTACTATCTTTGTTGCTAAAAGTATCATAATTATAAAATAATCATAAGTAAATAAATGGTTAGTTGTTATAACTATGACAGAAATTATAAATATATTTTTCATATTTTATTTTAAGTAGCTATATATGTTTATCATATAATAAATTATTTTTGTATTGTATTTAAGTATGTATTTTTATTTTATTATGCATATTTTATTTTTAATTTTACTAAGAAATTAAAGACTATTAAATTTCTTAATTATATAGATTCCTCCTATTTAATTAAATTTTACTTATGCTTTTAATTATGGGTATTTTTCTTTTTTTCACATTTAAAATTTCCATGGTGAGCTCACCACTTGATAATTATCCATTTTCGTCCGCGCACTGTAAGCCCTCCCGATTTGGTCAACTACTTTCTAAGAGGTTATTCATCTTAATACTGTTGCCATTAGAGAACGTATAACCTTGAAATTTCCGTTGAATTTAGTACCCTCATGGCTTTAAAATGCGATACTTATAAGTTACCTCAATCCTTGACTCCTTTTCTAATGTGGATAGTTGTGGTATCATTAAAGCCCCTAGTCGAGAACTGAGGGACGAGGAATTATAAGCTCGTGAACCTTTTGAGGACTGAGGAACTGGAAATTAAGGGCTCGTGACCCTTTCGATTTCCACAGACGATGTGGGCTTGTGACTCTTTCAATTCCCACTAACGATGTCAACTGATGATATTCTATTTTTGTCCGTACACCGTAAGCCATCCTGGCAGATATTATCTGTTTTGGGCTTGGTCAACTACTTCTCAGGAGTTCACCCATCCTAGTATTGCTTCCACTAGAACACTCTTAATCTTGGAGTTCTTGCTGAATCCATTGCCCTGTGACTTAAAAACACGCCGTGTTAAGGAGAAAGGTGAGGGGTTTATAAACTACCTCCGCCCTCGACTCCTTTCTAATGTAGAACAGTTGTAGTATCATCAGAGCCCCCTAGTCAAGGACTGAGGGATTGGTAATGGCAAACGAAAATGGATCATCATCAGTTGGTATCGTACGAAATGGATCATCACCAATTGACGTTATTTGTGGGAATTGAAAGGGTCACAAGCTGGCCATTCCCAATCCCTCAGTTCTTGAATGGGGACTCAAATGATACCATAATTGTCCCACATCGGAAAGAAATCAAGAACTGAGATAACTTATAACTGCTTCTGTCTCTCTCCCTAGCACGATGCATTTTACAGCCGTACATGAGAGTACCTACAGGAGAGTGTATAAAATGGACAGTATCTGTCAGGAGGACTTACGGTGTGCGGAGGAAAATTGGTCATCACCACCACCGATCACGAAGATTGAGCTCTGAACCAATTTTGTAATTGTAATGTGAATGCCAATATAAAATAGTTTTATTCTATTGATGTAAGCTTAAATATTAAAATTTCATAAGTATACTGTTAGTATTATTAATTTGTGACCACAGAAACTTGCTGAGTTCTCTCTACCCTGGTTATGGGAACTAAGCTCAACCTATAAAGTGTGCTTGAGGGTAAAGAAGGCAATGAAATTGATAACTGTTGAAAGGAGATCAACAAGCAGCAAATCTACACACAAAATTCTCTTATTTGAAGAGGTCCAAAAATTTATAGGGTTTAACTAACTTTATACCTTTGTATTAAGTTAAAATTACTAATGTTTTTAAACTTTAAGAATATGCCTTTATACCTATTATACTTTGACTAAAATCTAAATGATAAATAATCTATCAAAAATAACAATTTTAACTTTTAATAACTTTAAAATTGAATTTATATTTTTTATACTTCACATTCCTTACATTTGCACCCCTGATTCTAGTTGATATTCAATAGATATTTTTATTATTTCATTTAAAGTTGATATAATTATTTTTTTACCTCTTGTAATTGAAGTAAAAATCACTTATACCATCTACTTTTATACCCCTATTACTTTAAATTAAAGTGAAAACATTAAAAAAAAAAAAAAACTATATTAAAGATAATAGTCTTAACTGTTAATAATTTAAAAAATTACATTTATACCACATATAATTCATATTACTTATATTTATACCTAATTTTATTTAATTTTAAATTGATATTTTTTTTCGTAAAAATTTAATACCGTTTATAACTCTACCTTAGTCCAAAATAAAAGAGATGCAAAAGTAAATTTTTGAAGTTCAAGATTACAAGTAATTTTCATCTTAAATATAAGGGTAAAAAAGCAATTATCCCTTCAAAAATTTGACATCATTCCCGGTTTCACTTTATTATAAAGTACAAAGAGTATAAAAGAAAGTTTTTAAAGTATAGAGTATGATAGTGATTTGTATCATCCTTCTTAATAAAAAGAGAGAAATAGGTCCTAAAATTTTATTGACAGCCCTCACTTGCGAGGGAGGAATACGTTGGTTACCTTTAATAAAGATCCACTTTTAATCCCACTTCTTTGTAGTCCCTCTTTACAATGAGAAAATGCATAACATTAAGATTAATTACATAACTAACAAAGTAGTTGCTGATGTTGTTGCTATGTCCAAAAGAACTGATTCCACTCCCCCTGCTTTTTAGCCAAGATGCTCGTTCTCTTCTTTCTCCATGTAGAACTGATCTTCCCTCCTTTAGTCATTCCCCACTGCTCCTTTTTGCTGCTACAACAGAATGCAAACATATAGACATGAGGAAAGCTTGATACCTTATATCCATGCCACAAAATCTTCATTTTTCAAAAAAGCATTTTTTGACACATTTTTTTCCATAAATCAATGGCATTGAAGTCCTGAGTATATATTACCACACAGTCAATTATCTTAAAGGAAATCTACAAGTAGTGAATCTGCACACAAAATTGTTCCATGTTTTTAATTTTAAAAAATACTAAGAGTTGTTATCGTGAGATAAATAATTTTTAAACATTTTCCAAGCCTAATTATTTTTAGACATTTTTGGCGTTTTTTAATTTAATTCCTAATGCATTTGAAATATATAATTTTTAAATATAGTGAATTAATAAGGTGACATTTGGTTTATATTTATATTTTTTGTTTTTTGTTTTTGTTATCTATTTTCTATTTTTTGTTTTGAGATTTATGTTTTTAAAATACTGAAAAATGCATTTAATTTGACATTTTCTTTTTTCATAATTTTGAATTTTTCTTATTTTGGGTTAAATATACTCAAAGTGACTTTTGACTATTTGTATTTCATGTGCAAACTCATCTGCTGTTTTCTAAAACAAATTTTTAAAAACAGGAGTAACTAAATACGTTTTGAGCTATTTTCCTTAATTTCAAAATCGTAAAATAAAAAATAAATTCAAAACAGATATACCAAATAACAACTAAGCAATTTAAAAAAAATGACACCTAAGCAAATGGGTCCATTGTAAGAATCCACAAGCTCACTTCACATAGATTAAAATTACAGCCTACAACTCTAATGGTTTTATATACAAATGAAAATTGAAACTATAATCGTCTAGCTATGTGGGATCAAGGGCGGAGCCATAGCTTGCCTAGGGGGGCACATGCTCCCCTAAAAAATAAAATAAAATTTATTATTTCTGTATTAATATTTTTTTTAATTGATATTATCTTAATGCCTAATTGTGTCCACTCAAGAAAAAAATTTAGTCCAATACTAATTGTGCCCACTCAGGAAAAAGAAAAAAAAAAAAAAAGCCCAATACCAATTGTGTTCACCTAAAGAAAAGAGAAAAAATTTTAACCCAATGCACATGTGCAATCGTATGGAATCCATCCAATGCAACTAAAAAATATCTAGTCCCACTTTGACCATTTTTCCTCTCTCTCTCTCATTTATATATCTTATAATTAGTGTCCACCCACCTAAGAAATTCTAACTCCGCCCCTGTGTGGGATAAAAGGAAATAAATAATTTATCAATAAGAAAAGAAACATAGGAAGAATACCACATAGGATTGGAATGAAGAAAAAGAGAGACATTTTTTTAGCATTAGATATGGATATTATTTTAGATAACATAATAACAAATTATATGAAATAAAATTAAAAATTATAGATATATTGAATTTTTAGTTAATTCAATTTTAACCAGAACCAAACCGAATTATTTCAATTAACTCGATTCTCTGTTCAGTTTCAGATACTTTTTATAGAGAACCAAAAATATTTGGATAATTCAGTTTTCAATTCGATTCTTCCTAATAAACCCCCAAGTAAATATTGGAAAACATTTAAGTTGTTGCAGTTCATATTTTTACTCTTTTGTTTTGTTTGGTTTCTATTTATAAATTGAAGAACTAAACATAATTTTAATAAATACATGCAATAGCTACATTTTAATAACATATGGCAGAATAAGTAATACTTCACCTGCTTGAGGAGGTACCACTGGGGCTAATATTACCAGATCCTGAACAAAGGCTGGAGAGTGGTTTTTGTGCAGATATCATCCCATTCCAGAGATCCCCACCATTGTTCGTTTCCCCTAATTACTTGAAGCGTAGGTGCTGCAACTGATGAAAGTGGCAACCTCTCCAACCTGGGACACCTTTCCACATGAATAGACTGCAGAGACTTACATAGCATGACTCCCTTGCAGATGCTCTTCAGTTTTGGCAGATCACTTAGGCTTAATTCCGAGAGATTTGGGAGTGTGATTAAGTTCCTACAGATATTATTTTGATTATGAACTTCATCATCTACTATTATCTCCTCCACATTCTCACAAGAGAACACCCAAAGAGTCCTGAGGTTTGGGAAGTTTTGCAGCAAGATGGCAGCTGGGAAGACACTCTTTATACTGGAACATCCGTCGATCTCTAATTTCTTGAGTGTAAAGGAAATGTTGCTTGGTAGACCAACTCTGTCAAAGAGTACCCTAAGATCGGGTAATCTCAAAAGCATTAAGAACTCGATGCTTCTAAGTGGGATTTCCTCGTAATCTTCTGAAAACACAGATTCTATCCCACTACAAGCTTCAAGCCAGAGCATTTTTAAATTTGTGGCATCCTTTAATGATTGAACATCAGATAAGCTAACCATGTCGCAGAAATGGCAATCTCCCATCATTAAGGTTTCAATGTCACTGGGGACCACTAGCGCATCTACTCCGCAACTAAAAATTTCCGAGTCCCTGATGGAAACTTCTTTTTCCATATTCACAAAGCCAAAATCCAAAATACCCACCAAAAGTCTGTAATTTTCCAACCTTGCAAATTTATGAGATTTTACATACCTGGCAAGCTCTTTTACATTTTGAAACCGAGCACAGAGAACTTTTAATTGCCTCAAGCACAAGAGATCTTCTACTAGCACTTCTACACTTGATATGTCAAATTGAAGGCATTGGAGCCTGGAGAGCCTGCGTATTTTACAGCCAGGAAATGACTTTAGCTGACGAGTTCTATGGAGGCAGAGATTTCTCAGATTAACCAATTCTTCTACACCTTGGGGTATTTCTTGAATCCTAGTACTACGAAGATTCAACTCTTTCAATCCTGTTAGTTTCTCCAGTGAAGGCACATACTCTAGTGTAACAGTACCCCCAACCAACAGGGCTTGCAAATTCTCCAAGTTGGATATGGACTCTGGCAGGGACTTAATATTGGTGCGGGACAAATCTAGCACTTCGAGAAGAGGCGTTTGCGAAAAGAATGAATCTGGAATATCACACAAAGCAGTGTTATCATTCAAAAGTAAGGTGGTGAGCCTATGGAAAATAGGTGGACTAGTAGGAAGAACTTCAATCTTATTGTGCATTAAGGAAACCTTCTTAGGATCCTCAGACCAGAATTCACACGGAAATTCTTCTAATTCCTCACCAGCACGAACCAAGAATTCAGAACTTATTTTTGTTACTTTGAGAGCCATATCTCTGATCAAATCATGCATCTTCACAGCTTCTTCCCCAATAAATGGTTCAATGCAACTTTCCAACAAAAATGTATTTATGAGCTCGTCCAATATACAACGACCCTCATCTATCATTTCTTGTCTACTATCCATCTCATCTATTAGTCCCTCTGCAATCCAATACCCTATCAGCATATTCTTAGGGATATAATGGTCTTCTGGGAACAATGCACAGTACAGGAAACACTTTCGGAGTTTTTCATTCTTTAAGCGAATATAACTAAATTTCAGTAGCTCAAGCACATCACCTTTGATCTCATTTCTTGAGATGTCACGAAATGCCTTTCTCCAAGCGTGTTTGTCCCCTTTTTCCCTCATGCTTCCAGCAATTGTAATAATTGCAAGTGGCAGACACGCACATTCTTTGGTAACTTTCTCTATAATTTCTCTCACTTCTGTATCCATCTTTGTCTCATCAAGTGCAACTGTTCTCAGGAATAGATCCCATGCTTCCACCTCAGTGAGAAGCTCAACTTTAACAGGTACACAACCCATTTTTGTACACACTTCTTGCGATCGTGTAGTTAAGACTAGTTTAGCTAAATTAGGAACGCTTGACTCTGACACGCCCACCATGTCCAAACCAAATGTTTCCCATACATCATCTAATATAAGTAGGTATCTCTTTTTGGAAAGCATTGTACACAATTCTGATGCTCTATCCATTTCATCCTCATATTTTGAAAGATCAAGGCCTAGTTTCCGAGCTATGGCATCCTGTACTTTTGCAATGTTGAATTCTTTAGATGCTTTAGATACAGTGACCCAAATAACCTCATCAAAATAACTTGTCTCTTCATTTACAATGCGATTGTTGATTTCTTTCATGATGGTTGTTTTGCCGGCTCCCCCCATTCCAACAACGCCAATCCTTGCAAACTTATCATCCATCAAGTACTCCCAAACTTTCTTCAAGTTCCTAGCACTCGCAATTTCACTGAAAAATCTCTCTTTGGGAATGAGTTTTCCTTTGGATGGAGATGGAGGTGCATTAATTAGCAATCCGTCAGAAAATCTCCCCTTCTCTTGTAGCTCTGCCACCTCTTGAATCTTTCCCTCAAGCAACTTTCCCAATCGTGCGCGGGACACATAATTCCTTTCTGCAATTACTTTTTGTTCAATTTTTTGCACATCATCTTTTATCTTCTGCACATCTCTGACCCAACCTTCAACTTCTTTCTTTGCTCTTTTTCTCGGCTGGTGCTCTACACTGGACAATTCTGTATCTATATCCTCCTCTCGACGGCTCAAGTCCTCTATCTTTCTTTTGAGATTTTGCATATTACTATCGAGGTTATTCATATATCCAATCCATTTTCCAATTTCTTCCCACATACTTTTCCCAATTTCAAATATTTGAGCTATGAATTCCATGATGTTGTCAGTTCCTGCAAACAGGAAAGTTGTAGAGGATTATAGTTAAAAGAGAGAATTCACAAGAAACAGCACACACCAATATCAAATATTCTATAAAGCAACTCATATTCTAATGCCAGTATGCACAAATTGAATTCATGTTATCTCAAATTAACGGAACGTAATGTGCACAAAATAGAGTTTGTAACATGGACACCAACATCTGCAAAAAGGGCAGTTGATTATTATTATTTTTTTTTAATTTAAGGGTATCTGATATTATTTTATTAAAAAAAAAAAAGAAGAAGAAAAGAACAAAACCAAATAATCCAAAACCAGCGAATGAGTTGCCAAAATATGGTTATCAATTTAGGAAAAAAAAGAAAATAATATACAAAAATATTGTCAGGAGCATTGATTTTGTCAAGAAATTCCTAAAGGGGGAGATTGTTAGGTTTTTCATTTGTAATTGACAATTTGTGAACAAAACAACAATGCCCAGCTTGACTAAGGTGCCTGAGTATATATATTTGATGGGAATTTGGAGCACCTTAGAATGTTAAGGAATAATTGATAGATTTTACTCCAATTATTTTTAGTTATTCGCATATACTGGTTATTCCAGTTTCCTTTAAACCCTAATTATAAATACAATATGAGGGAGAAGAAGATTATTCATCTTCTCAGTTGTTATTTCTTTTTTTTTTTTTTTTTTACTTTGATTTCCAACATGGTATCAGAGTGAGTGTACGAGAGAGAGAGAGAGAGAGAGAGAGAGTCAGAAAAGAGCGTCGTCTATCAGGTCTCTTACCACCGACATCATCTCCGGTCATCAAGGTTCATCTCCGGCATCACAAACAACTTCGTCGGCAGCCGGCAACCATAGCCCAACCTATGCTTGTCATCGGCAAGCTTCGCACCCAACCCCACATGCCATCAATCTCTCCTGCGAATAGATCTCACGAGTTGAGGCTTTGACACTCTTGCTGGCGCATGAGACCTAGTCATACCATCGGCAACCTTTAGCGGTGGTTGCCTGATGTCAGATACTCTCTTACCACCCTTGTTGTGAAGTTTATTTGATCGTAGCTCGTCAATTTGTTGTTCGATTTCCGCTTCTCATCGATTTGTTGCTTGGTTTTTGATTCTCACTCATCTTCATGCTCTTCCCGTATTGATGGGGCTTGTTCGAATCTATTGATTGTTGCTTTCGGAACTGCTCATTACTCTTAATCGGTCTTCGTCAGCCTTAATCTCCTTGTCTGTTGATTGCTATTCATCTATTGATTTGGGATTCAATTTTTTTGGTGTGGGTCGTTGATTAGTCAAACACAGCTGATTTGTGGATAATCTTATTTGTCTGATCTATTTTGTTTATATATATATATTTTGGGGATGGCTACTGATCCTTCAAAGAGTCTGGTCCCAACTTCGACAATACCTACTATTCTGGCTAATAGTCTTCTCAAGTCAATTGTTTGTGAGAAATTAAATAGAGCTGCCAATTATTTGACTTGGTCTCATTTAGTTTGTATATTCTTTATCAGGCAATAGTTAGAAAATTACATTAATGATCTCTCACTAGATTCAACATCTTCCACTTACTCGCAATGACATGTTACTGACACTATTTATTATGAGTTGGTTGTGAAACAATTTTAAGCCTTCGTCATATTATGGCCTTATGCAACATGTCTAAGCCAATTTGGGACTCTTTAACTGATTCTTTTTCTTAGCGTAATAATATTTCAAAGATTTTTGAGGCCTACGAGTAACTTTTTTCATTTCGATAAGGAAACAGATTACTCTCTGATTATTATAACCCTATTAAGGCTCTTGGTGACTGACTTTTACAACTTTGACCCTTTCCTGAGACCAAGGCGAATATGATACGATAGTAAGATGAGCTTATGACTATTCTTCTACTTGCCGGCTGAATGATAATCTTCGTAGTTAAAGAGATCAGTTCTTGGATAGAAAAACTATTCCTCTTTTTAGCCACTACTTATTCTTGATGTGTCATTAGAGGTCTATCAGCGTCATGCCCGTCCTGCTCCAATTACCACTGCACTAGTAAATCCTGCACCTCTTCTGACACCTATTCTTAATACTACTACTCCTAATCCGAGCACTTATGTCACTAGTTAGGATGAACCTGAGCCCCATGCCGTTGATGACCTTCCTATTGCTAAAAGGAAAGGTAGATGTACATGTACTCAGTATCCCATTGCTAAATTTGTTTCGTATCATTGTATGTTACCTCGACTCCAGTCTTTTGTTTGTGTCTTATCCTTTGTTTCTCTTCTTACATCTTATAATCAGGTACTATTATCACCGGACTAGAAGAAAGGAATGGATGAGGAGATGCAGGTATCAGATTACAACCAAACATGGAAGCTTACTCCTCTTCCTCCGAAGAAGAAAATAGTTAATTGTCATTAGGTTTACACAATAAAGTATCATCCTAATGGTTAAGTTGAACGTCTCAAAACTCGTTTGGTTGCTAAGCTTTATACCTAAACTTATGGTGTAGACTATCTTGAGACCTTCTCACCAGTAGCTCACCTTAATTCAGTTCACATTCTTCTTGCACTAGCAATGTGTGAGTCTCGACCTTTATTTCAGTTAGATATTAAGAATGCTTTCTTGCACGGTAACCACCAAGAGGAGGTATATGGACCAGCCACCTGGACAAACTACTACAGGAAATAAGCACCTTGTTTATCGCTTACACAAAGCTTTTTGACTTAAACAATCTCCACGAGAATGGTTTGATCGGTTTAGTTTTGCTCTTCTTGACTATGGGTTCAAACAATCCATCTCTTATCACTCAGTGTTTATCCATCAGTTACCATTTGGAATCATTATCTTGATTGTCTACGTGGATGATATTATCATTTCTAGTGACGACATTAATAACATTTCTGCATTAAAGAGTTATCTCGAAAAACAGTTCCACAAAAAGGATCCTGGAGCTCTGCGTTACCTTCTTGGGATTGTGGTTGCCGGTCCTTCTTAGGGTATATCTTTATCTTAAAGAAAATATGTTTTAGATTTTACTATTTGAGACTGGACTTTTAGGGTCCCATCCTGTTGACACTCCTATTGATCTTTCTATTCGCTTAAATAATGAGAGCAGTGATCCTTTGCTTGATATTTGTCGTTATCGACGCCTTGTGGGTAAGCCGATTTATCGCAATATTCCCCATCCTGATGTTACATATACAATTAGTGTGGTCAGTCAGTTCATGCATGCTCCACGCAAACCTCACTTTGAAGTTGTGTGTCGTATTCTAAAGTATTTGAAGAATTCTCCTTGTAAAGGTTTACTTTATCAAGCTTCCACAACAATCAATGTAATTGGATATAGTGATACAGATTAGGCTAGTAGTCGTTCAAATCGGATGTCTACTTCTGGATATTGTACTTTCATTGATGGTAATCTTGTCACCTGGTATAATAAGAAGCAGACTGTAGTGGCTTAATCTAGTGCTGAGGCTGAGTATCGTGCCATGGCTCATACTGTGTCTAAGATGCTTTAAGTTCGTTCTCTCTTTCGGGATTTCTATGTTGATATTTCAACTTCAATGTCTATATTCTGTAATAATCAGGCTGCCATTCATTGCCAACAACCCTGCCTTTTATGGACGCACCAAGTATTCGAGGGGTTGATTATCATTTTATTCGAGACCTCTTGGTTAAGCGTGATATCATTACTCCATTTGTGCGATCTGACTCTCAGTTGGGTGATATTCTCGCCAAATCCTTACTTGGTTCTCTATTTCAGAAAATGTCTATCAAGCTGGATGTGTTTGATAATTATACTCTAGTTTGGGAAGGAATGTTAGAATATTAAGGAATAATTGATAGATTTTACTCTAGTTATTTTTGGTTGTTAGCATACAGTGGTTTATTCTAGTTTCCTTTCTTGTAATTGAACCCTAGTTATAAATATAGTATGAGGGAGAGGAAGATTATTCATTCTTCTCAGCTATTTTTTCTTTTTTTTTTTTACTTTGATTTCCAACAAAGAAGAATAGAGTAATGAACTAGAAAGTACAAGGGAAAAAATGAAAGAGGTAAATACAAGGATAATTCAATTGTTACATTGCTGAGAGCTTTATACATGTTACAAAGGCTCTAAACTAGGAAAGAATAACTAAATTACAGGAAAAATAATTGCTAATTCCTAATTTACATGATTGATAGCTATAACATAATTGACATTCCTAATTTACATGATTGACAGCCATAACATAATTGACAACTAATACACCCGGAATTATACACCTATTTTTGGTAAAAATCACCCTCTTGATTTCTACGATATTTCCAACACTCCCCCTCAAGCTGGTTTGAATATATCTTCTATGGCCAACTTGCTCATTAAATAATCAAATTGTTTCTTGTGCAGCCCTTTAGTGAACATATCAACAACTTATTCTATAGTCGGGGTGTAAACTAGGCACATTTGTCCACTGTCAACTTTCTCTTTGATGAAGTGCTTATCTACCTCCACATGCTTTGTACGATCATGAAGAACCGGGTTTTGAGCTATGACAATTGCTGACTTGTTGTCACAATATAATCTCATAGGCAAAGCAATCTGAACTTCAAGTTCTTCTAATAATTTTTTGATCTAGATATTTCACAAATGCCATGAGCTACAGCCCTAAATTTTGCCTCTGCACTACTCTAGGCAACCACATTTTGTTTTTTGCTTCTCCAGGTAACCAAATTACCTCCCACAAACGTGCAGTAGCCAGATGTTGACTTGCGATCTATTACACTACCAGCCCAATCCGCATCAGTATAGGCTTTAATCTGCATATGTTCTCACTTCTTGAAAAGTATCCCTTTACCTGGTGTTCCTTTTAGGTACCTCAAAATTCGATAGACCGCTTCAAAATGTTCAGGTCCTAGTGAGTGCATGAACTGGCTCACCATGCTGATCGCGTAAGCAATGTCTGGTCGAGCATGTGACAGGTAGATTAATCTACCCACTAACCTCTAGTAGCGCTCTCTTTCCCTGGTATCTTTTGCAACCTCGAGCTTCATATTGGGTTCGATTGGTGTTTCAGCTGTCCTACAACCAAGCATACCTGTTTTTTCGAGGAGATCCAACATATATTTCCTCTGGTTGACAAAAAATCCTTCCTTAGACCTAGCAAACTCCATGCCCAAGAAATACTTCAGTGGTCCAAGATCTTTAATCTCAAATTCAGTAGAGAGTTTCTCCTTTAGCCTTGCTAACTCCACGCTGTCATCCCCTGTTAGGACAATATCATCAACATAAACAATCAAAATGGCAATTTTACCCTCCTTTGAACGTTTGTAGAACATGGTATGGTCTGCTTGACTTTGACAGAAACCAAGATGTTTTATTGTTCTGTCAAATTGTTCAAACCAAGCCTTAGGGGATTGTTTGAGACCGTACAAAGATCTCTTCAGTTTACACACCTTCTCAACCCCATGCTTTCCTTCAAACCCTGGTGGGAGACTCATGAAAACTTCTTCCTCTAACTCCCCATTGAGGAATGCATTTTTCACATCTAACTGAGACAAGGGCCAGTTTGAATTGACTGCAAGAAACAATAATACTCGAATAGAGTTTATCTTTGCCACAGGAGCAAATGTCTCTTGGTAGTCAATTTCTTGTGTTTGTGTAAAGCCCTTTGCCACCAATCTCGCCTTATATCTCTCTACATTCCCATTAGCTCTACACTTCACTATAAAAACCCATTTACAACCCACAGTCTTTTTACCCCTCGGCAAATCCACAACCTCCCAAGTCCCATTTTTCTTCAGGGCTCTCATTTCCTTGAGTACTGCTAACTTCCAAATAGGGTCTTCTAATGCCTCTTGTATGTTTCTTGGCACAACAATTTTGGAAATATTAGATGTAAAGGCTCTATGGGATTTAGAAAGTTTAGCAAAGGACATGTAATCAGCAATGGGGTATTTAGCACATTTCCTTCTTCCCTTTCTAAGGGCAA
Organism: Vitellaria paradoxa; assembly: GCA_019916065.1. NCBI lineage: Eukaryota > Viridiplantae > Streptophyta > Magnoliopsida > Ericales > Sapotaceae > Vitellaria > Vitellaria paradoxa. The sequence goes on from CM034238.1 coordinate 36,704,990, forward strand.
TAAGAACATCAAGGTTTTCAATTTGAGAAATAGGAATTGTAGCTACGATTTTGTTGGGTTCAGAAAGGATGGATTCAGATAGAGTAGGGTGAGACAAGTTACCTGTATTATCTTCCTGACCTTCATTCAAGGAATGCGATTGATCATTTGTTGGAACAAGAGATGGACTCGTTTTTTTGTGGATCCTCTTCCTAGAATAAACAAGAAGATCAGGTTTAGAATTTTCCTCTTGTAGTGTTTCCTTTCCTGTTTGAACAAAATCAAGTTCAAAATTAATAGATTGAGGTCCAATATTACTTTCTTGAACATTTTTTTCTTTGGACTATTTTCTATATGAGATTCAACTTGTCCTATTTTGATGAAAAAATCAGGATTTTGAGTAATGAGAGGCTCAGGATTGATGATACTGGGTAATGGACTTTGTTCCCAAAAATTTCCTTCCTCACTAGACTTCTCCCCCTGAAGGGAATTTTTATCAAAAAATGGAATGTTTTCTGAAAATGTAACATCCATAGTAGTGTAATACCATTTTGTTTTTGGATTAAAAAACTTATAACCCTTTTGATTAGGGGCATACCCTACAAAAAGACATTTTTCAGCCCTTGGATATAATTTAGAGTGAGATCGTTGGGGAAGGTGAACATAGGCTGTGCAACCAAAAATTTTTAGAGGCAAATCAGAATTCAACCTTGATTCTAGAAACTCGGATTTTAAATATTTCAAAGGGGCATTATATTTCAAAACCCTTGTTGGCATCCGGTTGACCAAGTAGGTTGCAGTTAAAAGAGCATCACCCCATAAATATTTTGGCACATTCATTGAAAACATTATAGCTCGAGCAATTTCAAGAAGATGTTTATTTTTCCGCTCAGCTATGCCATTTTGTTCAGGTGTATCACGACAAGTGGACTGATGAACAATCCCTTTTTCTTGGATAAAATCATTTAAAACCTTATTGAAATATTCAGTCTCATTATCGGATCTCAATATGCTAATTTTTGTTTGGAACTGGTTTTCAATCATATTGTAAAAGGTTCTAAAAATCTTTTCTACTTCAGATTTTTCACGCAATAGATAAATCCAACAAATCTGTGTGTGATCATCTATAAAAATCACAAACCATTTCACACCGGTTATAGTGGTAACCCTTGAAGGTCCCCAAACATCACTGTGGAATAGATAAAATGGTCTTGAAAGTTGGTAGGATTTAGGAATATAAGTGCTTCGATGACTTTTTGCCAAAAAACAGCTTTCACATTGCAAAGATTTAAGATTAATATTCTTAAATAATGATGGAAACAAATGTTTCAAATAAGTAAAGCTTGGATGACCCAATCTATAATGCCAAACCATTATCTGTTCATAAACAGAAATAGAACTAACACTTCTAAAGCCTTGAACTGTTCTGGATAGATTATCCTCAAAATAGTAAAGTCCATCTTTCATTCTAGCACTGCCAATCGTCTTCCCCCAACTCCGATCCTGAAAAACACAGTGTGATTCAAAGAAGGTTACACAACAGTTAGAGTCCTTGGAAAGTTTACTTACAGATAAGAGATTACAGGCAAGTTTGGGAACATGAAGAACAGATTTAAGACCTATTCTTCCTGAGATTTTAATTGAACCTTTGCCTGCAATTTGAGAAAAAGTTCCATATGCGATTCTAACCTTTTTATCACCAGGACAAAGAAAATAGGATTCAAATAATTTTGAGGAATTAGTCATATGATTAGATGCTCCTGAATCTATTATCCATGGAGCAGAGGAATTTAAGCAACAAGATAGAGCACTTATTTCCTTACCAGCTTGTGCCACAGACACACTAGGGGTACCAGAAGATGCTGAATTGGACTTTAGCAGAGCGAGAATATGATCAACCTGTTCTTTAGTGAAGGGACTACTTGCTTCAGCTTCGTTGGCTGTAGGAACAGTCCAAACAGACCTATTATTCTTCAAGTTTGCTAGTTTCCCGTGGATTTTCCAACATGTCTCTCAGGTGTGGCGTGGTTTGTTGCAATAGTCACACCAAACCTGAAAATTCCCATCATTCTGACGCTAGTTCTCATGATTCCGTTGTTGGTTTGAGAATTTTTTTTCCAGCACCTGATCCTACAGCTAGAGCCAAGCCTTTAATAGCCGTGCTTTGCCCCTTCTTGCCGAGCATCACGTTCCTACGGCTTTCCTCCCTTCTAACCTCTGAAAAAACTTCTCCAATTGTGGGGAGAGGTTGTCTTCCGATTATGCTCCCCCTCACCTCATCAAATTCCACATTTAGCCCTGCAAGGAATTTGAAGATCGGTTATCCTCTACCACCTTCATGTGATGTCGAGCATCCTCTGCACACTTCCATTCATAAGTATTGAATAGGTCCAAGTCCTAACATACGCGCTTCAAGGAGTTGAAGTATTTGGTGACACTGTCTTCTCTTTGTCGCATTCCACCAAGCTTCAAGGTTAGTTCAAATATTTGGGATTGATTTCCCAAATCAGAGTACATCTAATTGACGTTATCCCACAATTCTTTTGCTGTTGAATAACACATATAGTTAGAACTAATATCCTCCTCCACAGAATTTACCAGCCAGGTCATAACCATCGAATTCTCTGCATCCCAAGTCGCATACGCAGCATCATCTCCTGCTGGAGGCTTCTTCTCACCAGTAAGATAGCCTATTTTTCCACAGCCCCAAATATACATGCAGACAGCTTGAGACCATCGCAAAAAATTATCACCATTCAAGCATATGGTGATAATCTGGACAAAGTGTGATTCATTACTGCTTCCTCCAATTTTTGGTGGAGCAATTACAAAGGAAGTATCTGAGATTGGGTTTTGGGCAGCCGTGGTTGGGGAAGTCTCATTCGATATTTCTGACATGGTGTTTGGAGGGGTCGAACAAGAGAAAAAAACACTAGGGTGGCTATGATACCAAATTGAAAGAGGTAAAATACAAGGATAATTCAATTGTTACATTGCTGAGAGCTTTATACATGTTACAAAGGCTCTAAACTAGGAAAGAATAACTAAATTACAGCAAAAATAATTGCTAAGTCCTAATTTACATGATCGACAGTTATAACATAATTGACATTCCTAATTTACATGATTGACAACTATAACATAATTGACAACTAATACACCCGGAATATATACACCTATTTTTGGTAAAAATCACCCCCTTGATTTCTGCGATATTTCCAACAGAAAGCAACAACAAAAGGGAACTCCCTGGCTTGCTAATGGATGGCTGCTAGCTGTCTCGCTGGAGCGAGTTGACAACAAGGCCAATTCCCCGGCCAAATCACAATAATTGCAAATTTCATCATATTCCCATTAATTCAAATAAATGAACAGTGTTCACATAATTTTGCTCATGCCCAATAGGAACTAAAATCGTTTCTAAAATAAAGATTATTTGGGTTAGAAAGAGTTGTTTGCATATTGTTGAAACCCCTAAAAAATTTGAAGGTCAAGCTAAGTCTTGTTGGTTAAAGGTTGAAGTTTTCCATAGACTAGGAACTATTTCATGGTTATATTCTTGTCATAATTCCATGAGATCATGTAGTTTAGATTTTTTTTTGGGGGGGGGGATGATTAGTTTTGAAATTGTTTGCATTATTAAAAAATAACAAAAACTTTGAAAATTTTGAAAAACTCAAAATATTTTTCTGTGAACTTTCATACTTTAGTACTTCATGCAAGACATTTACTAAGTTCTTGGTGAGGGTATAAGTCGAGAATTAAGAAGACTTGGCAAGTGTCGTTTTGTTTATCTTGGCTAATTTGGAAGGCGAGAAATAAAAGAGCGTTTTAAGGAATAAAGATGATTGTACATAGATTAAAGGGCATGCTTCAATCACTATTATGTAGTTGGGTTTTTTTTTTAGGGGGGCAGGGAGGGAAGGGTCAATTTTTGCGCATCTATTATCTTATCTATGCTAATAAAACATGAATAAAAGCATTTAATCACAATACTGTTCATGACTTGGAATACATGTATATAAATAAATTTTCTTGTCCAAAAATTAAGATAGAAAAGAGGTAATAGATTTTATTTTATTTTATTTTTAAAAGGGCAAATACAATCTTTATGATATTCTGAACAGAATAAAATCATCTAATTCTACTTTTGAATATTTCATAGATTTGAACTTCGACTTGAAGGCTTGATAACTTGATCCCAAGATTTGCAAGAATGAACTTTGACTTAAGGGCTTGACAGTTTGATCCCATGATTGTTTGGCTTTGACTCCGACTTGAAGGCTTGATCTCAAGATTTGGAAAGTTGAACTTTGACTTGAGAACTTGATCTCAAGATTGTTGAGAGCTGAATTTTGACTTGAGCACTTGACAGCTTGATCCCAATATTTACATGCTTGAACTTCAACTTGAGAGCTTCACAGGTTAGCCTTGAAAGTTAGGTCTGTTGAACTTCAATTTCTTTTCTTCTATCACTTGTTGAAATTCTTCTCTTATTATCTTCTTCAGCTTTTGTAATTGTATATTTTTTCCTTATGAAATCACCCTTATTTATAGTGTTAGGTTTATATTTTTAATTGAAAAATTAATGTGCAAAAAATAATGATTTCGAACTTGTACTTAAAAACATTTGGCTCAAGTTTTAAAAGTATATGTTCGAAGATTTTTGAGCACTAGGTTTGTCATTGCATGCATGCCATTGCATGTAAGGTTTCCCATATATATATCGGCACTTCACAAGGACGCGGGTACAAGACATTTACCTTACTAAAACTCTATCAAATTACTTTCTTAACTCTCTTGCTAACTTAAGTATCAGAGATTCTTTGGCAAGCACCATAACGGTGTTCGAGACAGCTTTCTAGGCTTGGACTAAACTTTCAAAAGGACACGAAGTTACTAATTTATCAAGAGCTAACAACTCAAATTTCCCAATTCCCAGTTAAATTTATCCACATGCATCTACCACTTATCTCTGACAGAACGTCATGAACTAATTGCTTTTCTTCAACATTCTTTAAATAGTCACATCCAAAGTATGCTGAATTTTATTGTGAAGAAGGCTATCAAGACTGCATTTGGCAAATTGACAACCTCACAACCAGGATTGAAATTGGCATGGAACACTCTAAAATCTACGCACAATTCACTGTCTTTACTCCCGCTGCAAGTTCTTTTCTGCATATTGTCCTAGAACCAAATGGACACTTAACCATCTATCGAGTCAATGCTGGAGGACAAACAGGAAGTGACATACTAGTGAATTTAGGTTATCCTTATGATCCTTGCATTTACCCAGGAGAATGTGGCTGCTATGGGGTTTGCAAGACTGGTGGTCATTGCATTTGTCCAGACCAAAAGGGAACGCCAAGTTACTTCAAGCAATTTGATGCTGGCAATGGAAGTGAACCAACCAATCCTTTGTTATGCAAAGGAAACCATTCATTTGTGGAGCTCCCTAATGTTACCCACTTTGATGTCCAGCCCTCATTATCCTATTTAATTAGCACAAAGAAATGGGGAGATGAATGTGCGAAGAATTGTTCTTACAAAGCTGCCTTTTTCCAGCATGAAGGCTAATAGGGGCACTCGACTGAACGGTTTACCCGAGCAACCAAAATTGGGACCCGAGCCGACCGAACAACATGGACCTCAATCGGGCCAAGCGACCGTTTCATTAAAGATAAAATTGATTATGTTACAATCATATGTGTAACTATATTCTAACATATTCCGTAATTCTCGCCTATAAAAGTACTACCTGCTACTTAATGGTTTTAATAACTAATTAAGGAAATCAACTTTGAGATCTACAATACATGTTGCATAATCTGTACCTCTCCGTTTCAGCCGCGACTATGAACTCCGCACTTGTGCAGGAGGAAGATGAAGTCCAAAAGCCTATCTATTACACGAGCAAAGGCCTTAGGTAAACCAAACTGAAGAAGATGCCGAATGAGTAAGACCGATCAGAGCATACTTGAAAAATAGAGCATTGCCAAGTGACAAGAATGAAGTAGAAGGGTCCAGTATCATTCAAGCAGATATCTTTTAGTAGATGGGATCCTTTAGAAAAGGAGACATAACTCCCCATTGCTAAGATGTGTGAATAATCAGGAGGCTAACTATATAATTAGAGAAGTCTATGAAGGTGTTTATGGCAACCACTCGGAGGGCAGGGCTCTAGCTAAGAAGATTTTGACGGCTGGCTACTACTAGCCAACCATTAACTCCCCATTACTAAGATGTGTGAATAATCTGGAGGTTGACTATATAATGAGAGAAGTCTATGAAGGTATTTATGGCAACCACTCGGAGGGCAGGGCTCTAGCTAAGAAGATTTTGAAGGCGGGCTACCACTAGCCAACCATTAATAAGGATGCCTAGGAGTTCGTTAAGAAGTGCAATAAATGCCAAAGATTCTCTAATATCCCGAAACAACTTGCTCCAGAACTGACACCAATCCAAAATCCTTAGCCATTTGCTTAGTGGAGAATAGACATTATTGGCCCATTTCCATTAAGAAAGGGACAGAGAAATTTTGTCGTGGTCGCAATTGATTATTTTACTAAATGAGCAAAAGTAGAAACCTTACCAACCGTTACTGAGCAGAACATAAAAAAAATTTTGTGACAGAACATAGTCTGCTGGTTTGGTATCCCCAAGGTGGTAATAACAGACAACGGAAAATAATTTGAATGGAAACAGTTCAACGGGTCGTGCAAGGACTTGGGCATTAGCTATCACTATTCATTACCCAAGCACCCTCAAGCCAATGGTAAGGTCGAAGTCACCAAATGGTCTCTCCTCAAGATCATCAAGACGAAGTTGGACAAGGCAAAAGTCTCTGAGTAGATGAGTTTCCAAACATCTTATGAGCCTATTAGACGACTGAAAGGGTGGTAGTATCACAATTCCAAAGGTAGACTAAGAAAATTCCGAGGCCAATGGCTCACGAGACCAGTTGCCAGAAAATGGCATAAGATTCCTACTCAGTTCACATGACCGAACAGAGCGAAAATCCTGCTAGGCTCAAGTGGCCAAGTAGATCAGGGACGGCTTACGAGGTCGATTGCAAAAAAAATGGCAAAGATTTTTCTCAGTTCACGTGATCGAGTAGAGTAAAGATCTACTCGGCTCACGTGGCCAAGCAATGCGAAGATGGCTCACAAGGCCAAATGCCAGAAAATGACAAAGATTTTTACTCGGTTCACGTGACCGATCACAGCAAAGATCCTACTTGACTCACATGGCCAAGAAAAGTAAAGATGGCTAATGAAGCCAAAAATGAAACGAGCACGCTCGGCATAAAAAGAAAAAAAGAGGAGGAAGACAGCATGTGAAAATAAGTTCATCAATAAACAATGAATGTAATCCAATAAAGTGACACAAAAGAATGAATAAAAACTATCATTGATAGGCACAAAATGATAAGTTTCATTACTTTAGCAAAGGGGCACATGGCTGTTTCAAATATATAAAAAGAAAGAAAGGGAAAAGTACATCAATTGGCAATACAAGTGACAAAAACGAACAGAAAAAGGGGCCAAAAGGAGGTGTCTAAATGACATTCTGAACATTGTTCTTAACTTGTTCAACGTTTAAAATCACTAGAGAACCACCCACATCTACAGTCTAAACATTGATTCCTTCTGTGGCCTCCTTGTTTTACTCAGTGCCTTCAAAATACTCTTCGACATTGATTGGCTCTCCATTAGGCCGCTTATTTTGTTCTTCATCCACAACTGCACGCCTAGGCTTAATGGAAGATAGCTCCATGTCAGGGATGGATGCAACAAATTTTTCCTTGGCGTGCTCAAAACCTTGCAAGAACACAGGCATAAAAAAGGCCTAGAAATCATCCGTGCCCTTGAAGTTTGCTATGGCTGTGTCCTCTACATTGTAAAACTCTTCAGTAAGCTCCTCAAATCTTTGCTCAGCTACAGCCCTCAATTCCTTCTTTGCCTCCAGCTACTTCCACAAGCCAGCCCATTTGGCCTTTAGGGCTTTATTCTCTTCGATTGTTTTTTGCTCATGCTTGAGGATTTCCTCCTTCTCAGCATGAGCGATTGTAGCATTATCTTTAGCTGTCTTGAGATCAATCAATGTTTACTCTCTCATCTTCCTCTCAACAGCCAAGGCTTTCTACATGTTTGCCAACCTTGTAAACACGGCATAGGACCTAATCATGGTCTAAAAAATATAGCAAAAATAGCTTCCAAAAAAAAAAAAGCAGAGAACAAAGGTTAAAAAGAATGAGATATGCAGACTTACCCTGAACAGATCATAGTTCATGTCATAAGCCGTTTGAGTGCTTTGCAAGCCCCTAAATGGTGACATGTCTTCGTCAGCAACTATGCCGAACTTCTGCCACGCTGTCTCGAGGCTGGCAAGGAGGGACTGGCATGAAGAAGCCTTAGTTTGTAATCTAGACCCCGATACCGTGGCCCTAGATGGGGAAAAGTGAGTTTGGATGACCTCTTTTTGTTGTGAGGGGACAGAGGTCAACTTTTGCTGCTTGGTGGGGGGAGCAGTGGACTTTGATGTTCTTACCTTTGTGGGGTAGGCCCCCCGAAGGCTTTTTGGGGGCAGACTTCTTGTTTGTCTTGTCCAAGTAGGTTATATCGAACATATTTTCCTACTCAGTCTGCCCCTTTGATCGATTTGGCTATGCCTCCACTCATTCGGCTCGTTCAAGAATGGCGTTATCTATTGAAGAAAAAACAAAAAAGGATTGAGAAAAATTGAAGTAAGGGAATTCATAAAAAATATAACTCCTAAACTCACTCTGCTCACATTTGGTTGCCAGAACTTCTTATGTATAGTCTAGGCAAAGCAAGTACAAGGCCAAGTTTTTTTATAGTTATTAAAACTTAGCCTCACAAATTGAGTGCTTTTTGTTCAGTGGTGATATTTGGTGGCTTTCGGGCTGATAAGAATAAAAGGAAGATATTAGAATCCTAAAATCTAAAGGAACTGGACAAGAATAAATGAAAATCCTAAGCAAATCCATTAGCATCGATTGACCCCAGACCAGAGGAACCCGAATTTGCTTCTCTTCATCGGTCTCCCATACTTGGAACTCCCATGTTGATCCTTGGACAACTTTTCTTTCCATCCTTTGTTGGGGTGGGCATTTGGGTGACAAAATTAAACTCTTGCTTCCTCACCGAAAAATACCACCACCCCGAGCTCTTTTAATTTATCTTATAAAAATGTAAAAACTTATTTTCCATGAGGTCATGGCCGGTGGCAGCTACCTAGAAGACCGCGCTCCTGATTAGGATCCTCCAACTGTTCGGCGCCAGTTGGCGCAAGGACAAATCGAGATGGGAAAGGACCTCTCGAACAAGCCTCGACAATGGGAACTGAAGACCTCCGCTAGTGCAGCTTCATAAATCGCTACCTCGCCCTCCCTTGGGAAACATGTCAAGTCGTTATCTCCTGTAACTCAGTAGGTCAAGTTCGATGGGAATTGAAAATTAGCGATTATTTCCGAAATCCTACTGACGAATATTGTGGACCTAATATTTTCTGCTTCAAACAGCATATAATCTCTTGTTGCTGCTTTGTGAGAACACTTCTGCCCTATGCTAAGTTCAAAGGCACCGATGATATGCCTAAATGACAAATATTCGACAAAAAAATTAAGCCACCAACTACAGATTTGATATACTTAGGATTTGCTACAAACCTTAAGAGATTTGAGAGTCTACGGCTCTTTTAGTAAAAATACACACTCCGACTCAACAACCAGAATATATGAATAGAAAAACAAGAAGAGAGGAAAAACTCTGAGAAAAACAAAAAAAATACTTACCAGTTAAGAGCACTGTGAGATTTTGAAAGAAAAAAGGGAGCAATGGAGCAACTTCAAATGTAGTTGCAACAATGGAGGGGTAAGGAATGATTTGTTGTAAAGGTAGACCAGTAGATCTCCTCTAGAATATGTAGCCAAAATTTTTCAAAATCGACGGCCAAGATTTAGATGGAAAAAGTCAATCTAATAGCCATAAATTGACACACTAACACATTTGACACCGTGGCCAATACATATATCACATATGGTAAGGTAGTGGGAGCGTCCCGTCCCTTCAACAATGGCACGCATGCCAATTACGCATTAAATGTGCGCATATTCCTAAGGAGAGTGTAACCATCAGATTCCCTCGATCCCCTTTTTCGACCAACTAAACCACAAGCATCTGATGGGGTGTGCCCAACTGAGAATAGAACAAGTGATGAGGCAATTGTTAGATTCCTCTCGACCCTCTTCAGTGATCGACGGAATCGGGCATCTGATAGGGTGCATCGACTGAACAGGTTTACCTGAACAACCACGATTGGGACCCGAGCCGACCGAATAGTATGGACCTCGGTCGGGACAAGCGACTGTTTCATTAAAGACAATTGATTATGTCACAATCACATGTATAACCGTATTCTGACATATTTCATGATTCTCACTTATGAAAGTGCTACCTGCTGCTTAACGATTTTGATAACTAATTAAGAGAATTAACCTTGGGATCCACAATACACATGACATAATCTAATTAGAGGGAAAGCATAATTGTGTAAGGCTCATATGCATCATGCCGATGCAGGTCTCACACCTATATAAATACATTATCTCCTCAAGTACATGGTACGCACATTCTTTATCTTACTGAAACTCTGCCGAAATACTTTTTCAATTCTTTTACTAACATAAGTATCCGAGACTCTTCAATAGGCACCACATCAATGTACTAAACAGCATTCCAGATTTGGATTAGACTCTTAGATGATTCTAGTTTATTGAGTCATCAAAGGCGATAAAGCATCTGGTAACTGTTCTTTGCAAACTGACGTGCTTTACTTCTTCATTAGCTACGAGGAAGAATCTAATACACATCATCGAGCATTTGTCAAGGTTCAAGACATGAGTGTTAAAGCAAAATCGGCACCTCGGTCAGATCACCAGAAGAAACACGCATCTAGTTTAGTTTTGGTAGTACTAGTACCATCCCTTTTTGGTGGCCTAGTATTTGCTATTTTTGTTACAGGGAGATACTATGGCTTTAGAATACTGAAAAACATAGATCATGATGATAAGAAAGAAGGTGATGACGAAGTTATAGAAGCATCGAAAAAATTCTCTTTTGAAGAATTGAACACATGTACACAAAATTTCCAGATCAAGCTTGGCCAATAACGATTTGGAAGCATGTTCGAGGGGATCTTATGTGATGGCAACAACATTGCAGTGAAACGTTTGGACTCCACAAGCCAAAGCAGAAAAGAATTTCTGGCAAAGGTCAATATAATAAGCAAAGTTAGTCATTTCAATCTAGTGAAACTGATTGGTTATTGTGTTGAGAAATCTAATAGGCTCTTAATTTATGAGCACATGTAATGGGTCTTTGGATAAATGGATTTTTAATCAAGACAAGGCAGCAACAATTAGTTGGGAAATTCGGTAAAATATTATTCGAGGTGCTGTCAAGGGGTTGGAATATCTTCACGAGGAATGCAATAAGAAAATAATTCACTTTGATATCAAACCTCAAAATATTCTTCTTGATGTTAATTTCAACTGTAAGATATCTAATTTCGATTTAGCCAAATTAATCGACAAGAATCAGAGCCTAGTATATATTTATTTATGGGCTCATCAGGGATGATATGTACATATAATTGTATATATATTCAGTGGCGGAACCAGAAATTTGAGTCAGCGTAGGCATAATGATAAAATCCCATATAGTGCATGCTAAAATCTAGATGAGGTCAACAACCTGGTCTGGCAAGAATGGAGAGCAAATTGGCAGTATTATTGGGTTGTTGAGATAGAATGTTTGAAGTCTAAGGAGAGCACAGAGGAAATTCTCAATAATGTCAAATTATGGGAACACCTGCATTGCACTCAGAAAACTAAGAAACTTTCTATTCCAAAATTTTCTACATGTAGAAATGCTGTGGTCTATAGAATTTTTAGATGGGATGATTAAGGTTCCCTTGTGAGTTAAATGCATCTTAATACTTACAAATATGGTACTCTATAAACTTCCACAGCTAGTTATAAATATCCAAACACTCGTCATATCACAGAGTGTTTATTTAAGTCATCTTATACTCCTTGCATAAGCATCTTTATGAATGTTGATCAGGCTACAATATATATATCAGTTATAGTTAAATCATATCTTCATGGTCTCTGCATAACAGTGCACTATTAATTATCCAAAACTAGCGAAAACCCAAAAAAAAAAAAAATTATCATGGAAAATTTTAGAACTGTTCTTAAGTATTCAAACTAAATCTACTGAAAATTTGGAAGATCCAAAAGTAAAAGCTTTTCTCAACACAAAACTTCTTCTCAAGAATTGCAAACAACTTCCATAAAATGCACCCAATGTGCAACAGAATCATTTCCATGAAAATGCGATATTTTTCTTTCTGCGATGAGAAACCCTCCCATAAATTCTGCTTTGAAATTTAATCCCAAAGTCAAAATCAACTTCAGGAATAAAAATTTTCCAACAAAACCCAAAAGCCAAATCTGCTCAAAATCAACAGATTCAACCCAAAGTTTTGATAGAAGAGGGCAAGAAAAACAGAGCAAGAGTTCCAGAAGACTAGTTAGAATTTCCAAAATTGGAACCTTTGGTGATACCCACTACCCAGAAACGAAAACCATTCAAAACTTCTTTAAAAACTAAATATGTCGAATGGAGGAGCCCAAAAAGTTGTGACCCGGAAAAGAATTTGATGATGGTGAAGGCGTCAGAAGGAGGAGGAAGAGTAGTGTAAGAGTAAGAACAGAGGAGCGTGAGATAGCTTATATATAGGGTTTGGAGAAGAAACAGTCCAAAAAATATGAACACCGAAACTGAAAGGTTGATTACTTGTTTGAAGCGAACCCAAAATTCCAAAATGTGAACATTAATTCTTACTGATCTTGTCCTCCAAGATCAATCCAACTCATCATTTGATAGTTACAATTAATTACATCTCGCGCCAAAACCTTAACCACCATCATTGTATCCTATTACACTAAATTAAACTAAAACTCTAGAAGCAGTGTATAGGCCGTGAATATACATAATATATATATATATATACAGACAGTAGGTTGAAAATACCCGCACAAGATAGCAACACGAGATCAAGGATTAGGGTAGAGGACCGGCGCCGGTCGTGGTCGCCGTTGGTTGGGGGAGAGAGAGGGAGGGTGAGAGAGGCGCACGACTGGGTAGAACCATAGAGGGACTCGGGGGTTTAGCGATACAGAGAGAGGGGGGCAGGGCTTTATGCGGGTCTTCGGGTCGGGTTTCAGGTCGGGTCGGATCCTTAAATTCCACTGTAGGCGAGGGCAGGCTGTTCGTGCATCCGCCTAATATTATAATTATATATGTATATATAATTATTCATGTATCATTTATGCTTCATATATATATATATATATATATAAAAGAGAGTAAAACAATTAAAATGATTGATTTTATTTCACGTAAATTTTTTTTTAATTTATTTTAAAATTTTTAATTTTTATTTTTAAATATTTTATTTAAAAAAAAAAAAAAAACCTAACAGATCATCCGAATAACATCCTTTAGTTCCTAAACCCTTTAATTGGATGGACCTATTCTAATATTACTAAACCTGATCTGGTCGAATCTATATCAAATCAATCCATTGACGAGCCTACTTAAAAGTAACAGCTAACATCTACAATTGAAGTGAACACACGTACCCCTCCCCCCCCCCCCCACACACACACGCACACACACAAAGAGAAAGACGAAATTCCATTCATTAGAGTCAATAAAAATTAACTTGTAAGCAGAAAATAACTTAGAAGGCAGATAGAAATTAATGATGAAGGAAAAAATAAAATAAAAAAATTTTGAAGCAAAAAACTACAGTTAATTGATTAAAATTTTAATTTAAAAAAAGAAATATTCCAGTCATAAGTAGGTAGGAGTTTAGTGTTGTATTTAAGAAAAAATGTTTCAAGAAATGTAATTTTTATTTTAGCAACTAACTAAAATCGTGCTTGCCCTCAAGTGTATTTGGGGTTTTCTCAAAATTGCTTTTTAAATCCAGTCTTAAAAATGGGGAAAAAGTTAAAAGTAAATTTTTTGAAAAAGAAGAAGTTATAAAGTTGTAGAGCCACAATTTGGAAGTAAGATTGAAGGCAAAACTTAAAATAAATAGGAGAAGAAAAGTGGGAGGAATGAAAAAAAAGGGAATGTTAAAGCAAAGCCAGATACCTTACAATTAATGCTGGATCAAGGGAGAGACAAACTGCAGAGAGAGAATGGAAATCGAGTTTTCGACTTCAAAGCCTTTAGATCTTGGATTTGTGGGCGCTGAGGCGATGTCAGCTTGGACAGCAAGGTCGGGCTGTTCTAGCTCTTGACCTCGTGGTTACAAGGCCAGTGATATCAGTTTCGCCTTTTGGGTTTTTAGACTGAAAAAATTAAAAATAAAAAAAAAAGTTAAATCGGATAATTTTTGAGTTTGCATTTGAAAAATTTTTTTAAATTTTAAAAAATTCTTTAGATTTTTAAAATTTTTCTAACGCTCTATACGTGCCAAATAAAGTCAAAAAAGCATCGAAAATATAATCTTTTAGCTGCCGCGTGAGAGGCACGTGAGAATTGTTGGGTGGGATTTATCTACTGATTTATATTTATATTACATTTAAAAAAGATAAAAATTTATTTGAGTTATAATAAAAAATAAAAATAAAATTTAAAATTAAAATTAATTAAGTTAAAAAAATTAATAACTTGATGGATACTTTTTTTAATTATATTTAATCAATTCAAACAAGGACTAAATGCTTCTTTTTCTTAGTTATTTTTTCGTTTATTCATCGTTTATTGAGTTTTTTTTTTCTTACTCTACCACTAATAATAATTTCAATATTTTAAAAGTTTAATTTTTTTTTTATTGGAAGTTAAAAACTTACACTTATATTATTGAGATAAAAGATTTGTCATAAAAAAAATAAAAATTTAAAATTCTTCTTTCATTTTTTATTATATTTTTTATTTTATTTTCCCGAAACTTTTTTAGTGGTTCTCACCGAATGCCTTCAATTGGCAACAAACACCATCGGGCCACTTTAGTAAATGTACCAGCAACGACGGCCCGTGCAGGGCAAGGCAAAGGCTGGTTTTTTATAGAATTTGACGAGGGAAAGACTGGTTTCTTTCGATTAAATTTTATCGTGTGTCATTTTTATATCACTTTAATATTAATTTTTAATTATTTTTTTAATTTTTTTAGAACTCTAAACACTTATAGGTCATCACAAGTGACACCCGTTGAAAGTCCATAAAAAAATGATATGTAATGAAAAAAGTGTAAAATATTATTATATAATATGTTTTCATTGGTTCTTAATGGGTGCTCCCAAGACACTGGTTGACAAATGCCATATATATAGGTAAGTAGTAGACAACTTGAGTAATCTCCTAAGACCCTCATCTAATAAGAAAACCTCAAATTTAAAAACATATATATCTATATATATTAATTATTTTAAATTTATCAATTCTTTAGCTTCAATGTTTATTTTAATCTCAAATAATTTTAAAATTCGTCTTAATCCATAAAAAGGTATCTATAATATATTTATTAATATAATGTTTTTAATTAATTTAAATGAATCCTAACCCTTTTTATTTTCACTAGCGATTAAATATTCTCAATCTTTAATTGTAAAAGTGACTTAGATAATTAGAAAATATATTATTAATTATTAATTTTAAATTAATTATATAATAATTGTCTCAAATTATTGTTGAAAAAGTTATACTAAAATTTAATGAGTGATTTTATGTCTTCAAGAATTAGAAAAATTAATTTTAAATAAAAAATTTTAAATATTTTATCTCATACTAAATATTAAAATATTTAAATTTTATTTCAAGTCTTAGATAAAATTCACTTATTCCCAACTAATATCCGAAATATTCTCACCTCTGTGAATGTTTTATTTTAAGTAAGTTGGTTAAGCTTAATTTACTTTAGTAATAAATAGATGTGATACTCTATTTTGACTGTTCTTTTTATTTATTTTGTATATTTTTTATTAAAATTTTATTTTATTTTTCTTAATTTTTAAATATATTATTCGCATTTATAAAAAATTTTTAAATAATTTTTAAATTCAAAATATTAGTACATAAAAATTTTTAGAAATATATGAAAATAATAACTTCAAAATTTCTTTTTTTTTTTCCCTTTCGTTTTCAAATAATTTGATACGCGTCTGTATGACTCCATGGACCATGGTTGCTGCCATGTTTATACGGAAAACGAGAAATCAACTCATACTTCACGTGGACGCGGTTGACAGGTCGTCATCTTTGTGACTCGGGTCTCAAGAGAGACTGGCCAAATTTAAGGCAGTCCTTGCTGGCATTTATTTATTAAAGTGACCCGTTGGTGTTTACTGCCAATTGAAGATATTCAGTGGAGACCCCTAAAAGTCTCAAATCATACATGTAGAAGCAACAATTTATGCTTATAGTATTTTAAATAAAATTAGTACTAAATTTTTATATAAGTTTAAATTTAGATAAAAAATTTTAATTAAAAAGTTACGATAATTTATGAGTTTTGATTTTTTTTCAAAATTTTAAATCTTAATAACTAATATATATATTTTGATCTCTTTCTCTCTAATTAATTTTCGATAAGTACCATAAAATAAAATATAAATTACAGTGCTTTAATTTTGAATCAACTTCCTACAAATCATAATTGGACAATATTTCAGTTGACAGTTTTAATTTGTATACAATCTCTTTGAAATATGATGAAATTTAAAATATTCAAATCGTTTTATAAGATAGATGATAGTAAAATATATTAAAATACGAATTGAATGGGAAGTTAAAAATATAAAAATAATCTCAATCGCTGAATAAAAGAAAAATATTTTTTACCCATTCAATCTTAATTTGTGAGAAAAAAATTTTTAAAAGCCATTCTATTTTATTATATAGATAGGTAGTTTTGGTCTAAGTACTACTGTATTTTGTTTCACTTTTAAGGAACCTTCAGTATGAGCTAAAAAATTTTTAGGGTAATTGTTACCCTAATAATAATTAATAGAGTAATAAGTTTATAATACTTATGTTTGAATTAAAAAAAATAAATATTAACCAGTAATAATTTTATTATTGTTTGGAATATTATAAATTTTGAAGGGGTGAAACTTAATTTTTAATCCTAGTAAAATATTATAATAAAATAAATTATCATAATAATTATTATTTTAGTAATAATTAATTTTAATAAAAAGTATATTATAAAATATAATTTTAAATAAAATTATTAACCATAAAAATTATTTTATGATAGATTAATATTTCAATAGTAATTAATAATGAATTATTATTTGTTAAAAATATTTTTATTTTTATTTTTATTTACTTACCAAAAAATTATTTTCATTTTGATAAAACAATTTAATAAAACAAATAATTTTAGTTTATTAAAATAAATTATTAATTTTAATAAATTATATTAATATAATACATAATCTAGTAAATTATTATTTATGAGAAATGATTTTCGTTTAATAAAATAATTTAATAAAATAAATTATTTTAATAGGTAATTATTATTTATTAAAAATTTTAATTAAAAAAATAAATAATTTTATTCATAAATTAATATTTCAATATTAATAATCTAATAAAATAAAATAAATTATTTTAATAATAAATTATTATTTATTATATATTATTTTGATAAAATAATTTAATAATTAATCTAAAGTTTGAATAAATAAATTATCATTCTATAATATTTATTATAATTTTTTATGAGAGAATGTTACCTAAGATTTTCAAGGGTATAAAGAAAAATTTTACGAGATAATGAGAAAAATGTTAAATTTATGGTACTTATGTTTGGATTAAAAAGATAAATATTATCCAGTAATAATGATATTATGTTTGGAATGCTAAACATTTTAACAGAATAAAACTTAATTGTGTTTAGAGTGAGACTAAAGTTCAAAGTTAATATTTAATCTTAGTAAAATAATATAATAAAATAAATTATTATAATAATTATTATTTTAATAATAATTAATTTTAATAAAAAATATATTATTAAAAATAATTTTAAATAAAAATATTAATTATAAAAAATAATTTTATCATAGATTAATATTTCAATAGTAATTAATGTTAATAATGAATTATTATTTCTTAAAAATTATTTTTATTTTGATAAAATAATTTAATATTGATAAAATAATTTAATAAACAAATAATTTTATTTTATTTAAATAAATTATTAATTTTGGTAAATTATATTAATACAATACATAATCTAATAAATAATTATTTCATAATTATTTTAATGAAATAATTTTTATTTAATAAAATATAATAAAATATATTAATTTAATAAGTAATTATTATTTATTAAACATTATTTTTAATTTTAGAAAATAAATAATTTTTAGTCATAAAATAATATTTTAATAATATTAATTTAATAAAGTATAATGAATCATTTTAATAATAAATTGCTATTTATTAAATATTATTTTGATAAAATAATTTAATAATTAATTTTAATTTGATTAAATAAATTATTATATTAAAATATTTATTAATTATGTAGAAAAATATTGCATAGCATTTTACGAGGGTGTAATGAAATATTTTATGAGATAATAAAAAGAGGTAAAATTTTTCCATTATCCTCCATTATGAGGTAATAGTTATACTCAGGATAATTATTACTCCTCATCTAAACTAATGTAATAGAGAAAAAAATTAAATATTATCCTAATAAAATTTAAAATAAGTTTGCTTAATTCTTCATTTAGAATTCGTGATTTTTTCCGATTTAAGTTTTCACATTAAATCGTTGTATCTCTTTACTTCTCTGTTTGTCATTGCGTGATTGATTAGTATTATGCTCTGACTATTTTTCAAATTTAATTTGCATAAAAGATCCCAGAGCCACAAGCTCTCCAAACACGAATTGGAATCCAAATTTTTTATGAAAAGAAAAAGAAAACTCATAAATGGAGAGAGAGACGAGAGGCAGCCAATTACCCTCTATTACCCACTTTCCCCTGTTAAGGGTAATATACTAGTTGGATTTTCTAATTTATTCAAATTATAATTTTTATTTATTCTTGTTAATTTTAAAACATTGTTTTCACAAGTTTAAAAATTAATGAATATAACACCACATTCATAAGAAAAAAAATGTTTATTACATTGAAATATGTAAATTTAATAAAAATATCATATAAAAATAATTGAACATAAGTTATACAATTTTTCAATAGCAATTAATAATTAAATGTATTAATATCAAATTATAATAGTTAATTAAAATTTATATACCTATCAAAAATTTTTGTAAAGTCCTTATTTTTCATTAAAAATTTTAAAAAATTAGAATTTTTATTTATCTTAATATTTTTATTTTAAAAATAAGAAAAATAATAATGAAATATTGTTAAAATTAAATTGTTTAATGAAATAGCGTAATAACAAAAAAGGACAAATGTAGTAAAGGTATATATGTAAAATTCAAAAGAAAAAGTTAAATAATGTATTAAAAATTAGTATCTATTTGGAATTACAAAAATTTTTAATTTTTCAAACCCTACTACTATCAAGTACTAAAACCCTGTCATTAAAGTTTCAATTCAGAAGCAAAATTGGAATATTGAAAATAAACTTCAAAAAGTTAAAAATAATTTAACATATTGAATAACTCAACCAAAATATTATACAATAAAATCTATGTGAGAAAATGAGAAAGTTTCAAACAAGGAACCGAAGAATATTAGGATACAACTAAATTTATTTAAGAAAAAAGGGAGTCTTATAGTTTAAAAAAAAAAATTCATACTTTCACACTTTTAGTAGCAGCATAGATATATATATACACACACCTCAATTTCAATTAACATTGCTTTTCTTTGACTCAGAGGGTTATAGTCAAGGGTTGACTGCAGCTGTCTGAAAACATTATTGTTTTGTTTATTTTTCATCAAAACGACGCAATTCTATTTACGTTACCATATTCGAATGCATCAAATCCATATTTCAATATGACAGCTTGAATGAAACGATATTGTTTTTTATAAAAAATAAATAAAATGGTATCATTTCAAGGCGAGTGTAAACACCCCTCCCTTTGGGGGCTTTCCTCTACCATTCATAGCCTTGACGTTTAAGGCCCCGTTTGGTAATTTTTTATTTTTTGTTTTTTCTATTTATGTTTTCAAAATTTTGTAAATTGACAACAAAAACATATTTGTTAAATTTGTTCACGTTTTTTTGTTTTAAAAAAAATGCAAACTTAAACACAAAAATATAAACAAAAAAAAGGTGTTTTCATTATATTTTTTTATGTTGCAAATATTTTGTCAATTCTAATATTTTATCTATTTTTGTTACATCATATTAAAATAAACTCTTTTATTCAAATATTTTATTAAATTAAAATTATTTTTAAAAAATAATATAATTAAATTAATTAAATTAATATGTAATATATATTATTAATTTATTTCTAACAAATAATTAAATTAAATTAGTAATTTAATTAATATAAATATATTTATAAAATTATTTTTAATAAATATTATAATTAAATTATTTAATTTAATAATTAATTTAAAATAATTAATTAACCCATATTAAATATGTTTTATTAAATTATTTTTAATAAATATCATAATTAAATTAAATTAAATTTATTTATTTATTTAATATGACTTATATTTTATTAAATTATTTTTAACAAATATCATAATTAAATTATTTAAATTATTATGAAATATATTTTATTCAATTATTTTTAATAAATAATATAATTAAATTATAATTAATATATTTTATATTTACTAGATTAAATGATATAATGCTTATATTTTATTCAATTGTTTTTAATAAATAGTATAACTAAATTAAATTAATATAAAATATATTTATTAAATTCAAATAATTTTTAAAAAACTAATAAAATTAAATATTTTATAAAAATAAAAAATTAATAATTACAAATAAAATTATATTTTCAAATATAGTTTTAATTTTTACTTAAAAAAATAATAATAAAAGATAAAAAAATAAAAATATAACATATAGACGTAAATAAAAAATAATAACATTACCAAATGGTACTTAAATATGTGGAGCCAACCCCAAAGTATCCAAGTGAGACCTCTCGTCACCGACGACCTGACCTTTTAGAGAATCCCGCTCCGGTGAATGAAGGAAGCCTCCAAGAAAACGCAAAGGAGTATACTTCTACCCGCGTCATGGATATAATAATATAATATAAATAAATAATTAAAAAATAAAAAATTTAGGCAACGTTAAAATTTTTTATTTTTTTATTTAAAAGAATTCTAATTTTTTTTCACAAGTGCGTAACTTTTTCTGTTTGGAAACATTTTTTTTGCAAATTCTAAACATTTTTTTTCTATGAATGTGACTAACATGTTTAAAAATTATCATATTAAAAAAATTAACTTTCAATTAAAAATAGATATAAAATTTTATTGAAAAAAAAAAGCTAAAAGGGCAACTTAAAGTTCCCAAACTGAAAAAGAAATACATATGCACATTAGTAACATGATGACCTCATGAAAAAAGATGAATTATTTGAATAGTGTGAAATCATAATTTAGTAAAGTTAATTATTTGCCGAAATATTTTTATTAATATTCCTTAATTATTGATAATCACTCACAACTTAAAAGAATTATTTAAATAATATTTAAAATTTTATAAATTATTTAAGTAACTTTACTATTTTATGTTTTTCTCCTAAAATACCTTTTAGCTACTTATTATATTTAGGTAGCATTTAATATATTTTACACTAATAATAATTACAGGAGTAATATATTGTTTTTAACTATGTTTCGATAATAGGTGTAAAATGTAACTTATAATGATTACATTAAGTTTATTTACAGTAAGTCTAACAATTCATTCATATAATATAGCAATTTTTGATTTAAGAATAATAATTAACTTGTAGAAAATACTCATTAAAATAGTTTTAATAATAAATTACTATTTAATTTAATGAATATTTATTATTTATTATAATTATAGATTTAAAATTAATTAATTTATTTGTAAACTATTTAAATAAAATATAACTTTGATAAGAAATTTTTATTGGTTTTAATTATAAATCACTATTTTAATAGCAAGTAACTTTAATTTTAATAATAAATCAATTTAACTATCATTATTATTTAATAAATAATTTATTTTCAGAAAATAACATAATAAAATAAACATTTTAATAAGTAATTATTATTTATTAAAAATAATGTTAATTTAATGAAATAAATAATTTTGATAGTAAATTATATTTTAATATTAATTAATTTTAATAAAATAAAATAAATTATTTTAATAATCAATTTTTATTTATAAAATTGATATTATATTTGATAAATAATTTATTTTTAGAAAATAACATAATAAAATAAACATTTTAATAAGTAATTATTATTTATTAAAAATAATTTTAATTTAATGAAATAAATAATTTTGATAGTAAATTATATTTTAATATTAATTAATTTTAATAAAATAAAATAGATTATTTTAATAATCAATTTTTATTTATAAAATTGATATTATATTAATAAAATAATTAATTTTAATAAATAAATTTTTATTTATTTTATTTTTTTTCAAAGATATAAATAGAGAATAAGGCTGTGCTTACTTTCACTTTTAGCTTGTAGCTATTTTGTTATTTTTTTTGTCTTATATTACTTTTTTCACCAAAATTTAATTTTGAGTGAGTACAAAAACCATCTCTCCAGTTTACTAACAGCATCACTTTAATTTTTCACATTTTAATTGTAATAGTCAAATCTCTATACTTTCAGTCAAATAGTAATTCAATTCTTCTGTTAATTGGTCGTTACATAGAACTATTAGACTGTGGGTAAAAAGATAATTTTGCAGTATAAAGTACAAAAATCCTCAATATCACTTTAATCCCTCGTGGTTCAATTGTAATAATTAAATTCCTGCTTTCGGTGTATATATATGAAATATATTTTATTAAATTATTTTTAATAAATAATATAATCTGAAATATGTTTTATTAAATTATATAACATATTTTATTTTAAAATACATTTTCTAAATTATTTTAATAAATAATATAATTAAATTATATTTAATATATTTTCTTTTTATTAAATTAAATTATTTTTAATAAATAATATAATTAAATTAATAATTAATTTAGTTTAATTAATATGAAATATATTTTATTAAATTTAATTAAATTTTTAAAAATTAATAAAATTAAAATATTTTATTAAAACTAAAATTAATTATTGTAAATAAAATTATATTTCCAAATACAGTTTCAGTTTTTCATTTCAAGAAAAAAATGATAATAAAAAATAGAAACCAAAAAATATAAAAAAATTAAACACAAATAAAAAACAATAATATTACCAAACGATCTTAAAATTGCTATTTTCTGAATTTCCTATCTCTGTAATTTTCTCAATATATACATATGATTTTGTATATATATTTGACTTGAGAACACACATTTATATGTGTGACTATTTTGATTATGTTCCATTAATTATAACAATTATTAGTGAAACTATCAAACCACTATTTAATAAAATATTTAATTTTGTAAGGTTTTATAATAGCAAATTTATACAAAATCTTAAATTAAATATGATAGATTTGAAAGTTTCCTAAATTGAAGAGAAGAGAGGATTTGCATATTTCTTAAATTAAAAATTTTTCAAATTGCCAAGTTTCCAAAAGATTACAAGCGCAATATTGAAATTCAAGTCAAAGACTAAACAGAATACAATCCTACACAAAGTAGGATTCAACTATATAAGGATGCAAAAAAATCCAGTATGGATTGCAGGCAGGGTGACCCTTCGACCTTTTAGCAGTAGACGCTTTAGGGAGCGCGCAGAGAAACATCTGGTTCGAGTTATGAATTATTTTATGGAAGAATCTATGTTTGTTTAGGAAACTTGTTTTTAGGAAATCTATTTATATATTTGAGTTCTAATTAGAATAGAATTTTGTGAGTCTATATATATGCACCTAAGCTTAATGTACAATATGGAAAAAAAAAATGGCATATTATAAAATCTTATGAGAGAGAATTTTTTTCTTTGTGATCTTATAGATCTTTCTTTTATTCTTCTTTATAATCTTTTTTTAACTTTCCGTGTGAAACAGAAAGTCCACTTATAGTGCTAGTCGAGTGATTCGAGCAAAATTAGTGAAAGAATTTGTGCAAGTGATCTATAGAGAATTCAAGTAGTGTCTTGTAACTCATTGATAGTAGAATTTCTAATAGAGGTTTTTTCTCCGTGAGAGGGTTTCCTCGTTATTTCTTGGCGTCGTTCTATTCATCTTGTGTGTGATTGCTTGGTTCAAAATTTTCAATTAGTATCAGAGCAAGTCACTTTACGTTCTTGAGTAAGATTAGATCTGAATCAATGGATCCACTTTTTTAATCCCTAAGTGACACTGAGATATCAAATCACGAGGACGATGATTCTGAAGACGAATTTAACAACAATCTTCAAAAAGCGTATAACAGTCTCTTTGTAGAATGCTGTGATCTGAAGAAACAAAAACTAGCACAACATTAAAGAAACAGCAAGCTGAGGAGTGAAAGAGACACCTTGAAAAAAAGCCACATTTTTTCTGTTTAGGAAGGGAAAAAAGGTAGCTTGTTAATTTTTGTTAATTTGATATTTTTGCCCTTAAAGGTTTAAAAGAAAATTAAAATGTAAGAGGATAAATTTGGTAATTTTACAAATAAACAAATAAGCCAATTGGACAAGGTTCCTGAACAGAGCCTGAGAATGAAAAACTTACAAGTAAATTATCTTCTTTAAAATTTGATAAAAATTCTCAATCTCAAAGTGATGAAAAGATGAAAGCGAGGTTTCATGAGAAGGACAAAAATCTTAAAGAAAATGAGAAAACTATAGAATAACTTTAAGTAAAGATCAAAGAGCTGAAAGCAAAAATAAAGAATGACGATAAGATTCTTACGAAGATGTGTAAGAGAAAATAGCATGAATATGAATTTAGAACATCATTTTGGAATTTAATTATGCGGAAACATACCTGTTTGAGCCATTCTTTTGATTGTATATTGCCTTTGAGACGACGAACAAAACTGAAGCTATTAGGGTTAGGTCTTCCCTTCCTTTTCCAGGAACAACTATGACGGCTATCTATGGGTCAAGCAATCTAAAACAAACCTTAGAGTGGAGAGGGGACCTAGCCAACACACATATATATGCAGTCCAATGGACCCTCCCATAAAGAGACCATTAGACCCAATAAGTCCACACTTACCGTCCAACCACAATTACATTATAATAGGTGTGCATGAGCCCATAAAATGATCACAACAATGGCCCATTCTAAATGTCTCATAATCATACCAATCCAGCCCGTTTTAATAAAACAAAATAGACAATTAATGGAAGCTCAATATAAGAAAATTCTAACATTCTCCCACTTGAGCGAACATTAATTGTAGTTTAATGTTTCCCAAAAAAAAATTTGTATAAAATGACTCTCAGGCTGAAATACAAAAAAAACTTTATGTGGCCACTTAAAAAAAATATGAGACAATCCACCTTAAACAAGTCCGGTCCAACAAAGTTATCGACATCGAACCAAGGCAATCATTAAACTTTATGTGTATAAGGTTACTCATGATTACAAATGTCAAATAACTTCATGAACATGGATTTAATTGTGGTAGTGTGGCATGAAAATAGCTTCTAAAAGTGATCATATCAAATGCTATTTTCATTGTTAGTCCTCAAAATGAATTCTCTTTATCAATATGAGAATTCCAT